>CM027471.1:12072091-12555113 GCA_015776775.1 Magallana hongkongensis
TAGCATGCATAACTGAGATATGCCAATCTTTAGCATTTAAAAGAGAAAAAAAAAACAATTCGATTATTTAGATGTTTTTAAAAACGTCAGGTAATGTTTTTATTATGCTGTCTAATAACATTTTCATTCTGTATTATAAGCAGTTTTCTGACGATAAAGAAATATACATTTGAAATACCAATACAATGAAAGCAATTTTTGTCAGGCATTTCTAATTGACAGTGTTATAAAAATCACAAATAAAACATTTTTATAACATATTCTAGAAATGTTTTTATGCTAAATAACCACAACATTTTTAATAATGTTTTTATATGTTGTCAAAACTAAACGGAAATGTTTTTAAAATGTTGTATTGATAATGTTTTCTTATAACACCCTTTCAACAAAAATAGAATGTTTTTAAAACGTTCTAAAAATGTTTTTATGAAAACGTTCTTGGAAATCAACCTTACAACCAGAATAAAATGTTATGAAAACGTTTTGTGCTACCTGGGAAGGCCACAAGGCAAGCTGAAAAGCTTCTATTATTTCTATGTAGTTTATAAGTGAGGTCAAATTCTATGGGGGTCAGTTTTCAACGTGTGTGGGGGGGGGGGGGGTCGTAGATCTACAGGTCTTGAATGTTTTTCTAATGTAGAAAAACACCCTACTTGTCGTCATAGAATACTGCCCCTGGGTCAGTTTTTTCCCGTAGACATTTGACAACCCGGTCAATATTCTAATGGGGTAACTTTTCGTCGTTACACCGGACCCGAAATGTTCAAGTTCAAGTTTTTTATTCCGAGAGACAAATGTCTCATAGGTTATACATACGAACATATTCATATTAAATAAACAGTAAGAAAAACAAAGTGTACATAATCAGTTTGGATAATTCACATGGAGAGTTCGTTGCTTGTTTGCATAATATAAATATTTACCTAAATTAGACAGTTCTTTAGTATTAGAGCTAGATGATAACTGTATAACTTTATAGACACTTGGTTTTCGGGAGTAGTATTTTTAATATACTTATCTCTTAAACTACGAAGTGATGGACAAATAGGTAAAAAAAGAAACTTATTTTCAATAACATTTAAGTTGCAAGATTCACATTTTCGACAATCACGTGTTAAATTATCATACCTCCCTGTTTCAATCTTTAAGTCATGTGAGGACAACCGTAAGCGTGTAATTAATTTACGATATTTTACATGAACTGGTTTCTTTAGGTAAACTTGTAAACAAAAATGATCAACAACATGTTTATATAACATTCATTTTGATGCATTGCTTATATCGTTAACAACTTTTTGTTTAAAGACATCACACATTCTATTAAATATAATATCTAAAATAACAGATTCTTTCATAGTACTTTGATATAAATCGGCTAAGCCTAAGGTGGACAATTATGTTAACATTAAAGGTTCGGCCGGATCATTGTACGGGGCGGACCTTAAGTTACACAACACCGACCGATATGTAAATGGAATAATTTTAATTGTTCATATCACAGATATTTGTTAATTATCATTTCTTGAACATCAGCCACTAGTACCTATAATTATTATTAAACAATCTCACATGACATTGAGTCAGGCACGTATTTGAAAGCGGGGGAGAGGGGGGGGGACTCGTCCGAAAAAATCACGACAAGCATATAAAAATAAAAGAAAATTCGTCAGTCATAAAACTCTTATTCCGTGGAAGGAGGGGGGGGGGGGACTTCGTGTTAATTTTCTTACTTTCACTGCAATTTTTTAATTGTTTGATATGTTTGTCAAACAATTAAAGATACTAATAGAGTTTTCAATAGTTTGCTGGTATGCTCAATAGGGTATACACTTTGGTCAGCCAGATGTCACATGAGGTCTAAATCTAGGACAAGTAATAACTCAGCTATGGCATCAATGAAGTGAGTTATATCTAGTAAACATATTTGTTCTTTTTACCCTATATCATTGCTCTAGTTCAAATGAATTAAGCAGTCACAGTATAATAATATCTAATGAGCTGTATGGTGAACTTTGAATTAAAGAACTTTAATGTAATCATAAATTTTACAGGAAAGGAATTTCCCTCTTTTTAATTCTTTACTTAAAATCTTTACTTAAAAATTTACTTAAAATCTTTCTATTTTTTTTTTTTTTTTTTATAAAATTAGGGTTCTGAAATAGTTTCCAACTAATTCTTGTGCTCTGGGATCCAGCTGCTGTCCAGGTGAACTTTTTTTTCTAAAAAACTGAATAGAAAAGCTTACAATCGGAAAGATTGATCTAAAGATTTTCTTTGTGTAATAAGAATAAATTGAATGAAAAACCCCTACAATTTACATTTGAGTAACCCAAGACCTAGATTGTGACCCGATGCGATACTTGTGACCCAGCTGTATACACTATTGAACAATCCGGCAAGCAACTGAAAACTCTACTGGTATTTTGTAATACGTTGTTTACAGTTACATGTATTTAATTTTTTATATGTTAATTTAAGCAAATGGTTAGCGGCAAGAACAAGTTTTTTTTGTGTTTTTTTTTTTTTGGGGGGGGGGCATATTTTTGAATAAATTTTGATAGAACACCATAAAATTAAATACAAAAGAAACCCACAAAAATAATAAAGAATCCTCTCCCCAAGATATCACTTGATAAATAAGGATATTTAGACCTCCTCCATGAAAAAACAAGATCAAATTCACACATTCTATTTTCCATTAAAAGGTATTAGGCCGCCCCTAGAAAATAAAATCACCTTTGTACCAACCCATACCCACCCACACCCCCGGATAAAATATATATAAACCAAAACCGGTGACTACACAATAAAAACGTTTAAGATAATGATTATATAACGCTTAAATTGGATGTATAATTACATAAATAAGACCGATCTTCAAGAATATAGACTACATGAATAATCATAATTATGGTCATTTGTCTACAGAATCCAAAAAGCCTTAAACCTATAATTATTCAATTTAAATTACCAAAAACTAGACCTCGTAACCCTCCCTGGAAAAAATCATCCTTTCGATCACCATGAAAAAAAATCCCTGGCTCGAACCCCCTTCCCCTTTCCCCCTACCTGCCCCTCGACCCCTAGAGGAAAATATATGTGAATGCTGAACTGTTATTTTATTATGTTAAAGGTCCATAACATATGCTGAATTTACGTTTCTTATAAAACATACTAGCACAGCAATTTATGTGGGTCTACAAAGTTTGATTTCAATTGAATTTGCTTGTTATATATCAATATCAGGAGATAATTTAACTAAAGGGAAATAACTCATTAATATTTAATTAAACTGTTTGGTGGATTAAAAAAACCTGAGTCTGAACTTTATTTATTTTACGGATGTTAGCGCAAGGGGGTCATTTAACAGAGTGCACGGAGAAAACCTACGTGTCCAGGCGGGTGATCACCATCCCCTTTCATATACAACCTCTGTTGATCACGGGGATCGAACTCGGGCCGCAGCGTTGAGAAGCGAGTGCATTGTTCATTGCACTACTTGGACACCCAATTAAAAAATAATTTAAAATTTGATAGACGGTCTAAGACCTGGTGTTCCCAATCAATATATACATAATGAATTATTCGCTGGGCAGGCATCAAATTAGTATACATGGTACCTTAAAGGGAGTAAGTAACCAGTACTGATTGATTTGAAAATCACAAGATCAAAAGTCAAGGGTCACTCCTGTACATTAGTCAATCGACTAAGCATTGTCCATTTAATATGTCTAGAGTCCCTTTTTTGCTACACATCAAGCTTTAATAATTGAAACCCATTTAGGAGCATTTCACCCTTATTGATATTAAGATAACAAGTTTAAAAGGTCAAGGGTCAAACTAATTGAAAAGTAAAACAAAACTATTAGAGATGTAGCCAAAATTTCTTTGCCTTGATGTTGTACAATTTTTAGAAAGGAAACTATATGAAGTTAATATTTTCAACTTCAAACAGAGTATAAAAGATCTCGTATTAAAAAGGTTTGTATCCAAAACTCGATGTCAAATGTCATTGTGACATCTGTGTCAATTCTCGAATCAGTGTCAAGAAGTTATCTATAAATCTGAAACTTATTATATTCATATATTCTGAAATATTAATGCTAAGGCACTTTATAATGTATACATTTCTTTCCAAAAGGTATGTCAATTTCTGCCTATTTAAAATTATATCAATTATAAATATACATGTACATGCACAATTTATTTCACTTCACTATATAGTTTGAGCAATATCTACGAAATGTTTGCAATGCATCTCAAAACCTTTCTTATAATATAAGAAACCACATTAACAACGTACTGATAGTTTACATTTATTAACACATAACCGATTTATTTTCACGTAAAATATTAAAGGGGTCAAATAAACCTGAAAAATCTATACTGAATTGTTACAGTCACTACATTATGATGAAACATAACGTATAAAATAAACACAGTTTGGTTATACCTATATTTTATAAAATCATGGATAGTTTGTTTATGTCTTAAAACATTTAAACACATTTATTTACATTGACATTTGATGTTCACTTTGCAGACATGTAACACTATGATCAGAGTTTGTTTACATGTAATATTGGATTTTCTTCACTTTACCTGTGTATAACTCAGACACAAACAGGTTGTCTCTGGTGTCCACACATAAACCGTATGGATGCTGTAAATGACAGTTGTCAATGTAGCGGAGGAACTGTCCGTCCTGATCCAGGATGTGGATACGGTGGTTATTTCTGTCTGCTGTCAGGATCCGGCTCTGGCTGTCTGTAGTGATGCCGACTGGATTAAATGGTTTCTTGGCAGTAGAGGGACCGGTGTACGTAAATCGGAGTTTCCCAGCCTTATTGACCACCACTACGGCATCGGCTATATAATCAGCTACACAGATATCTAGGTTCTTGTTCTCACTGATGTATTTAGAGTAATTATAATCAAATGAGTAGAGAGGCTGTCCCTTGTCATCATATTGAATTGTTTGTTTCTTTGTAGAGCCAGAATAACGCACAACTTTTGTTTGGCTATTATCGTCGGTGATCATGACAACCAGGAGGTCACCAGAGGAGGTACTACAGACATGGAGAGGACACCACCCCAGTAGTCTGATCACTGTCTGTATCTGTGTATTTTTCACTATGTTCACAGTTCTATCATTGTAATCAGTATATACAAGATCACCACTCAGTGTCACTGCTATGTCCCCTGGTCTATTCCCTGACTTGGTTTGGATTGACTTTATTAGTTTACTGTGGAGGTTGTAGAGTCTCATTATGTTGTTCGTACCACTCGACCACAGTTCATCTTCACTCAGACAGGACACACTGCGTAATCTATTTGATTCTCCATACTCGGTATCTATAGCTGTGATGATCTGTGGTACATCAATGAGTGGTCTGTCTGGGGGAGAGAACTCAGCACCGGGAGATTCCATTGTGTAGCCATGTTCTTCTATTTTGATAGATAAAGCTGAGAGAGAACCAATCTGCTGATAAAGCTGTTCTTTGTTAATCTGCTGAGGGGCGAATTTTGGTAAGGAAACTGTGATTTTAGGAGGCAATCTTCTGAATTCAGCAATCCTGGATTTGTAGGCAGAGACAAGGTTGACATCAGTGGAGTTCAGTAATTTTGTCAGATCAGCAATGCACGTTGTGATTTCAGAAATGGTGCGTTTGATTTCATCTTCCTCCTTATCAAGGACAAACAGGTGTTTGGATTCTATTTCATCCACGTCAGATTTCAGTTTCTTGATGGCAATATCTATTTCTCTGTGCAAGTCTTCTCCATGTTTGTCTAGAGCTGTTGTTAATTTCTTGGAGTTTTTATTCAGCTCAGCTTTCTGAACTGGGATGTCAGATGCAATTTCTTGGTATTTGGGATAAATGAAATTTTCTAGTTCTTGTAAATCTTTTTTTAAGGTTTCTTTTTTGGCATTTAGTATTTTTACTATGCCCCCTTGCTTGTGTCCTAAATGATCACCAGAGGAGATACACTCCACACAAATAGGAATGTTACATTGTTCACAATAAAGGTCACATAATTGCGGGGAATGTTTTGAACATTTAGGAGTAAGTCCCCGCCTTTTAAATGGCACTACTTTATGTTCTTTGGATTCATCTAAGAGATGTTTCCCCACGCAGGCTACACATAGATGTATATGACAAATGTCACAGTACATAGGGGGGCCCGGGGTCTCACAGAGATGGCACCGTAACACATCCTGGGCCCAGGTACGGCGGTCCATGGTCAGACACCTTGATGAAATATTTAGACGATTTCTGAAAGAATAAAAGAACAGTTACATGAATGTAATATTAGCAAACTTGTTTTTATTAATTCTATGTCATTTTTGTGTGTGTAGTCTAAAGTGTTCTCGCATGGAAGGGAGGTAGGATCGCCCCCCCCCCCCCCCGTCCACCCCCCACACTCTACTGACTGAGCTATAGGGTTAACCAGTTTCAAGTTGTGTCCCTCCCAATCTCATGCACAGTCCTGGGGTTGGGGTGATTTTTATTTTTCAAGTTGGGGGAGGGGGTTTCAAAGCCCTACTTTTTGGTAATTTTACTTTTGAAAATTATATTACGTTTTTCTATGAGGGGTAGGTTCCTGGGATTCCTGACACACTCTGGCCGTCAGGATCCGCTCAGCGCATTCTCCAACTTTTATAGGATTTCTTAGTCGGTCCGTGCGCCCCCCCCACACACCAATGTCACTGGTCTACAGTTTGTTCGGTAACTGATGGTAAAACATTAAAATAATGTCCACGATGCCCACTGTACAATTTTGATTATGTTCTTCATTATTATTTCTTTATAATCATTTTACTTATTCATTTATGATTAACAAACTACAAACCTTCAAACTCCCAACATGGCGATTCTGGTATTTTCTCTTCCGGGTCTGGTTACTTGTACAATCGTCACGTGATTTCTTTATATGTAGGTCAATGTGTCGCATCCTCCCCCCGGACACACACCAATGGCACTGGTCTACAGTTTGTTCGGTAACTGATTGTAAAACATTAAAATAATGTCCACGATGCCCACTGTACAATTTTGATTATGTTCTTCATTATTATTTCTTTATAATCATGTTACTTATTCATTAACAAACTACAAACCTTCAAACTCCCAACATGGCGATTCGGGTATTTTCTCTTCCGGGTCTGGTTACTTGTACAATCGTCACGTGATTTTTTTTATTTGTAGGTCAATGTGTCGCATCCTTCCTGCAATGTTCAAATTATATTGTAAACTGTTGGTCGTGATGGGACTGACTCAGAATATTGACAAAGTTATTGTGTAAGAAGTTAAAACTTTTGGGACGTACTTAACGTAGAAGGTATGTGAGAGAGCGGGGAGGGGGGGGGGGGGGTCCCAGGCGCGGATCCAGAAAATTTTCAAAGGTCGGGAATTTAGGGGCCCATAGGGATACATAGGGGGGCCCGGGGTCTCACAGAGATGACTCCGCAACACATCCTGGGCCCAAGTACGCAGGTCCATGGTCTGACATGGTCTGACACCTACATGGGATTTTAGATGACTTCTGAAAGAATTAAAGAACAGTTACATGAGTGTATTCTATTATTAGCAAACGTGTTTTTACTAATTAAGGTCTTCCGTTTTTAACGGAAGACCTTATTCAGGTCTTCTGTTTCCAACAGAAGACCTTATTGTTATTGCTTTGTTTCTTTTTCCCTTTAATTTTTTTTCTTAAGCTTTCTTGTACAAGCGATTTCTTGAAAACGACTTCACCGATTTTCGTGAAAATTTCAGATCTTGTAGATATTGATAAAAACCTTATATATAATTTTTTATTTTAATGACGTCATTTCCGTTCGGGAGATATTGACGTTTTAGTGATTTTTAGAGGGTCATTTTGTCCTGCTACCTATTGAAAAATATTTTGTTATATGTTTAGGAAGCAATAATGTTCATCTCACATTTATTTAACAATATATTATAATTATTTTATCATGTGTTCGGTATTAAGGGATTTTAAATGGGTTTTAAGGGGCCAGAAGTACAAAACTTTGATAACATACCTCAAACAGAAAAAATATTTTAAAAAGCATCTTTTGAAAATCAATATAGAATAAAATGCTGAGAATGATGTTCCTAACAAAATTCAACCATCAATTTCTTTTGTTGGTTGCCCCGATAAGGAGATAAAGGGTCAAATATCAAAGTCAAGGTCATATAACCTTCAAAAAATCGCACGGAAGACATCCTCGTTGCTCGCAACGAAATCGTTTCTAGTTCTTATTGCTTTGTTTCTTTTTCCGTTTTATTATTTTTTTTCTTACGCTTTTTTGTACAAATGATTTCTTGAAAACGACTCGACCGATTTTCGTGAAAATTTCAGATCTTGTAGATATTGATAAACACTTAATATATCATTTTTTATTTTAATGACGTCATTTCTGTTCGCGAGATATTGACGTTTTAGCGATTTTTAGAGGGTCGGTTTGTCCTGCTATCTCCTCCTAAACGAAAAAAGATATTGAATTTAAATTTTCAGGGATTGTAGACAAAAGATTGTAGATGTGTTTAAAGGCATTTATGGTTGTCTGGCTTTAAAGGCGTCGAAGCTCGCCTGGACCAGAAAATCGAATTTGAAAAAACGACCTGATTTTGAAATGTTTTCATTCGTTATCTCCTTTCCTGAAAATATTTTAACATAACATATAGAGCAAATAAAATCTATATTTACAAGAGCTTTCGTTTGATATCAAGAAAAAGGGACTGGTCCCTCAAATTAGGAGTCAAAAGGGCTCTAAAGTCTTTTTTCCATATTACTTTACTGAGAAATATTTTGTAATATATTTAAGAAGCAAAAATGTTTATCTTTCACTTATAAAACTATACACTATAAAATTTCTATCATGCGTTACGTAATTAGGGGTTTTAAGGGGCCAGAAGTCCAAAACTTCGATCAATTATATCCCAAAAACGACAATGTTTTTGAAAAGCAATATAAAATAAAAGATGCTTTGAATGATGTTTTAAACAATATTCAATCATAAAAGTTTCGTTATCTGGCCCCAATAAGGAGATAAGGGGTCAACCCCTAAAACGTCATATCCCAGATAGCTCAAAAACGGCAAAGAATTTCTTAACACTTGTTGAACAAAATATGTTTAGTATCAAAAGACCTTTCATATGATGTCAAAAAAGGGACTGGCCCTTCAATTTGGGGACCAAAAGGGCTCTTAAGTCTTTCTTCCATAGCACTTTACTGAGAAATATTTTGTAATATGGTTCAGAAGCAAAAATGTTAATATTTTACTAATAAAACGATACATTATAAAATTTTTATCATGCGTTACGTAATTAGGGGTTTAAAGAGGCCAGAAGTCCAAAACTTCGATCAATTATATCTCAGAAACGACAATTTTTTTGGAAAGCAATTAGGATAAAAGGTGCTTAAAATGATGTTTCAAACAATGTTCAATCATAAAGGTGTCGTTATCTGGCCCCATTAAGGAGATAAAGGGTCGGCCCCTAAAACGTACTATCCCAGATAACGGCAACGAATTTAAAAACACTTGTTGAACAAAATATGTTTGATTTCAAAAGATCTTTCATATGATGTCAAGAAAAGGGGCTGGCTTTTCAATTTAGGGGCCAAAAGGGCTCTAAAATCTTTCTTCCATAGCACTTTTCTGCGAAATATTTTGAAAACTAATATTGAATAATAAATACTTAGAATGATGCGCTTGTCAATATTCAACCATCTAAATTTTGTCATATGTACCCAATAAGGAGATAAGGGGTCAGCCCCTAAAACGGTCTTTACAAAATAGCTAAAAAAGGGCAAAGATTTTTTAAACTCTTGTTGAACAAAATATATTTGATATCAAAAGACCTATCTTTTTTATTTTTAGGGGCCATAAAGGCTCTGAAGTCTTTCTTTTATAGCACTTCACTGAAAAATATTTTGTTATATGTTTAGGAAGCAATAATGTTCATCTCACACTTATTTGACAATAAATTGTAATTATTTTATCATGTGTTCCGTAATTAGGGTATTTAAGGGGTTTTAAGGAGTCAGAAGTCCAAAACATTGATAAAATATCTCAAACGGAACACACGTAGAAGGTATGTGGGAGGGGGGGGGGAGTCCCCAGGCGCGGATCCAGAAAATTTTCAAAGGTCGGGAATTGAGGGGGAAATTACTGGCATAAAGTACAACAACGTCATTAGCCACGATCTTGAGTCCACCCAGGTGGGAGAGATTTATAGATAATGGGCGTGTTTTGTGATCATGTAAATACAGTTCATGTATGCTTGCAGGAATTTTTTCAGGGGAAGGGGATAGGGGCGGTTGCATGGAGACCCATCTATGATTAGGGGGTCCAGGGGCGAAGTCTTTTTTGCAGTCAAGGGTTTTTAGTTATGTTTCCTAAATATTGCAAATTAAATATTTTGTCGTCTCTATATATCAGTCTATCTAAATCGAATAGGAATTTTACAATTTTTATTTTTTAAAAATTGCAGTTAAGGGTTTCTAGTCAGACATTTTGTTTTCTAACATCGTGCAAAGTTGAACATTTCGTCGTCTTTAAATATTAGTGTATCTAAATCGAATAGGAATTTTACAATTTTAATATTAAAAATATTTTTTAAAAATTGCATAATAATAACACTTCAAAACAGTGATATGATGTTCTCTAATCGTTGAAATCGTCACGTGTCTGACTAAGGAATATCTACATGTATATTCTTTAATTGACTTTTTTTTATGATGAATGTACAAGTATGTGCCTATTACGCAATACAAAAGTTTGAAGAAAAAAGATGGGTGAATTTGGCGTGTAAACTGCCTATACAGGGATAGATAAGATACTATAAATTAAAATATGAACAAATCTTATAATTTCTTCCTAAATTATTGAAGACAATGTATATTTAACATAACATCGATTTATAACCTTTACATATGTTAAATATTTAGAATATGTTGATTTGAACTGGCATATGCGTGTCAAAACCTCCAAATAGTGTCATTTTTAGAACGTCAATGCCTTTTCTGGAATAGAGTGGGTCTGGGCTCCATATTTTTGTCAAAGTCTATGTAAGGTTTAAAGGAAATCAAACCGATTTCAATCGACAAAAACATGGAGAGATGACCCACTATACTTTAAAAATATCATTTTGTATCCCAACAATTAAACGTTTTAGAGAAATACTACAAGTCCGTAAATTTGTGGTTGAAGTAGCATTTAGCATTTAACAGTGGAGTTTGTTGTGACTGAAATGGTTCAGTGGTTAGGGCACCAGACATATAAAGGTAACATTTATGAGGTAGGGTTTTCAGGTTGTGGGTTCGATTCCACCAAAACTTATGAATTTATTTGTTTTTTCTATCGTTTGTTAAAATATTCAAAACTGAATATGATTAGAAATTGTGCTTTTGTAAACTTGTAATATAACATCATGTAGTATATTCTGTTGGAAAAAATTAATTTGAAATTGTTTTTATGACAAAACCAAATGGGTAATTGCGCTATCTTGTTCCCCCATCTTCTTTAAATCCAAATTTTAAGCTATTTAAGGATGAGGAGTTGGAAATGGTATTTATGCAGGATGCTCTTATTCTCTTAAATTTTAAAAAAATAGAGGTATATAGTTCTCAAAAACAGATGGATTGGATACTAGTTTACATATTGAGATACTATATTTTTTCTGGTTTCCGGTTTTGAGGCATACAAATCTTCAAAATTCTAATCCGTTGGGGGGGGGGGGGGCTGGGCTGGCGTAATATATATATAACTTCAAATTCACTCATAATTTCTTTATTTCATTTCAATATTAAACACACAATCCAAAAAAGGGAGCAAGCTGATTCAACTTTTTATACGTAAATTTAAGAAAAGTAGTCGCTGTGAGAAAAAAAGAAGGGGGGGGGGGGGGTGATGCTATGTGTGTGTACGACATCACTATAACTATTGGTGCATGGCAAACACCTATCTACAGTTATACAAGTACAAGCAATGCCAAAACATTTTCCTTTAAATGCATGTGTATTTTTGGCGATTTTAATTTAAATTCATTTTTCTCACTCTTTCCCTCTTTTTTTGTGAAAAAAGAATGGGGGGGGGGGGGGGCAACCTTCTTCTGGATTCGCCTCTGCATAGATATGTAAAACTGATGTTAATTATTTGATGCTTGTTCCAACAGGAAACAGATATCTGTCACAAAACATTTCTTTCTTTGCGACTTTAATCAGGTTTTTTTTTTTTACATGTATTAAAACATCACTTAAATATTTAATTGAGGATCATTTCTGTCTCCCGGGTAGCGGAAATGAAAAAAAAAACCAAGCTCGACGAAAATTATATTCCCAACATTCTATAAAAAGTAAAAAAAAATACTTACATCAGTCCATTTTTCCCCTTATTACAATTTTAGATTTGATATAATATCACCGAGGGAAATAAGGTGTTATACATCCGGTAACAATGTAAGACTAAAATGTTCTATAGATGGTAAAAGCACTTTCTTTATAGTTAGGTCGATATATGTGATTTCTGGGAATCAAAAAAATACTACACTTGAAAATCCCGAAACCTATTTCCTCTTTCTCGACAATCATGTCACAAAACAAATATGAATTGAAAACATTAGAAATAAGGAATTGAGTATGAGTGACATATGTCATAGAGAAAAACTTCAATTTGAGGGAGCCATTAAATTCAAAGGTGAGGTGTAAGAATAATTAAGCAATTATAACTAAAGTGAATTATTGTCTTGTTGTACAAAGGGGAAAGGTACATTAATGAATTCTTTTGAAAATATATAAAAGTAAGTAGAATTTTAGAAAAAATTCTTCAACAAAAGTTTGTCAAAAATTCACTCCATGATAATTCTCTCGCGCTTCGGAAAAAGTAGACGTCCTCGTCTAGATGGTTACCGGTCGGAATAGCGATACTTCTGAAGTTCAAAATTCCGAAAACACGAAACGAAGAATGTTTCGAAATATCCCAATGACCGTAAATCCTGCATATATCATACAAATGCCTTCGTCATTCTACGTATGCAAGAAGTATACTAGAACTATCGGTTTGGACATTAAGAGTGACTTGGTAAAAGAACACATTTCAAAGGTATTATATCAAGTTGTCGGTGCATACTAACTCGTTTCTATAAAAATAAGTCACACTTATGTATGAGTATATATATTGTATAATTTGACTGTACCCTGACATGTGCCTGTGAAATTTAACAACAGATTAACGATAGGCTGGGATACCTCACCCACCACAGAGGCGGATCCAGCAATTTGGAAAAAAGGGGGAGGGTTCCATTTGATAAAAACCAATATGTGCAAAATTCATCATTTGTCAATAAACAAGGACTTTTTGAACATTTCCGTGCGTATACAACTGTATTTAATAAACATTTATCTTATCACTATTTATTTTACATCTATTTCAACAGCATTATTGAGCGTTTTGGTTTAGGTAAGGAAGATTTGCATAATATTTAGCCTCAAGAAACCCAAGTCTCCAGCAATGAGAAAGTGCGTCTATGCTTGATAGAAAAGAAACACTTAGAAACAAAAAATAACTCAGACTAATTACGACAAACTATTTTAAAAATGGATATTTTGGTAATTTTATATGTCTATTCTGAACTATACATCGATTTTGATTTCTGTCGATTGCCTTCTTAAATAAAGGTCTAAATGATAGGATATGACAAAAGAATGGGGATAATTTATCTGCTGAAAAGAAGGTACGTGTGTAATACAATGGTAAAAGCAATTGTCGTCCCAGGGAACTTGATGTGACCTCTTTAATGGGTGCGCTACATCATCCGGCACTAGTACAGATGCGATCATATTTAGAAAACTTTTGAAAAGTTGGCCATTTTCATAGTGGTTTACATATAAAACCTTTACACGGTATTTTTGTAACATCATTTTCGATTCTTGGAAACAAAACAAAAAAAGCTTTCTTTCGTGTTTCATGTGTGTATGAAGGTACATGTAGTTAGCATTCCAGAAAAAATAGCTTATATATAACCCGCATAAGCGGGGCATGTAATTTCCTTTGTTTATTTTTCGTATGAAAGGAAGTAAAACTCATCTATTATAATTACTTTAGTTAGTTAACTAAACAATACTTTTAAACTTGAGTAAAACGAATGCGTGTACTCGTACTTGAACGTCGTTTTACTCGATGGCATGACAGTCCAAAACTGTATGAACTATAATCAATTTTTTTTTTTTAAAATAGAGTAAAAAATACATTGTAGATGTTATTACAAATCTGCGTTTTTTAAGATACTGCTTAATTTCATGTATTTTTTCTTTCATTTTCCACATGTTTGCTCAGTGTAGTAAACACCAGATGCTGATTTTAAGGAGTACAATGTACATGTACGTTATTTCGATAAAATATCGATAGGGTTTTTTTTCATATAAGAACAAAATTATTGGACGCAGTATACGAAATTCTTTAAAAAAGCAATTTTTAAAGCATTTATTTGAAATAATTACAGTATTTCTATTATAAATGGGAAAAATTGCCTTTAAATAGGCATTAACGTTTTCGAAAAATTCATATGTACCAGAGAAAGGGGGGGGGGGTTCCGACCCCCGGAACTCCCCCCCCCCCCTGCTCTGGATCCGCCAATGCACCCAATGGTAAAGCATCTCTATTCTCCCCAACGGCGCTGATCGTTAATTTGTTAAATCTCAAATACATGTTAATGTGATTATATAATGGCAGACAATATTTATTTTATTTATGGGTCCTTCTGACATATCGTCATAATGCATGTATTAATTGGTAATTCATTGTAATTGCTAAAATTTAAATATGTCAAAAGTATACTGAGTAGTACTTAAGAATTTAATGAAACTATATTAATCAAACGCAGTTGACAGGCCCTATCCCCCCCCCCCCCCCCACCCCCAAATCCCAAACACACACACAAACACTTCCTTACTCAATTCTTATGATTGTATAATAAAAATAAATCATTATTAAGGTGTTATACAGACGAGAATGAAATGAATCGTAAGATAACAACAACAGGGTATTTTATACCACATTTCTAATGCCACAATGTTTATTGCGATTTTTTTGTTTAAACCGAATAACGTGCACATTCTAACCCAATTTGACTGTGTGAGAACCATCGTCTTCTTTAGAGAATAGAGAGACACAGTGGATCGTCATTCTTGGCTAGTGAAAATGAAGAACCACCAAAGGAAACAATTTTACTGCTTGAAGATGACAGGAAATTAGGAACACGAAATATACCCTCTTTTAACTAGACCTACAGTCATATTAATTCTCAATTTCAGCGCATTCGTTCATCCGAAAACGCTTTTTTAATATGAAATATCTTTAAGCACGTGTTTTTTTTCTCTGTGGAAATTAGTTTCAGACGGACTATGAAGGTATCAATAATTGCAGACAAAAAATAGCACAGCATACTAAAGCGGGTTATATACTGTATTTTGCTATTTATCTTCATACCCACATAAAACACCACGGAAGACAAAATAACATCCATTTATTATGACATTTACAGCTGTAATGATAAAATAAGAGGCCCATGTGCCACATCGCTCACAAGAAAACAATAGCAATAACTGATCAAATCACGTTTCATCGTTGGATACCCACGGGTGATCGCGTCTTTTAGTAAAAGACGCAATCCCCCGTGGGTATCCGACAATGATCACCTTTATGGAGTCATATATAAAACAAATTGACAATGTAGTAGAGAATATCTTGCTTAAAAAGATTTTTTTTGCAAATACTTATTGAGCACAATTTAAAATGCAAACGCTTTAATGACGCTTTATGGCACTTTCATACATAATAATATGACAAATTGTAGCATTGCAGTTCTTTCAAAGAATATTTCTAATACACATTGAATTTCTTATTCTTATTTTTTAACTTGAGTTTGGTGGTCATGTTTTGAAAAATTTAAAATCTAAACTATATTCCAGTATTCAAATTTGAAGCACTCCTTGGAGCCCAGTTATGGTTAAGAGGTCAGTTTGAATAATTTAAAATCTACAATTTAACAGTTTGATTGCATAGTTATAAACAAAGAACGAACAGCCGGTTTTTTGGTATAAGTGAAGGTTACCATAATGGAAACTACAACTGTCTGCTTGCGTCAGTCCAAGCAAGTCCGTAATCTGAATGTACATGTAACATGAAATAATTCTAGTAAAGTCGACAAAAAGTACTGTACAAAACAAAGCACAAATCAAAAAAGTTACATGTGATATATTTTAATAAATAATGAGATTTTTTAAAATAAACTACACAATGCATTTGAAAGCGATTTTAATAATGAATGTTCATATTTATGCATAAAAATTGATTTACCGGTAACTAGTTAGATTATGCTTTTTCACAATTGTACATGTAACGCACTTGTTTTCTCCCCCAGAAAATACTCAGTTGATGACAAAATATTAAATCCTCTCTCACCATATTACTCTTCAGCTGTATTGACATGACTTGAATCAAAGTGAGCCTGGCTCCAACAGTTACCAACCATAACTGATGTCTTCATCACTGAAATCTCAGATCCACTCCTCATATCCATGATATCTGTCAGACTCTTTGATGAACAACTCTATTGGTGAAAATCTACATAAAAAATAATATGCTTCTCTCTCAAAGCTCACCATAGGTCCAATAACACTCTCCTCCTCTCATCCCCCCCCCCCACACACTTACACTTCGAGGGTCTGTTTCTCTGTGGTTACTCTTCGAAGCTGTAACTTGGTAAGAAGACTTACACCATACATATATACATGTAGGGTCATACATCTCTACATACAGCTGCTCTTCATGATGTTAGTGTCTGGTATGTTACCATGAACAGTGACGCCCAAGACACTTAATGAAGATGAGGCGGCCAAAAAGGATGTAACAGTGTTACAGAGATTAGAGTTTTCAGCAGACCTCATCAGTCTTGGGCAGTCACAGTTCAATGCCAGCAACCAAACCTAAAACAGTGTTAGTAGATATATATATATACATTTCAAAGCCTAAAATGAGAACAAGAGACTTATTAAGAACTTACAACTATTTTTGTAACAAAAATATGCAATACAATTAGATTTAAAAAGTTACAAGCAGGTTCTAATCAATATTTATTCATAGGTATTTATCTATTAAAATGCTTACACTGACACTTTCTAACCAATATTTATTAACATATACATGTACATGTATTTATACATTAAATGTTTTGTGTGTACACAATGACCAGCATAATAAATTTGTATTTCCCTCATATTTACTTTTCAGTGTTATTGTCATAAAAATAAATATGATAAACTTACCTTACAACGTGTTGTTATTTTACATTGGGGTTCATTGAGGATAAAGATGCACCCCCATTACAAGTCTTGTTAGAGGAAAAACTATATGGGTTGACAGCTGCCCCTCTCCGTGAGTTTACAGTATGGTAGTGGGATCTGCATAACAAAAGTAATAATAATGTCAATAAAATGGATATAAACATCATCAATCCATTCAAAAATTGTTATAATTCTGTCAGGTCAATGTTAAATTTATTGCAATCAATGCAGCTAATTACACTATATACAGAGAGAGAGAGAGAGAGAGAGAGAGAGAGAGAGAGAGAGAGAGAGAGAGAGAGAGAGAGAGAGAAACGGACAGACAGACAGACACATTTTATAGGAAATAACTTTAAATTAAATTTAATTATTAAAGACTAAATACTAGTATTTCTACAAGCCCCCGTCCCCCACCTCCCAAACAATACATCAAACTAAACTGTTTTAAAGGTTGATCATATACATACACATAGCTAAACAATAAAAAAAGGACCAGACATAACTAGCATGAATGTGTCGCCACTTGTGTGTATGTGTGCATGTACCAGTAGGTCCTACATGTACCACGTAAGTAGTTGACGGCCAGTAGAATCTCCCGCGTGTACACTCGAATGTTGTGTTCTGGTAGACCCATCTTAGCCGCCTCCTCCAGAGTTCCACGATCACAGTACTCCATGAACACCAGCATTTAATCTAGACCTATGATGTATTGGAAGAAAAAGTGAGTAAGCTGACATACCCGATATAAAATTATACGGCCCGTTCTGCTGCAATGCAAATCCACAACCAGCAAGTTAAAGGTAGTAAAGTACTAGATATATATATTAATCCTTTTTAATAGGTTATTGAGAATTCAGTCTAAAAATATGCTTATTACAGTATTTATATTGAAGTTAAATGAATTTCCAAAACCTCAGTGTGACAGAGATTTTTTGGAGATCAGAATACTTTAAACCATCTTAAATTTACATGCAAGAACATCACATCACTGTAATGAATATGTTCTCACATCGTCGCATACCACTGGCAATATGCATGATCCTTTTCCACCTCGCTGTGGTTGCAGTAGATCAAATTAACTCCTACTTTATCAAAGTATTAACCAATGTGAGTAAAGCATAGTTGGAGATTGACCTTTGAAGCAATCTTTGATTATCCAATCACAGTTTACGTAACATACAGTATTATATCATTGCTACAAAGGCAGTGACCAGGGTTAAACAATAATTAAACAATAGTTTCATTGGTTGAGGTGGACGTTACACATTTGGTGTTTTTTTTAATCTCTAAACAACCTTTTATGGCTTAAGGTAGTCCATCCATAACTAAGGCAAATTTAACAATTTTGATTGATCTATACTACGACAAATACATATTTTAAAGCTATTATGAGGCTGACATAAACCAAACTTGAACGTATGTATGTAGTCAATTAAATGAACTTTTTGCACTTAAATTTTTTTAAAAGAGTTTATTGATAAGAAAAAATAAAATTATCAAAAAAAAAGAAGAGTTGCCTGCCCTTTACATCAAAATACAGGAATGACTCCCTGCTACCATAAAATTATCAACTATAATCAATTCACTAATTTTCATAGTACATACAGGCCTTCAAATACAGTAGCACTCATTTTTACTAAAATATTAACGGGTACTTAATGCGAAACTGTCCCTTGCTACCTTTAGTTTTGAGTGAACCTCCTTAAATAGGGGTGAAACTGTTTTAAAGGCTACCCAAGCCTATGACGGAGTAAACTTGACAACATTTTGAAGATGGGTACTATGGAGAATGAAAAATACCAGTGGAACAAAACATGTAGATTTTGAATAAAATTAAACTCTTTCCGAGAAAGTATGAGTTGTCATTTGTTAAGGGTCCAAACTACAAAAACTCAAAAAGACTGAAGAAGACTAAGAAATAGAAGAATACTACATAGCCTATAGATTCTATATCAACAGATTTTTCCCAACTCTGTCTTATTGCATCAAGGTGAAACACTTATATTTTAGCCAGACTGGTCTTTAATTTTGAATTTTCCCTACATTTTTAGTAAATTAAATACAATTAAGGTAGTCCTATACTCGGCACTAAATGGGCTCAATCATTAAAAGCTTAGCTTTAAATGATAAATATACATTCTAGCAATACATATACAAAAGAAAATATGTATGTTTACATGCTAGTTTGTTTGTTATCACCTCTCAGACGGGTGTACCCCCTTGCGAAAATTATTGACATTTATGAAATTTGCCAGACGTCCGTTTTTCCTTAAAATAATTACCCCGGTACCAATTTTGGAAAAATTAGAACTGAACATACAAAATCGAGTATAAATATTTATTTAAGCCATACCTCATCAATAATTTTGCACAAAGTTTTGTAAGTAAGTACGCTTTATGGACCTGATGTATCAAAATAGAATACAAAAAATGCAATGCTAGTATCGCGTTTGATATTTTTTAAACTATTTTATGGACTCAAACATAAATTCATGGTGTTTATTCAATAGATTGAAATCTTAGAAAAAAGATATGGTAAAATAAATTATATGTTGACGGATTACTTTTCACGCTATAAGCTCTAAACCAAGTAGACCCTGACGAAAAAATCCATAAAAATCACATTTTGCTACAGTTTTCTGACTAGAATGCCCTAGATCTGTCAACAATGTTATATATCATTTAAACATTAATTAGTTGACGATTGATTAAATTCGAAATAGCTTCTGTCTCTAAATTTAAACCGGTTTTAGGAAAGGAAGAAGAAGAATTCGGAGGGGGGGGGATCAAAACAAAGAAGATATAAGCATACCTGAGATCCTAGTTAATCAGAAACTTCATTTTTCATTTTACTCTAACAGAATCGAGTTTCTCAAAATTTATCAATTCTATCTCTCATAGAATACATATATTACCGTTCTAATTGCTTAGCATTGCCATTGTTTACAACAGCGATGTAGAGCAAAATCAATACCGGGTATCAAAAACGCTTTGTAAAAGTCGAACCAATATTGTAAAATCCGTATTATGACGTAGTGCAATACTCGGACTACTTTAAAACACATAAAACATCTTAAAATACTGAAATTTGATACAAAGGATCTCTAATTAGCCTACACCTAATTTAATTATAAACTTCTAAACAATTTACTAAGTAATAATCTGTTAATTAGTAAGTGGAATAAAGGGGTAAATAACAAATGCAAAATATGTAGAACCGATATAGAAAATGCACAGCATCTAATTTTTGATTGCGTAAATGTAAAACATGTTTGGCATATGGCAAGCCAATGCTTAAATTTTACTATTGTTTGGAAAAATGTCATTGTTGGGTTTTTTGTTGATGATAACGAAACAACAAAGCTTTATAATATCTTCCTCTCATTTATTGTATTCAAAATTTACAAATATAAAATGTTCTGTAGAGTTGGAAACTTAGAAGAAACAAGTCAATCGTTAAGAATGTATATTAATAAAGAGAATACTTTATCATATTGTTCAGTTCTATCTTTTTTACATCAAATGAAAGAAAAGAAACTTTTTCAAAATTTTGCATTTTTACTATGAATATGCATTTATCCTTTAAATATGTATTTATGATTATATTTATTATGTATGTATATATATGTTTATTTACGCCCACCCTCCGAGGGAGACAGTCCCTCTGTTGTATACAAGGGTTTCTAACATGGACACAGACTTTGACTGATGATAGTGAAACCCTTTGTTATGTGTGGGCCAAAAAAATCACATGTAAATTATCAATGCAAGGATTTTTTCACATTTTTCTGTTTAACACATACATGTATAAATGTACGTACGGTGTACATGTAGTATCTTTATTTAAAAGAAACATGATATATATCGTATACGTTTTTTTTCATCATATGTTGATTTTTTTCCTTTTTTCTGATTAACTCATATACATATACAGTGTACATTTTTAGTTTATAAAAACCTGTTATATATTCTGAATCTGTTTCCACCATATGCTAATTTCTGATATGATATTATATAATTGTTTATAAGAAATCAATAAATGTTAAAAAAAAAAAGAAAAAAGAAAAAGGTACAATCACAGACCGCTACTGCAAGAAACAGCAGTCCACCATTACTGCAGTAGCCCTAAAATGAACTTAAGCATTTCCAAGAGACAAGGACTTTGTATAACAGGCCAGTCCAAGTGTCTTACCTGTCGGTTCAGCTCTAGTCAGGTGCAGCTGTCGAAAGACACAAGAAATCTAGAGGACCGGAGATTGGAACCCTCAACGAGGCCCTTCTACTTGGCTGCCTAAAAATAAAGGTTTGAGTGTCAGACACTTGCTTCATTCTCAGCTGCCTTAATGTTAAGGCACCTGACACAAGGGGAATGCAGCGAAAACTGAACTCACTCTGTGACCGAGTGGAAGAAATTAACTCCGAGAGCATGCGAGAAAACCAACGATTTTATATCGCTTTATTAATAAGCTAAGGGACCTGCAAAAGAACATCAGGAGCATAAAGCTAAAGTCCCCCCTCCCACCCAGTAGCAACAGAGATGCTTTTATTCAGAGACTGGCAACATGTGTGCGAGCACAAGTTCGATATGAACTGGTGCACGTAAGAAAACTGTGCAAGTCTGATGAACTTTTCATACATAAGGCTGAGCAGGCCATATCCAACATTCTGCCGTGCTTTTCCGGAGTCCATGACCACTGTCGTAGAATGTCGTTTACGTGCAATGCCCACCTACCTACTTACAGCGCCAAGTTCCTACCTTATGGAGGCACCTGGACCTGGAACCTGAAGACATTTCCAGCATACAGAGGGTCATTAATAAGCAGATACTGGGCCAAAACTTACCAAAAATCTGCAGACTCTCAACTACTAATAAATGTGACAGTCTCCATCAGACACTGTTCACTTATGCACCGAAGAATACCACTTGGGCCACTCAGAAACTTCACCGCACTGTGTCACTCCGCAGTTCATACCTCTACTCATGGCACTGGATCTTTATCATCTCTCATTGCCGGTGTGCGCTGGGACCATGCAGGACCATTCCACCGGAAGATGACACAGCTCGATCGCCTGAGGCAGTACCACAGCCTAGGAAAGAAAACAAAGAAGTACAAGACCACTCGAAACTTTGGGAAGAAGAAAATGAACCCAAAACTCCGAGAACTCTCCCTCTACAATAACGAAAGGGAAAACAGGGCAAATGAGCATGCGTGAGGAATTAACCGCTAAACCTTAACAGTAAAATCATACTACCTTATGGAAACAGACACTGCGGATATGGTTCATGACCCATGCATCTCCTTAATGACTTACATGTTTTCCATGAATTGTTTACAGACTGCGGCTCAATCGACAAATGCTGTGTGTTTATACAAATTTTACAGTGACACAGACATGACAGATGAGAAACATGTAAATTGTTGTCAATATGATGTCCTTGTATAAAAAAATAAAATATGTGCACTAATACTTTGTGTTGTTTACTATGATGACGGGGCGAAAAACCCCATACCCTGACTCGTTAAGGCTGCCTAACCAAAAATGACAAAAATTGGTCCTATCTACCTTCCTTTCAATTTCAGATATGAATTGAGCTTTCTGCTCTTCAGTTAAATTGATTTCGTAAACTGCAGACATAATTACATTAGAGATGCAGAGGTAAAAACCAAATATGGTCAAGTACCTGTAATTAACAATAAGGAAAGATCAATGGGCCATTTTAATTGATAATTTTAATTAATAATCTGCTTACGGTAATTAATAAATGAAATGAAGTGATGGGGCAGCATAAGCCAAAAATATTGTTACCAAGAGCCCCCGGTGTCTGCAGGTTCCTCCATTGTGCCATTCAACAGGCTTAGTAATCACTGCCTATTCCTAGCCAAATATTAGAGTTATCTTTCCTTGGCTACAAAGCCAAAAATGAGTGTAAACTGATACAACAGAGGACAAAATCTGGCCAATTGGAACTAACAGCATCTTATGCAACACAAATATGTCACAAAAAACTTGTTTTGGGGGAATTCATAATTTTGACCTATGCTTGAAGGTAGCAGGGGACAGTTTTTTTATGCATGAAATGGTGGGGTGGGGGTACCCCCATTTAGCACTATGTTGCGGGAAAAATATAATTTGCACCTGGATCAAAAATGACTTGTACCTACCTGTAAGACTTAAGGAAGGACATTAAGGTTAAAAATTTACCCAAAATGACACCCATATTTTTTTCTGGTCAAATAAAATTTCTAATTGACCCCCCTGTGTAATGTCAAAATTTTACTCATTTTGGCCCATTTAGACCCCACCCTACCGTATTCCCTGCAGAGAGATGACCCCCGGGACAGGGTGCAACCTGTAGTCTAACATGTCCCCTCCCTGCCCCTCTGTACCGCCCCACCTCCCATCCATGTCATTTTCACACTATTTCACTTCCCGTCTGCCCTACTTTCTTCTTGCATGAAAAGTGAGCACACCTGTCAACAGCCGCCGTTTCGCATCTAACTCCCAAGCACCCCCTATAACACTATGGGACCTACATGCTATACATCAAAATACAGGTACTTTATGCGAAACTGTCCCTTGCTACCAAAGCAAAATGCCCTCCCTTCTTCGAAGGGGGGCATTGTAAAAAAGTCATCATGTTCTTCAAGAAACACCACAACTACGAGGCTTGAAAAAGCCATGTGTTTAAAACATCAACACATAAAAAATCAATTTTCATGGTGCAAAAATGTTTTTATAGTCCAATCAATTTACAGGTCACTGGTGAACATTTCTGCAATATTTACATTCATACTATTTCTCCTCATAATAAGTGTAAATTATTCCATCTTGTAAATGTTCACATTTGTAGGATAAAGTTAACCGTAAACGGTACATTATGATAGTAGTACCTGAATATTTTGCATAACAGTAGATGGTAAAGATGGTACCTGTGTGTGAGACAATGCAATGGCTGTTTCAGCTGTTGGGTCCACTTTGACGACTTGACCGAACCAGCAGGGGCAGTCCTTCAACAACAAATAATACTTCTCAATACCACAAAATAGAAAATTCCACAAAACTTCCAACGATTGTATTTAATGGGTTAAAAATGCTATGCACAGCTGAATATAATTCACTACTGCAAAATTTGGCATACCCGGTACTTCTTTTTGCTTGATTTAAGTTGGAAGAATTTCGGTATTTCTTATTAATAAATAAATTCACTTAAAGGATCTTGCAAAAAGTCTGCAAAATCTTTGTCTAAATTATCGTCAGAGTCTATATGTCCAAGTTTGCAAAATAAAGGGTCATTTGCATACCGTTCTTTAATTAATAACCGCATTTCGATGTGACTTCTTGGAGGCCTTCTTCAGTTCTGTGAATTGTTTATAGGATGATTTTTGAATGTTTGTCTGGTGTTTTTTCTTGTCTCTTTTTACTCCGCGCATATAAGTTGGTGGGGTGACACCATACAAGTTTCCTGTTGACATTTCTTCCATAGAATTACATTGGTAATCACTCTCTTCTTCACTTCCACTACAATCTGCATCATGATGACCTTGTCTTTGAGGAGAATGTCCACTGAGAAAAAAAATAAAACTGACAAAATTAAATTTCACTTCACACTTCATAAACATGGCAATAACCTGTCATAACCATAGAAAAACACAAAATAATTCATTTTTAACACTGTTTAAATAATGCAACATATTTCTCTCTCTCTCTCTCTATCTCTCTCTCTCAGACTATAGGAATTTTTATCATGTTTATCATTATTGCACCTTACATGTAATTTGGCATATGTAACTCCACGGATTGATGAACCAACAAAAGCAACCTGCATCAAACATTACAGTCTTATTTCAATTTCATCAAACACTGTTCTAACCAGGTCGACAACGCACTAATGTCTTACCACCCCCCCCCCCCCACCCCCCCGTTCCAAGCCCCTTTTTATCAACACTAACCTTGAACCCATTTACACAGAATCATTTTTTAAAACACTGTAGTACAGCTCTTGCAAATGTAAATAATTTCCAACAGATAGCTAAGTGTTTATTTTGTGTATTCTAAGACTCAATGATACAATGTTTGTATTACCTAGTCAACATGTACGACGTTCACGACACTGCTTGCTTGCAGCATTAATGCAGGTCGGATGCATTGTTTTAGCAAGATAATTTTGATTTTGCAAAATATCTAAGTTACAAGCTAATCTACCTGATGAAATTGTCTGGATCTTCCGCCAGTGGGTTAAAATCTTCGGTTGACGTTGTCGACAAGGGAGTTTTTAATTCCCCGTCCGCCATGTCAAGTTTCGGTAACTCCTGTTCGGTGAGCATGGTCAGAGTTATCCTTCTTTAAATTTCTACCCAAACGAAATCTGAATGTATTACATGTAGTTATTTAATCTTTTAATATGTAACTTATTATTATACCCGCACTTTCTAAAGAAAGTTCGGGTATATTGTTGTTACCCTGTTCCTTCCGTCCGTCCATCCGTCCGTCCGTCACGTTTTACTTTCTCAAACTGCTCTTACATCTTATAAACCAGCAAACTGAACTCTTGGAGTTTGATTTGGGGTATCATGTTGTTTTGTAAAAAGGTTTCAAAAATTCTCTGTCAGTCCTGGGGGTCAAATAATTGGTAAAAAATGACGTTTTTTCACAAAAAACCTTCTTCCTCGAACTCCTCCTACATTTTCAAAAGTAGACAAATCATCTTTTGGAATATGTTTTAGGGTATGCTATAGATGCGCAATAAGGTTTCGGAATTTTCAATTTTGTCCTGGGGGTCATTTAATGGCTAAAAAATGACGTTTTTTTACAAAAAAACTGGTTTAAAAAACGTCATTTTTTTTAAGCAGTAGCCAAATGATCTTCTAGAATATGATTGGGGGTGTCATATTGAGGCATGATCAGGTTCCAGAATTTTTTTTTTAATTAAGGGGATCAGTAGGCAACAAAAAATGACGTTTTTTGGCAAAAAAAATATGGTTCCCAGAACTCCTCTTACAACTTTTGGAGTAGCTACGTCATCTCTTGGGATATAATTGGGGCTGTCCTATAAATGTGCAATAAGGTTTTAAAAATTTAAATTTCATCCTGGGAGTCAAATAGTAGCAGAAAATTGACGTTTATCACTAAAAAAACAAACATTGATCCAAGAGCTCCTCTTATGATTTAATGGATAGACAATCATATCTTGGGATATGATAGGGACTGTTCTATAGATGTGCAGTAAGGTTTTCAAAATTTAAATTTCATCCAGGGAGTCAAAATGTAGCAGAATATTGACGTTTATCACTTTAAAAAAAAACATAGATCCTAGAACTCCTATTATGATTTAATGGATAGACACATCATATCTTCGGATATGAAAGGAACTGTTCCATAGATGTGCATTACGGTTTTGAAAAATTAAATTTAACCCTGAGGCCCATTACCTACCGGTACATACCTTTTGATGCCCTTTAAGGATCAAGAATATATATGGTTAAGGGGTGGGGATCTCAACCGTTTTCGAGATATTTGTGCACTTCCTGTTCAAGGGGGGTCATGACCACCCCCGGGGCCCATGACCTACATACCGTTTGATGCCCCTTGACACAAGGAACAAGAATATATATGGTTTAAGGGTGGGGATTTCAACTGTTTTGAAGATATTAAGGGACTTGCTGTTTGAGGGCATCAGGACCACCCACAGGGCCCATGACCTAAATAACATTTGATGCCCCTTGACATCAGAAACATGAATATATATGGTTTAGGGGTCATGATTATAACAGTTTCTGAGATATATGGTAATTTCAAATTCCTGGGGGGTGGGGATGACCCTAGGGGTCAGATCTAATAAACCCTATATATTGCCAGTAACAGCCAATATATGATTATGAAAACCCTATATTATTATCTTTGTCCGTTTTCAAGTTACCATTTACAATAGAGTCTATGATTCTTCCTACAAGGTTCAATGTTAGACCCCACACCCTTTTGACACCCCCCCCCTCCCCCGAAAAGTGGTTGTCTAACCCAAAATGAGAAAAATCAAACCAGGGTGCACAACTAGATTTGCAGGCCTATCATATCCTAGAGTTTTGTACAATTATGTTCAGCCATCTCTGAGAAACAAGTTCAGAGTGGGAAAGAAGAAAAAGAAGATGAAGAATATATACCGGTACATGTATTAAGAACCGTACAAAAACAATAAGTCTCCAAACTTCATTCAGGAGACTTAATAATTAATAAAGATTAAATAGAGATAGGATCATCAAACATCAATAATTTAAAGATAATTGACAATTTCTGATTCTAAGGGGGTCAGGATGACCCCTTAGGGTCATGACTTACATGCCATAATGATCTGATGCGCCTGCATGACCTAAGGAGGAATAATATCTTTGGATTAAGGTGGGGATCTCAATGGTTTTTATGATATTTGATAATTTCAGGAAGAGCACTTGGGATCATGACCTACATACCATCTTAAATGCCTTGAACAAAGAAACAATAATATAATATGTACATGATATATGATTCAATTTAAGAACCAAGATATAGATCAATCATCTGTTTTGTAATACTTCCTATGTATATATACATGTACATGTATTAGTTTGTGTTTTGTTCTATACTATTCATGTTCATGACTGTAGTATGGCTTAGTCTTATTTTAAATTACATTAAAAAATTGTCAAATATATGACTTGGAACCCCCACTCCCAAACAAACTCAAATATAAACTGTTCTCTCCCCCCCCCCCCCCCCTTCCTTGTCGAATAATCTATTAAAATCAAAATATAATTTGGGTGTCTAAAAACTTTTATAAACTGGTAAAAAATGTTATTCTTAAAAAAAATTACATTACACCTTGCATAATTGACAAATGATCTATTGAGATACGATCAGAGGTCATATTTCTACCTTGGGATCAATAAGTAGTATTCATTGACAAGTTAAAATTAATTAATAACAATAAATGATTCAAATTATAAATGTTTATACTCCACATTCATCCCCCCCCCCCAATATAACCTGCTTATAAAGATTCAGTCTTCTTAATACATTCTTACATGTGTACAGTAGCAAATTTTAAATCATTTCTTGATTGCTTTTTCTCTCATGATTCACATTAACATTTTGGAAATTGCTTAATTCAATTTTTAAGATTTATAAACAAAATGTTATATGCATCACTGCCATGTGTATTCACCTATTTGGGGCAATTGTAAAGTCTCCTAAACAAAGCAGTGACATCATTAGGCTAGGAATTACCCACATGGATCAAACACTACTGTATAACATATGAATAAGATAAAATACATTATTATTTCTAGTTCTAAAATGTCAGGGTGTTTCCAAGGGGGCATAATCTTACAATACAATTTTACGCGCAATGACACAAAGAGCAAAAATAAATTAAACGGTTTAGGGATGAGGATCTCAGATCTCAGATTAAGTTAACAAAATATACAGTGTATCATATCATTTCTTATTTCATAAAGGCGGGGGGGATGGGGGGGGGGGGGGTTAAGACAACACCTGGGGGTCATTAATGTACTTTACACCAGTTGATGCATCATAATGACTTTAGAAGATATTTTGTATTTTCCTGTTTCGTGGGGTCAGAGCAGTCCCATAAGGTCATGACCTACATTGTATTTGATGCATTATAATACATTAAGAAAGAAATACTCCTTCCTTCCTATTATTACTCATATAAAAAATATAAGTGTCTACACTTACTTACATATGAAATACACAAATTTAATAAGAAATTGTTTATACAGGGTCAATATGGGGTCAACTCAACAGTGCATGCAGTCTGACAAATGAAAAAAATAACTTTTGCAACTAAAATGACAGAAACTTTTCAAATGCGAAAGGATAGGTAACGATGATCAGCTTATTTAAATAATAAAAGATGATGATACAGTATGCTGTCAAAGGGAGATGACATTTAGAAAGTGAAAGTAGAAATTATATACATGTGTATGTATGCTGGCAGGAATCCCATGCTGGCATCTTATTATATTGTGCTACTGCTACTACATGTATTATGCTTACCTAACTTGGTCAACATCATAATGATAATCCAATTAAAACACAATAATGAATTCCTTTAGCTGATCTTAACTACCGTAATCCTTTTCTGCATACGGAAAACACAGACATGTATGTATGGGTGTTGCTAAAACGCGGAACGGAAAACGGAACGGAATGGAAAATATCATCACGTTTATCGCTTAAAAAGGGTATAGACTGGCCAGAAACGATTTACTTTGTATCTTTTATTTATATCTAATGAATGATTATCAACATGTTGCTATCTTATTAATATTCATATGAATGTCTATCAATTATAGCATTGTATTCATTCGGCTTTAGTTGAGTACGAATCGGAAAAATCAAATGTACACGAATTGTGAAACATTAACATGATTAAACGAGCAAATTAGCTATAACTTTTTACTTATTTCTCTTATATGGTATATTGCTGGCATATTAGCGTAACGTACGCAGTTAGTGAAAGCGTTTTATGCGTGTTTTGAGTATTTTTATATTAGTTTCAAATATGATGTACATGTATATACTTACATCAAAATTGAATTTTCGGTGTTCTAGACGATCTTTTATCATACAGACGATACAGTATCATTGAGACGGAAGAAAAAAACTGTAGGACTGACGACATTAAAAAATTAAAATACAGTAAACATTAAAATACCCGGTAATTTGTGAAACTAGTAATTTGTGAAACTAGTATTTTTAGCAATGCAATTTTGTTTACGTTTGCATTACAAAGCATGCAGTTGTTTATTCCAGCAGCTATATACATATGATCCGAATAGAGAGCTCTAGACGTTGCCTGGTTTGATTTTCCGATTATATATTGGGACTATAGTCTGTCGATCCCAAAATATTCATGCAGCACATTTGGACGATTTATAATGGAAAATGTTGACATCTTTTCTCCATTTGGAAGTCACTCAGAAGACCTTGCACAATTTTTCAACACTATCATCCGGGTCTGTTAAAATGCAAAACCCCGTAGACTTCTTTATTTTTAGCCGTGTATTTATACCAGCTGATAAGCTAGAGAAGACGTTTTAAAGAAAGAATAATGAGAATGTTTAATGCTTCTAAAAGAGAATCGCTTGAACCCTGAGGTATATATAAATATACAGCAAAAAGTGAATCGAGGATATTTTGGGACAGAATATAGTGGTCAATGCATGTACTGTTAATTTTGAGGAAATAAATATTCTTGAATAAATAATCTAATATTGCTAATCTTTCAAAAAAAAATTAAAAAGGTACATAAAGTATATCGTTTTAGCATACTTAACAAATCTATGAGGTAAATAACATTAGAAAAGATTTTCCGTTTTAATTCCGTTCCGTTTTCCGTTCCGCGTTTTAGCAACACCCATGTATGTATACACGTGAACCCATCTAATCGAAGAGCTGGGTAAAACTAAGTACCCGCTAATGAGACATGCAAACCTGTGTTGTGTACGTAACTTCAGACAAAGATCAGTCATTTGTAACATGCATGTATTTTTATGACCTATTCTTCAAATCCACTTGCACTATTTTATTAGGTAAATAACAGCTTTAAGGTGGTGCAGGACACCTGCATATTGTGATGTACATGTATACTTCCTATTGAGATAAACAATAAAGTATGTTGAATATTGATTAAATATTTACCCCCCAATTAATGTTACCTAACATTGAAGCGCAATGGGTTAGAGCGTTTACATGTCTGTAAGAGCATTGGGGTCCAAGGTGTATTTTTGGTAATTTACGAATTTTCATGGGGAGGGGGGGGGGTCTGGACCCCTCACTCCCACCCCTTCTCTAAATCTGTGCACACGATGATGTTCATGTAGGCACACAGAAGCAAATCTAAAACCGCCAACCGCCACGGGGAGGGGCATAATTTAATTTTTAATTTTGTTTGTAATAATTATATAGACCATTATACTTCCTATGACATAAAATGTTAAGATTATTGATTAACTGAAAATTTACTGCAAACAGTTCTACCCCAAATTGCACATAAAGTGCTGCTCATGTCACGATGTGTATTATCATATGGGCAGGGATCTCATCCTTCAGTTATGAAAATTATAATTTTTAAATGTATTACCGGAGTTTGCATGTAGCCTTCATTTTTAATTAAACTGGTACAAAACAGTGTTATCTAGGGGCAAACACATGGTGCGGGTATTACTGTCTAATGACAGCATCTAGTTATCATTATTGTTTGGTAATTTTAAGAACAAATGCTAATCTATTTTTAATATGAAGAATATGAAGATTTTTTTTAATTATTCTGATATTTTGAACCTTTAATATAGATCGAATGTCGTTTTATTTTAATTTTTTGTACAAATTGAAGGTATCAATCAATTTGATATCTTTACAATAAAAATATCACAATATCGGTATGACTTCTTTTTTATAATAGAGAAATTTTAAACTAATATCAAACGTCAAAATATGATAACAAAAAACAAAGTATTTTTTTTTTTTTATATCAGAAAGATTTTTATGTCAGGAATTGCGATGTTTTCTCTTTTTTTTTCCATGACCATATGTTCTGAGGAAAAATTTTTTAAATTGAAATTAACTCTACATTTTGGGTTAAAAAAACAACAACTGCAACTTATCAAATTCAAAGCAAGTCAGAGGGGAGGGCAGGAAGGTGGGGGGGGGGGGGGGGGGCTTTCAAACTTAGTCGGTATATTTTAAATAAATTATATAATTCAAATGTACAATTGCATGATTGTACATTTATGAATATTTATAACTTTATTTTAATAAATTATTAACCTAAAAAGCTATGTGCCATTTATATTGACCAGCAATAATGTATGTATTGCAAATTCATATCATAGAATACCGGTATATTTATACCAAAGGACCCCCGTTATACTTATCACATCGTCATTTTTTTCAGCATTTTTTTTATTTTACTTATTTATTTTCATATATATTTATAATCACATTTTATCGTTGGTTTGTCGTATACACTTAAGGGGTCAAATGTGTGACTACGTACGCCACTGTCATCACTAGCAAACCAAGGCCTCAGTGGATGTAGATAAATATACGCAGCTACTAATGACATCAAAGGCTTAGAACCGCTCATTGTTAACTTGGTCTTTTTTTTTTATATATAAAGAAGTTAGTATAAGTAAACATGTAATCGTTTAAGGACGCTGGTTGGTTAACAAGTTCACCATCAGGTCTACCTATAATTTTAAGATATGATTAGTTAAGCTATAAGCTATTACTTAGTAAAGAAAAAAAATCATATACTTTACCCTATTTTCCTATTATTTAATATAGAACTCTTCTTCTAAAGGAGAGCAATACCGTCTAAAAATGGCCACGACCATCGAGCTCTCTTAATTGTTGAGGTGTTATTAAATTGTGAATAAATTGCCATACCGCACAGAGAGAGAGAGAGAGAGAGAGAGAGAGAGAGAGAGAGAGAGAGAGAGAGAGAGAGAGAGAGAGAGAGAGAGAGATGTTAATTCAGAATCCGTTCCTAGTCATTCTTTTTTAAAGTATGTGTATTTTTAGTATGTGTGTAATGCTTGCATTTTCCATGAAATTTAGTTTTCGGAACAACCTTAACTTTAAAATATCAATAATCATGAGTGGTTTGGAGTCGAACCCCTCTCCTTTTGAGAAAGTAAAACAAGTTTATTCAATTTATATTACAAAAATAGACTTTGGACCTTCCCTGGAGGAAATTATCCTTTGGATCCCCATGGGGATAATCCCTAGAAATAGATGTACATGCTGAACTTTTATTTTATTTTCGCTTTCGCTCCTGTTCCTGATATCAAAGGTCCATAACTCGTATGCTGAGTTGACTACCAAAGTTGATTTCAGCTGAGTTTGCTTGTCATATTAAGGGTTTGTTGGTCGAGGCAATGGTTACTGAGTATACTGTATTGGTCTCCTTTATAAGAGAAGGTTTACATGTATATATAAAAGTATAGGAAAATACTGTTCAATACCCAATTTGAAAAAGGTAAAATGTATGGATTTTTTCCTTCCTAAATAATAATACTTAAACAAATCATATCTTAAAATTTTAGGCAGATCTGAGGCCTCCTCAATATAAAGAGATTATTTGATCAAAGGGATGCAATGTTAATTATTTCCCAATTAATTTTTTCCAGATTAAAACACTTAGCGGTGAGATTTTGAAAAAAATGAATGATTCATTCATTCATTGATTATGATTATGTCTATCTTTGCAAAAGAAAGGGGGGAGAGGGGGGGGGGGCTATGTAAAAGTAACTTTGAATCGAATATAGTATCCAAGATCTTTTAATTATTAGGAGATTTCTATCTAAAGTACTCAATGTCAAATTCCAGCATCTGTGTCAATTTTTCAATCAGTGTCAAGAAGATCGACTTTTAGGCCTAAAAAAAAGAAGTTGTGTGTTTTGGGTAACCAGACCTAACCTACAAAAATGCCCCTACCCTACCATTATGATATGTCAATTTTTATCCGATTGTGAATTTTATATTTTTTCTATAAAAAATTCGTTTTTGAATGTGACACAAACAAACATTCTTAGGAATTATGCAGAAAAAAATATGATAGAATAGAAGAAAACCCTTCCTACCTAACCTATTTTTTTCATCAGTGTTACCCTCAACACACAATTTTTTGTATAGGCCTTAATTATTACCGGTAATAGGTCCGATATCTATCATCATGATAATATTCATATATTCTGAAATATTGAACCCAAGGCACTTGATAATGTTAAAAAATTTCTTTTTAGAAGTAGGTCAAGTTCTCCTATCAATTGATTAGTTGTATTTTAAAATTTCATAATCATACATGCAGACATATTTCACTTCACTATAGTTAGAAAACTATCTTTGCAAATGTCAACAGCCTTTAATGTTATGATATAAGAAACCACATTAACAAAATACTGATTATTTACATTTATTTACATATAAAAGCAGTTTATTTACATGTAAAATATACAGATAGTAAGTAATCATATGTACATGAACAATACATAGTCTCTGAATTGTGACAATCACAGCAGTTTGATGAAACATAACATATAAAACGATCACGGTTTAGTAATACATGGATTTTATATAGTTCTAGATAGTTTGGTGATGTATTATAATATTTAAACACAATCAGTTTATTTACATAGACATTCGATTTTCACTCTGTAGACATGTAATATTATGATCACAGTTTGTTTACATGTAATACTGGATTTTCTTCACTTTACCTGTTTCACATTCAGCCACAAAGAGGTTGTCTCTGGTGTCCACACATAAACCAACTGGATACTGTAAATCACAGTTGTCAATGTAGCAGAGGAACTGTCCGTCCTGATCCAGGATGTGGATACAGTGGTTGTTAAAGTCTGCTGTCAGGATCCGACCCTGGCTGTCCGTAGTGATACCGGCTGGATTAAATGGTTTCTTGGTAGTAGAGGGAGGACCGGTGTATGTAAACCGGAGTTTGCCGGCCTGATTGACCACCACTACTGCACTGGCTTTAGCGTCAGCTACACAGATATCTAGGTTCTTGTTCTCACTGATGTATTTAGGGTATTCATGATCAGATGAATAGAGAGGTTGTCCTTTGTCATTGTATTGAATCGTTTGTTTCTCTGTGGAGCCAGAATAACGCACAACTTTTGCTTGTTTCATATCATCAGTGATCATGACAACCAGGAGGTCACCAGAGGAGGTAATACAGAAATAGAGAGGATACAACCCCTGTAGTTTGATCACTGTCTGTATCTGTGTATTCTTAACTATGTTCACAGTTCTATCACTGTCATCAGTATAAACTAGTTCACCACTCTGTGTCACTGCTATGTCCCATGGTCTGTTCCCTGACTTGGTTTGGATTGACTTCACTAGTTTACTGTGGAGGTTGTAGAGTCTCATCATGTTGTCCTCACCACAGGTCCATACCTCATCATCAGTCAGACAGGAAACACTGTCTAATCTATTAGATTTTCCATACTCTGTGTTTATATCTGTGATGATCCGTGGTACATCAATGAGCGGTCTGTCCATGGGAGAGGACTCAGCACCGGGAGAATCCATAGCGTAGCCATGTTCTTCTGTTTTGATAGATAACGCTGACAGAGAACCAATCTGCTGATAAATCTGTTTTTTGTTAATTTTCTGAGGAGTGAATCTTGGTAAGGAAACTGTGAGTTTAGGAGGCAATCTTCTGAATTCAGCAATCCTGGATTTGTAGGCAGAGGCAAGGCTGACATCATTGGAGTTGAGTAATTTCTTCAGATCAGCAATATCCTGAGTGATTTGAGAAATGGTGCGCTTTATTTCATTTTCCTGCTTATCAAGGACAACCAGGTGTTTGGATTCCATTTCATCCACATCAGATTTCAGTTTCTTGATGGCAATGTCTATTTCTCTGTGCAAGTCTTCTCCATGTTTGTCAAGAGCTGTTGTTAATTTCTTGGAGTTTTTATTCAAATCAGCTTTCTGAACTGGGATGTTAGATGCAATCTCTTTGTATTTAGGATAAATGGTATTTTCTAATTCTTGTAGATCTTTTTTTAAGGCTTCTCTCTTGGTATCCAGAATTTTTAAAATGCCAACTTGCTTGTGTCCTAGATGTTCATTAGAGGAAACACACTCCACACAAATAGGAATGTTACATTGTTCACAATGAAGGTCACATAATTGTGTGGAATGTTTGGAACATTTCGGATTTAGTCCCCTCTTCTTAAATGGCACTACTTTGTGTTCTTTGTATTCATCAGAAAGATGTTCCCCAACACAGGCTTTACACAGATGTATGTGACAAATATCACAGTACATAGGGGGGCACGGGGTCTCACAGAGATGACACCGTAACACATCCTGGGCCCAGGTACGGGGGTACATGGTCAGACACCTGGATGGGATTTTCAGATGATTTCTGAAAGAATAAAAGAACTGTTACATAAATGTAATATTAGCAAACTTGCTTTTATTAATTCTATGTCATTTTTGTATGTGTAGTCAAAAGTGTTCGCGCATGGAACAGGTCCAGCACAATCTCTTTATTAAGCTATATAGCTTTATCTAGCTATATAGCTTGATAAAGCTATTAAGAATAGCTTGATCAAGCTATTTGATGTGTGAAAATTTGAAATAAAATTATTAAAAATAAAAACGAGAGAGTCGCATTATGAGTACTTGTCAACAAGTTCATCCGTGCGTAAGAAATACTCACACACTGAAAACAAACTGTGGAAGGGAGGTAGGATCTAGAGCCCCCCCCCCCCCCCCCCCTTAACGCTCTATTGACTGAGCTATAGTGTTAACCAGTTTCAGGTTGTGTCACCTCCCAATCTCATACATGGGTCCCTGGGGGTGGGGTTGGGGTGATTTTTATTTTTGAAGTTGGGGGGGGGGGGTCCAAGCCCTACTTTTTGGTAATTTCATTTTTGTAAATTATATTATGAGGGGTAGGTTCCGGGGACTCTTGACACCCTCTGGCCGTCCGCAGGATTCGCTCCGCGCATTCTCCAAATTTTATAGGCCTGGATTTCTTTGTCGGTCCGTGCCCCCCCCCCCCCCCCTCCCCCGACAAACACCAATGGCACTGGTCGATCTACACTGTTTGTTCAGAAACTGACGGTAAAACATTGAAATAATGCCCACGGTGCCCACTGTACAATTTTGTTCTTCATTATTATTTCTTTATAATCATTTTACTTATTCATTTACAAACTACAAACCTTTACACTCCAACATGGCGATTCGGGTATTTTCTCTTCCGGGTCTGGTTACCTGTAAAATCGTCACGTGATTTCTTTAGTGCATGGTAGGTCAATCCAGGGTCGTCTGCTTCCTGCAAAGTTCATGTTATATTATAAATATTTGTTCGCGATGGGTCTCGCTCAGAATATTGACAAAGGTTTTTTTGTCAGAAGTTAAAACGTTTGGGTCGTGCTTAATAACGTAGAAGATACGTGGGGGGGGGGGGGGGGTCGGATCATAGGGACGGTCGCTTAGAGGCCAAAGTATGATTAGGGGGACCAGGGGGCAAAGTGTTTAGAAGCTTATCCAGTGGGTTTTTAAAAAATATTTTGAAGAGTCATACGAAACCGTTAAATTAACCTCAACACTGGTTAATATGATATATATAATATAATAATTATAATTATTGTAATTATGGTTATTCAAAAATGCATTATTTTGAGTGAAAATAAGAAACATTGCAGTCAAAAGTTACATATTTTGTTGTCTTTATATATTAGTCTTTCTAAATCGAATAGGAATTTTACAGTTTTAATTTAGTTTAAATGTGGGGAGCGCGGTGGCCGCTCACTGCTAGGACAATGGGTTCCAGAGGTCGTGAGTTCAAGCCTCGGTCGGGGCGGAAGGTGGAGCTCCAACAAAAGTGAATTTCTCTGTGCTTTATATATATCTATATCATTCACTATGGGCAGGTACATGTCAATTTGAGAGTTATTGCAATGTTTGTGCTTATTATATATGTTTGTAGCCCTGCAATGTGTATCGTTCCGATCCTCTCAAATTGTCGTTTAACTGTATTCCATCTGTATCTCAAGCGACTATGTAGTGCGCGGCCAGCGCGCTAGGTTCCGTTCGTTTTTGTCTTGCCTAGATAGCCTAGTGCGGAGCGCGGTGGCCGCTCACTGCTAGGACAATGGGTTCCAGAGGTCGTGAGTTCAAGCCTCGGTGGGGGCGGAAGGTGGAGCTCCAACAAAAGTGAATTTCTCTGTGTTTTATATATATATCTATATCATTCACTATGGACAGGTACATGTCAATTTGAGAGTTATTGCAATGTTTGTGCTTATTATATCACTTCAATTTCACTCTTAATTTTGTTATTTTCATTTCAATTTTATACATACTCCAAAAAGGAGGGGGGCAGGATAATTCAATTTTTTATGTATAAAGAATCTGGGCGCACAAGATGGTGATTTTGCAGGAACCATCGACACGAACCAATTGGGGTTTAAATGTCTATATCCTCGAAATGCTATGTACAAGTTTGAACAAAAATTGATTACTCAAACTATATTATGTTGAGAGTTTAAGTACAAGTCTATTCTGGCTATTGAATAAAACTCACAAGCTTTCTGAAAAGGGAAATGAGGGGTAAACCGATAAAACTTTATATTGGAAATTTTAATACACATGCATATATGTTTTAATTGAATTATACTGTATATCATAATAAACTAGTAATAAGAACAGAAAATAGTGTTCATGCATACGGCAGAAATCAATAGCGACTAATTAAAATAAACCGGTATTCTAGTATAATTCAACATAATGTTATACCAGCATACATTTAAAAAGGAAAGGAAAAAAAATTAATTTGAGTCTCGAGCAAGATTTGAACCCAAACACTGCGTGATTGTCTTCAAAATCCAGAACGAAACCAGTGAGCCATGCGAGACTTTGAAATTGGGGTGTAAAGTAGTGTTGGAGACAATATTGTCATATATCTGGACTTTGTTTTATTATCCTCCAAAAATATTTTGAAAAAGAATATAATTATTCATCTCTGGGTCATCTCTCCATCTTTTTTTTAAAAGCGACGTTTTAATGTTAAAATTTTTCATATTTACAAGTTTCAAATTTGTGGAGAGAAGACCCAGAGACATCAGAATCATTTAAAAAATAAAAATAAAATAAGTACGATTTTGCATCAATTCCACCGTGTTGCTATATTTAGCCCCATATTATGACAAAACCTTTTGTATTTCAAACATTTGTCTACCCATTCTACGTCCAACAAAAACCAAATATTACGGTAATAATTCGAAAAATGTGCAAAATTAATCAATGAACTTTACACTCTTCTTGTACGCCCAGATTCCTGCCGAATCTACATCTTAAGCGCCCACTTTCTTTAAGAAAATTAGTTGCTGCGAGATGGGGTGGGGGGGGGGGCAAGCCTCCTGATGCTTCGTGTCTGTATGACATCATTATAACTGTTTGTTGTTTGTGCATGGTAAACACCTATCTACAGTTCAAGCAGTACCGAAACATTCTCCTTTAAATGCATGTGTATTTTGGCCAATTTTAATTAAAATTCTTTTTTCCCCTTCCTTTTTCCTCTCTCTTGTGTCCGTGGGTCCGTGCGTCCGTCCGTCACACTTTTTTGTAAGCGCTCTCATGCCTACAAATTTTGACGGATTTTCATTACATTTTTACCAAATGTTTATACCACTATTACCTTGGTCAAGTTCGAAAATCAGCTTTGGTCGATACTTTTTGTTGGAGTTATGGGACTTTGACTGCAATAATGACTCCGTTTAATCCAAAAATTGACCTTGTAAGCGCTCTCATGCCTACAAATTTTGACAGATTTTCATTAAATTTACACCAAATGTTTATACCACTATCACCTTGGTCAAGTTCGAAAATCAGCTTTAGTCGATACTTTTTGTTGGCGTTATGGGACTTTGACCACAATCATGACTCCGTTTTATCCAAAAATTGACCTTGTAAGCGCTCTCATGCCTACAAATTTTGACGGATTTTCAATAAAATTTATACCAAATGTTTATACCACTATTACCTTGGTCAAGTTCGAAAATCAACGTTAGTCGTTACTTTTTGTTGGCGTTATGGGACTTTGACCACAATCATGACTCCGTTTTATCCAAAAATTGACCTTGTAAGCGCTCTCATGCCTACAAATTTTGACGGATTTTCATTAAATGTATACCAAATGTTTATACCACTATTACCTTGGTCAAGTTCGAAAATCAGCTTTGGTCAATACTTTTTGTTGGCGTTATGGGACTTTGACCACAATCATGACTCCGTTTGTTTCCAAAAATTGATCTTGTAAGCGCTCTCATGCCTTCAAATTTTGACAGATTTTCATTAAATTTATACCAAATGTTTATACCACTAATACCTTGGTCAAGTTCCTAAATCAGCCTTGGTCGATAGACTCGATACTAGTATACTGCGTGACCGGCGGGGGACCCTGGAATTCTATTCTTGTTCATTTTCAAAAGGAGGGGGAGGGGGGCGCAACCTTCTTCTGGATTCGCCTCTGCATAGTTATGTAAAACTAATGTTAATTATTTGATGCTTGTTCCAACAGGAAACATATATTTGTCACAAAACCTTTCTTTCTTTGCGACTTTAACCAGGGTTTTTACCCGTATTAAAACATCACCTAAATATTTAATTGAGGATCATTTCTGTCTCCCGGGTAGTGGAACTAAAAAAAAACCAAGCTCGACGAAAATTAATTTAAATAGTTCATATTATTTCCCAACATTCTATAAAAAGTAAAAAAAAAAATAACTACATCAGTCCATTTTTCCCCTTATTACAATTTTAGATTTGATATAATATCACCGGGGAAAATAAGGTGTTATACATCCGGCAACAATGTAAGACTAAAATGTTCTATAGATGGTAAAAAGCACTTTATTTATAGTTAGGTCGATATATGTGATTTCTGGGAATCAAAAAGAATACTACACTTGAAATTTCCGAAACCTAATTCCTCTTTCTCGACAATCATGTATATCACAAAACAAATATGAATTGAAAACATTAGAAATAAGGAATTGAGTAGGAGTGACATATATCATAAAGTAAAACTTCAATTTGAGGGAGCCATTAAATTCAAAGGTAAGGTATAAGAATAATTAAGCAATTATAACTAAAGTGAATTATTGTCATGTTGTACAAAGGGGAAAGATACATTTATGAATTCTTTTGAAAATATATAAAAGTAAGTCAAATTTTAGAAAAAAATTCTTCAACAAGAGTTTGTCAAAAATTCACTCCATGATAATTCTCTCGCGATTCGGAAAAAGTAGACGTCCTCGTCTAGATGGTTACCGGAATGATTTGTAGAGAAGGTCTTTGTACTCGGAATAGCGATACTTCTGAAGTTCAAAATTCCGAAAACACGAAACGAAGAATGTTTCGAAATATCCCATTGACCGTAAATCCTGCATATATCATACAATTGCCTTGGTCATTCTACGTATGCAAGAAGTATACTAGAACTATCGGTTTGGACACTAAGAGTGACTTGGTAAAAGAACACATTTCAAAGGTATTTTATCAAGTTGTCGGTGCATACTAACTCGTTTCTATAAAAATAAGTCACACTTATGTATGAGTACATATATTGTATAATTTGACTGTACCCTGACAGGTGCCTGTGAAATTTAACAACAGATTAACGATACGCTGGGATACCCTCTCCCACCACACCCCACCCAATGGTAAAGCATCTCTATTCTCCATATCGGCGCTGATCGTTAATTTGTTAAATCTCAAATACATGTTAATGTGATTATAGAATGGCAGACAATATTTATCTTATTTATGGGTCCTTCTGACATATCGTCATAATGCATGTATTATAATTGGTAATTCATTGTAATTGCTAAAATTAAAATATGTCAAGAGAATAGTACTTAAGAATTTAATGAAATTATATTAATCAAACGCAATTCACAGGCCCTATACCCCCCCCCCCCCCATCCCCAACACACACACACACACAAACACTTCCTCTCAATTATTATGATCGTATAATGACAATAAATCATTATTAAGGTGTTATACAGACGAGGATGAATGAATTGTAAGATTACAACAACGGGGTATATTATACCACATTTCTAATGCCACAGTGTTTATTGAGATTATTTTGTCTGTAAACCGAATAATGTGCACATTCTAACGCAATTTGACTGTGTGAGAACCATCACCTTCTATAGAGAATAGAGAGACACCGTGGATCGTCACCCTGGCTAGCGAAAATGAAGAACCACCAAAGGAAACAATTTTATTGCTTGAAGATGACAGGAATTTAGGAACACGAAATATACCCTCTTTTATCTCGGCCTACAGTCATATTAACGAGGCCGGGTCTAATTTTTTCTGCCCTAGATTTTTGAATGAAATTTTTTATAGGAATTTCTACTGATATAATTATTATTTTAAGATAAAAAAAATAAGACATTTACCACATCGTTTGTTAAAGGGGTCATCTCAAAGTTTGTTTATTTTTAACATAGGACCCTATGGGATTTTGCTTGAAATGTATCATTTTGCTCATTTTTTTTTTTACATTTTTTTTTAAACTTCTGCCCTAGGGATTTCTTTTTCTGTTCTACATATTAAAGTTATTGCTAAAAGGCATCAAATGGTCAAATAAAAAAACCTTTTACCTCCTGGTTTGTTCCAGGGGTCTTATCAAAGTTGTTTTTTATATGCCCAATTTCCCAGTTTGTCAGATAATGGCTATTTTTTATTTGACAAAGACGAAAATGGTGATCTTTATATATAGTATTATTAAAACATTTAGACATATTTTGGTAATAAATAAATATATAACACCATATATTTAAGGTCATTAATATAAAATACATGGTTACTGTTTTGAAATATATGAATTATACTCTGTCCCAAGATATTTTGGATTCACGTTTGGCTTAATTGATTGATATTTATAAATACCTCAGGATTCAAACGATGTTCATTCAAAAGTATGAAAAATTTCCAAGATTTCTCAGTCAAAACGCCCCTGTTAGCTTATCAGGTTTCAATACAATGCTAAAAAATGTGATGTCTACGGAGATTTTGCATTGCAGCAAGCCCGGATGATAACGTTGAAATATTGCGCGATGTATTACGAGTGTGTTCCGAATGGAGAATAGATGTAAACATTCCCCATTATAAATCTCCGTAAGGAATCTGTTTTCGTTCCTGTGAATTTTTCCGAGTGAAAGATGATAATGTGTCAATGATATTATCTTGTAAAATATCCCTTTCAACTATTTCACTTGCACTTCTTTCACAGGTAAGTGTATTTTTTTTTTATTAAAAATCGTCCAAATGTGCAGCTTAAATATCTTGGGACAGACTATAATCTATATTTAGGCGGGTTAAGAAAACGTGACAGAGGGCTAGGCTTGCTGAACCCTCTTCACGTTTTCAACCCGAGCCCAAATATAGCTTATACTTCGAGACATTTATTTTTTTTTCCACAATATGATATCAATTTTACGCATCAAATGAACTATTTTCAATAAATTTTGCTGAATATCTGCAGTTGAAACTATCATACCATGGCGTCAACAAAGCAAAAAGATGACGTCACAATACAAATGAAACGCTGCGCGAAAGCGTGCGTACTCATTCTGTACTCGGCCCCGTTAATTCTCAATTTCTGCGCATTCATTCATCCGAAAACGCTATTTTAATATGAAATATCTTTAAGCACGTGTTTTTTCTCTAAAGAAATTAGTTTAATTCGGACTATGAAGTTATCAATAGTTGCAGACAAAAATAACACAGCATACTAAAGCGGGTTATATACTGTATTTTGCTATTTATCTTCATACCCAAATAAAACACCACGGAAGACAAAAAATAACATCCACTTATTATGACATTTACAGCTGTAATGATAAAATAAGAGGCCCATGGGCCACATCGCTCACATAAGAAACAATAGCAATAACTCTGATCAAATCACCTTTATGGAGTCATATACAAATCAAATGGACAATGTAGTAGAGAATATCTTGCTTTAAAAGATTTTTTTACATATTCTTATTGAGCGCCTTTTGTTGTTTTAGTGATTGTTGTTTAAGCAATTTAAAATACAAACGCTTTAATGTCGCTTTAATACCTAATAATATGACAAATTGTAGCATTGCATTTCTTTCAAAGAATATTTTTAATACACTTTGATTTCCTTATTCTCATATTTTAACTTCTTCATAGACAACAAAACGAGTTTTTTTTTTTTTTTTGGGGGGGGGGGGGGGGTCATGTTTTAAACAATTGAAAATCTAAAAAATACACCAATATTAAAATTTGAACCCCTCCTTTGAGCCAAGTTATGGTCAAGAGATCAAAGTTTGAACAATTTAAAATATACACTTGATTGCATAGTTATAAACAAAGTACGAACAGTCGGCTTTTAGCTCACCTGAGCTGAAAACTCAAGTGAGCTTTTCTGATCACATTTTGTCTGTCGTCCGTCTGTCCGTTAACTTTTCACATTTTCAACATCTTCTCATGAACTACTGGGCCAATTTCAACCAAACTTGGCACAAATCATCCTTAGGCAAAGGGGATTATAAGTTGTGAAAATTAAGGCCATACCCTTTTTCAAGGGGAGATAATTAGAAATTAATGAAATTTTTTGAGAATATTCAAAAATCTTCTCCTCAAGAACCATAAAGCCAGGAAACATCCTAAGGTAGTGTAGATTCAAAGTTGTGAAAATCATGACCCCGGGGTAGGGTGGGGCCACAATGGGGAGGTCGAAGTTTTACATAGGAATATATAGAGTAAATCTTAATTTTTTTTTTACTCAGAAACTAGACAGCCAGGAAAGCTGAAACTAGTGTGAAAGCATCCTCAGGTAGTATAGATTTAAAGCTGTGAAAACATGACCCCCCGGGGGTAGGATAGGGCCACAATGGGGGGGGGGGGGGGTAAAAGCTTTACATAGGAATATATAGAGTAAATTTTAAAAAATCTTCTTCTCAGAAACTAATCAGCCAGGAGGGGCGAAACTTGTGAGGCATCTTCAGGTAGGGTATATTCAAAGTTGTGACAATCATGGCCCCTGGGGGTTGGGTGGGGCCACAATGGGGGGTCGAAGTTTTACATAGGAATATATGGAGTAAATCTTTAAAAATCTTCTTCACAGAAACTAATAAGCCAGGAAAGCTGAAACTTGTGTGGTATCCTCAGGTAGATTAGATTCAAAGTTGTGAAAATCATGGCCCCTGGGGGTAGGATGGGGCCACAATCGGGAATCGAAGTTTTACATAGGAATATATAGAGTGAATCTTTAAAAATCTTCTTCTCAGAAACTAATCAGCCAGGAAAGCTGAAACTTGTGTGGAAGCATCCTCAGGTAGTGTAGATTCGAAGTTGTGAAAATCATGGCCCCTGGGGGTAGGATGGGGCCACAATCGGGGATCGAAGTTTTACATAGGAATATATAGAGTGAATCTTTAAAAATCTTCTTCTCAGAAACTAATCAGCCAGGAAAGCTGAAACTTGTGTGGAAGCATCCTCAGGTAGTGTAGATTCGAAGTTGTGAAAATCATGACCTCCGGGGGTAGGGTAGGGCCACAATGGGTGGTCAAAGTTTTACTTAGGAATATATAGAGTAAAGCTTTAAAAATCTTCTTCCCAGAAATTTATCAGCTAGGAAAGCTGAAACTAGTGTGGAAGCATCCTCAGGTAGTGTAGATTCAAAGTTGTGAAAATCATGACCCCCGGGGGTAGGGTGGGACACAATGGGGGGTCGAAGTTTTACATAGGAATATATAGAGAAAAATCTTTAAGAATCTTTTTCTTAGAAACTAATCAGCCAGGAAAGCTGAAACTTGTGTGGAAGTATCCTCAGGTAGTGTAGATTCAGAGTTTTAAAAATCATGATCCCTGGGGGTAGGTGGGGCCACATTGCAATTAGGGGGTGTTAAAGTTTTACATAGGAATATATAGAGTAAATCTTTAAAAATCTTCTTCTCAGAAACTAATCAGCCAGATGATTCTTTATAATTGTTAAGACTTTGGCTCCATGACAATTCTTCGGCCTCACAAGAATGTTCAGAGTTTGATGTAGCTTTATATCCCAGATATAAACAATACTCAACATGTGATACATGTATGACTATAAAATCATCCTGTTGGAAAAGGGACTAATGATTATAATTAAACATAAGAATATCCAGTGGGAAAAATAGATTTTATTTATACAGGATCTACATGTATGATTGTACATTGTTCTATTGTTCCTCAGGTGAGCGATGTGGCCCATGGACCTCTTGTTTGGTATAAGTGAAGGTTACCATGATGGAAACTACAACTGTCTGCTTGTGTCAGTCCAAGTAATCTGAATGTAACATGAAATGATTCAAGTAAAGTCAACAATAAAGTACTGTATGAAACAAAGCACCGATCAGCAACGTTACATGTGATATATTTTAATAAATAATGAGATTTTTGAAAATAAGCTAAACAATGCATCTGAAAGCAGTTTTAATATTGAATGTTAATATTTACGCCTGAAAATGGATTTACCAGTAACTAATTAGATTATGCTTTTTCACAATTGTACATAAACATGTTTTTTTGTTCAGAAAATATGGAGGAAATACTCAGTTGATGACAAAATATTAAATCCTCTCTCACCATATTACTCTTCAGCTGTATTGACATGACATGAATCAAAGTGAGCCTTGCTCCAACAGTTACCTACGATAACTGATGTCTTCATCACTGACATCTCAGATCCGCTCCTCATATCAGTCAGAAACATTGATGAATAACTCTATTGGTCAATATCTAAGAAAATGATATACTCCTCAAAGCTCACCATAGGTCCACACACATACATACACATATAAACATACACCACGGGGTTCTGTTCTCTGTGGTCACCCTTTGAAGCTGTAACTTGGTAAGAAGACTTACCCCATACATATATACATGTAGGGTCATACATCTCTACATACAGCTGCTCTTCATGATGTAAGTGTCTGGTATGTTACCATGAACAGTGACGCCCAAGACACTTAATGAAGATGAGGCGGCCAAAAAGAATGTAACAGTGTTACAGACTGAGATTACAGTTTTCAGCAGACCTCATCTGTCTTAGGCAGTCACAGTTCAATGCCAGCAACCAAACTTTATGTTGCGGTTGGCACAGTTGATTCATTTCAAAGTCTAAAATGAAAACTTGCACGTATTATTGTGACAAACTTATGCAATGCAATCAGATTTAAAAAGTTTCAAATAATTTCTCACTAATAATGAGTGATAAATATATATATAAAAATGAAACACTTTGTGTGTAAACCCTGACCAGCATAAGAAATTTACATATCCCTCCTATTATTACTTTTCAGTGTTAAATTGATAAACTTACCTTAACTTGAGTTGTTCTATTACATTGGGTTCATTGGGGATAAAATGACACACCCCATTACAAGTCTTGTTAGAAGAGAAAGAAGAGTAATGGGTTGACAGGTGCCCCTTTCAGTGAGTTTAAGGTATGGTAGTTGGATCTGTATAACAATAGAAATAATATGTCAATAAAATAGATATAAACATCAACAATAACATTAAATTGATCTGTTAAATGTGTTTCAATCAACACTGCAAATTACACTACACACTCCAACAGAGAGAAAGAGAGAGAGACAGAAAGACAGATATACAGACAGAAACAGACAGACAAAGTTCATAGGATATAATCTTAAATTAAAGTTAAAACTAAATATTTCTACAAGCCATTGTCCCCTACCTCTGAATTGATTCATATTCATCAAAGCAAACTTTTTAGAGGTTGGTGATACATGTACCGGTACATACACATAGCTAACCAAATAAAAAACCAGTATGACTGTGACATCACTTGTGTATATGTGCATGTACCGGTATTTCTACCATGTATATAGGTAATTGACGGCCAGTAGAATCTCCTGCGTGTACACTTGAATGTTGTGTTCGGGAAGACCCACCTTAGCCATCTCCTTTAGAGTTCCACGACCACAGTACTCCATAAACACCAGCATTTAATCTAGTAATGGAAGAAAAAGTGAGTAAGCTGATGTACCCGATACAAAACTATACAATTCGTTCTGCGGCAATGTAAAGCCATAGCTAGCAAGTTACATGTATAATAGTAATGAATAAATATATTAACCTTTTTTCATAGGTTATTGACAAGTTAGTCCGGAAATACACTTACCGGTATTATGGGGAGTAAATGTTAAATGAATAGCCAAAACCTCAGTGGGACAGACATTTTTTTTTTTAGATCAGAATACCTTAAGCCATCTTGATGGAATAATTATCCTGATACATGTACAATGTACTTTAAATTATCTTTAGTTTGCAAGTAGAAATATCAGTCAAAAATTTGTTCTCACATCGTCACAAACCACTGGCAATATGTATGATCCTCTTCCACCTGGCTGTGGTTGCACAAGTCGACACAAAAATAACTCAGTTTCTTACAGTATTGACCAATGCGAGTAAAGCATAGTTGGAGATTGACCTTTAAAGCAACCTTTGATTATCCAATCACAGTTTACGTAACATACAGTATTATATCATTGCTACAAAGGCAGTAACCAGGGTTTAACAATAATTTTCATTGGTTTAAGTGGACGTTACACATTTGGTGTTTATATTCAAGATTTTGGTGAATAAGGTGTTCTAGCAGTCATGGGTAGGAGAGAGCTATGCAGATATACAGATGCTGGACTGTGGTTTGAGACAATGTTTTCAAAAACCGTTTTTTTTTTAAACCTCTTAAAAACATTTTTTGGCTTAAAAAGATCTGGTCATGAAAATTAGGCACATTAAACTTGTTTATTACAGAAAAATCGCAACATAAAGTTACCATAAATAGAGGTCGCCTTACAGTACATGTATTAACAAAGAGTCAATGATTATGTGAACAGAAACTTGTAGGTAACGGTACCTGCAAAAAGGGGGGTACTCGCAAAATCCACAAATCCTGTAAAATATCTGATGAATCCAACATATCAGTAACAAATCCTTACCCTGTGGACTTTAACTCTGTGATACTGCACCAGGTTTGGATGCTGAATGCCCTCAAACAAGATAATTTCATCGGCCCACTCCTTCAGAGCTTGATGATCATTGGCTTGAAATTTCATCTGAAAGAGCAATACTGAGTCTACAGATTATGAGTCAGAAGTGCCAAATTTTACTTTATCTTGTGTAAACAGGAAATCAATTTACAGCATCAGAGAACACCAGACATACATGTAACCTTCAGCTCTGTCAAGGATTCTGTTATGGCTTGATGACATGATGTCTGCTTGTTCACAAGATTCAAACCCCTTTCCCTGGAAGCTGAGCTGAGAGGAATGTATACCAACCAGGAGTAGACCTTCTAACTACAAATGAACAAATAAACAAACAATTAAACAAACCATTAAAACAACAAACAATCCATAAAAACAACAATCAATCTCCTATCAACCTTCATATTAGTATTTAAAGAGTCTAGGCGGTCAACAACTTAGTCATCAGATTCACCTTAAATTTTTAGGTAAGATTTTCAAAGCTATAAACTATTACTGTATAGCAGGAAATTAAGTTGCGGAGTTAATGTTCGCTATATTCGCTGAAATTAAAATTCCGCGAATTTAACATCTAGTGAACAATTATTTGAGTATAATAATGATAAAGAAATAGGATTTACTAAAACCATTTATTTTATCATGAAAACACACAACACAAAATTTGTTTCCGTTTTAATGGCATAGCAGTATAGTTGACCCCACTTAATTTATAGCTACTGTGGTTTCATAAATATTTAAGGGTATTAATTTTCGTGGATAAAGTAAAAATCACAATTTTAAGGATACGTAAATACGTGGCAATGACCCTACCAATACAAATTGTTAGTAGAAATTTCACTTCAATGAACATTTAATTTCATGGATATTTAAACTTAACAACAAAATCCACGAAATTGATATTCAACGAAAATTGATGAAACCACAGTATTTTATCAAGAAAAATAATGGTATTAAGCAGTCTCTCATATTAACAGATCATTGCTATTGTTACAAACTGGAAATATTTTATGATCTACCAATAGAGACATGCTTTCATTTTGAAGGTTTTTTCCTCTACTTTCGGTTTTGGCTGAATCTAACAAGGCATACAAGGGAAAATTTGTTTTTTAATAACTTCTTTAAAAGCACATTCTTCATGTTACATAATCTTTTAAAAAGAAGTGCGTTAATCAAACATGACTGGATTGACACTTAACAGAAGCTACATGTGGTAATGCGTGACTAATTCTGTCTGCCCAGTGCTCTCGGTAAACTTCAAAGTGATTTGGGGGCTCATAGTGTTTATACAAGGTTCTCATGAGTGTCTACCATGTAAAAAAGGTGTGAAACTCAACTGATAGAAGCAATCTTTCCATTATAGAAGTGGGGTGCACTTAAAGAAACTGTTATAATAACCTAACAATAATTATGAACGGGGACTACACAAACCGTTGTTTTTATAGAAAGCATTTCATTAGATATTACTATAATTGTTTTTCAACAAAATGTATATATATTGAAAATGAATCCAAGATCATTGCGAGTTAATATACAAGTACCATATACAGATAATCATGATCGGGTTTGAATTTTAGGTTTTACAAATTTTTGTTTTCTGCGAATTCAAGCTACCGTGATTTGATGCAAAATAAATAAAAAATGTGATCTTTTCCGACCGAGATTTTAACCTGCTTTACAGTATTTACTTAATAGTAAAAAGAAGTATTTTAACTATTTTACTTTTAAACATGAATATTTCTGTATATCTTAATACAGAGCTCTTCTTTTAAAGGAGATTAATATAGTTCAAAAATGGCCATGTTCATCTAGCTCTCTTAATGAAAACATAAAAAAAACTTTTAATTTTCATGGTGCAAAAATGTGACTATTATAATAGGCCAATCAATTAACATGTGAAAATTTTTGCAATATTAACATCCATACTATTTCTTCTCATAATAAGTTTAAATTATTTCAGCTTGTAAATTTTCACATTAATTGTATAGGATAACCTAACTGTACATTATGATAGTGGTACCTGAATATTTTACATAAGAGCCTGAGTAGAGGGTATAAATGGTACCTGTATGTGAGACAATGCGATGGCTGTTTCAGCTTGACCGAACCAGCAGGGGGATTCCTTCATGCTTCCCTGCCCCCCCCCCCAACAACAACACACCATCAGTAGGTAGCCGTCCTCTTTGAGAGTACCAAGATTTTGTATTGAGGCGCTTAAGTCTTCTCGTCCACAAGTCACATTTAACAGCTGCAAGATGAGGGTCAATGAACGGGACGAACATTAGATATCCTGGGTCATTGGTCAAGAAGTGGACCTTAAAGAAAAATCAAATATTTTGTGTTTTTTTTTACTCAAAGAAAGTGCAAATTCACCTTCAGATGATACTTGTCGTAAAAAATATATACAATCCCAATAATACAACCCTTTACCATTAACTGGTTCTGTCACAAGATTTGATTAAATGATGTCACTTTCTGTTACAAAGTGTGGAGAAGATGGCCTAGACTTCACTGCTTCAAGCTAAAGACACAATCACATACTTACCATCACAACATTATTTGTTCAGCTAAAAACTGTGGTCGGCAGCTATTTCCAGATCCTTCAACAACAAACAAGAGAAAAGCTGTCAATGTGACAGCAAACCGGGTTTTCTTTAAAGTGAACTGTATCCATAATCCTATCAACACGTATCCAGTGAAATGGAGTACCCTATATGCAACATTTTGCCAAAAAATGACTAAGTTCAAAAGCTAGTATTTTTTTCATAAATTATCGGAAATCAAAATCCTAGTAATATGCACACCTCTGATATATGTACAATTGATCTGCAAAAGAACAACTTCCTATCTTGAGAACTGTAGGAGGAGTTATCCGTACAATGAGGGTACCCTATATGCAATAGTTTGCCAAAAAATGACTAAGTTCAAAAGCTGGTATTTTTTTCATAAATTATTAGAAATCAAAATTCTGGCAATATGCGCACCTCTGATATATGAACAATGGATCTGCAAAAGAACAACTTCCTATCTTAAAAACTGTAGGAGGAGTTATCCGTACAATGAGGGTACCCTATATGCAATATTTTGCCAAAAAATGACTAAGTTCAAAAGCTGGTATTTTTTTCATAAATTATCAGAAATCAAAATCCTTGCAATATGCACACCTCTGATATATGTACAATTGATCTGCAAACGAACAACTTCCTATCTTGAGAACTGTAGGAGGAGTTGTCCGTACAATGAGGGTACCCTATATGCAATATTTTGCCAAAAAATGACTAAGTTCAAAAGCTGGTATTTTTTTCATAAATTATCAGAAATCAAAATCCTAGCAATATGCATACCTCTGATATATGTACAATTGATCTGCAAAAGAACAACTTCCTATCTTAAAAACTGTAGGAGGAGTTATCCGTACAATGAGGGTACCCTATATGCAAAATTTTGCCAAAAAATGAGTAAGTTCAAAAGCTAGTATTTTTTTCATAAATTATCGGAAATCAAAATCCTAGCAATATGCACACCTCTGATATATGTACAATTGATCTGCAAAAGAACAACTTCCTATCTTAAAAACTGTAGGAGAAGTTATCCGTACAATGAGGGTACCCTATATGCAAAATTTTGCCAAAAATTGACTAAGTTCAAAACCTGGTATTTTTTCGATAAATTATCGGAAATCAAAATCCTTGCAATATGCACACCTCTGATATATGTACAATTGATCTGCACAAGAACAACTTCGTATCTTGAAAACTGTAGGAGGAGTTATCATACCTGTTAACCTTTCAAAGCTGATATGTGGGAGAATCTCCCCCTTACCAACTTGGCTAAGGGGGAGATTTTGCGTAAACGACGTTTTTTCACGTGAAATGCAAATATATATTAAAACTAGACTCTTGTTGCTATAGCAACAAAAAGGTCTTCCGTTCCTCATGTATTAATCTGCACAAAAAATCCAGATAATCTTGTAAACAGAAAATGGATACATGTACATTCTGTCTTTCCTCAAAGTTTGGATGTTCAAGTTTTCGTTAGTTATAATATCTCGTTGAAAAAAGGTTTTTATCTAGGGACCGGAAACGAACAAACGGAAGTGATTTAAAAAAGGAAAGTAGATATGTTAGTTTATTTACCTACGTACGTTACTGTTCATCACATTGAGTAAAATGTTTTTAAAAAAGTTAAAAGTTTAAAAAAAAGTTCTATTGCTTTTGAACATTTCAAGTATTAACCGGAAGTGACGTAGGACCCAATGAAACCCGTTAAACACATGTTCAATCAATGTCCATTATCTATATTAGTCTTGATCTATCACAGTTTCTTTTGGGTACTTTGTTTTTAAAAAAGAAGGCTACCTGAGATATTTGAGATGTCTCACCGGAAGTAGATCTTTTTTTTACCATGTGTAGATGACTTTTTGTATTTCTATATTCTATAGCTATTACTTCAATGCTAAATAACCAAAATATTTTTAAAAATATCAAAATTGGATGTACAGTCCTGTGACGACCGGAAGTTACGCCGGATAAAACAAAATAGTTTTAACACATGTACATACATAGGTCTATCATCCCACAAAGTTTGGTTGTTCAAGTCGTTACTGTTTTTGAGATCTCGTCGAAATCAGGTTTTTGGTCTCTGGACAGGAAACGGGCAAACGGAAGTGTTCAATGTAAATTGTATTCAATATTTCTTGTACACTTGCCTTTTGTACATTATTTTTCATTTATCTAACTAAAATATATCAAAGGAAAACAGTTAAATGATTAACAGCTCGATTTTTTAACTCTTCCGGTATGGACCGGAAGTGACGGAAGACAAAATGAAACCGGTTAAACACATCTTCAATCAAATGTCTATCATCCATGAAAGTTTCGTGTCTTGATCGCTTATAGTTTCTGAGATCTCGCGGGTACAAAATGTGTTTTAAAAAAGCTACCTGAGATAATTGAGATATCTCACCGGAAGTAGAAATTTTTTGTTGACATTACATCGCAGAGATTTCCTATGTATAGATTTATTCTTATATATTTATTCTATTGACAAAAAATTTGATGCGTAAAAAAATTATTATTTAAGTGCTTCCGGTGACGACCGGAAGTTATGACGAACAAAACAAAAGTGTTTAAACACATTTACAGCTATAGGTCTATCATCCCACAAAGTTTGAATGTTTAAGTCTTTACCGTTTTTTAGATCTCGAGGTGACAAGCTTTTTGTCGCGGGACAGGAAACGGACGACCGGAAGTGAATTTAGAACATTTGTAAATAAAATCCTCTAGATCTTTCTATTTTCTGTCATTCCTGAAAATTTTATAAAAATCCATCAAGACATCTCTGAGAAATTCACGAGAGAAAAAGGGGAAAAAAATAATAATAACTAGACACTTGTTGCAATAGCAACAAAAAGGTCTTCCGTTCCTCATGAATTAATCTGCACAAAAAATCCATTTATCTTGTAAACAGAAAATGGCTGTACTATGTACATTTTGTCTTTCCTCAAAGTTTGGATGTTCAAGTTTTTGTTAGTTATGATATCTCGTTGAAAAAAAGTTTTTGTCTCGGGACATGAAACGAACAAACGAAAGTGATTTAAAAAATGGAAAGTATAAATATTAGTACATTTACCTACGGTACGTTACCGTTCATCACATTGAGTAAAATGTTTAAAAAAAGTTAAAATAAAAAAAAAGTTTTATTGCTTGAACGTTTCTAGTAATAACCGGAAGTGACGTAAGACCAAATGAAACCCGTAATACACAAATTAAATCAATGTCCATTATCTATAGAAGTTTTGTGTCTTGATCTAACACAGTTTCTGAGATCTTATTCATACTTTGTTTTAAAAAAAAAAGGGTACCTGAGATATTTGAGATGTCTCACCGGAAGTAGAACTATTTTATAACATGTGTAGATGACCATTTTGTATTTCTATAGCTAAAATGTTACTTCAATGCTAAAACACCAAAATATTTCTAAAAAATCAAAATTGGGTGTACTTCCTGTGACGACCGGAAGTTACGCCGGATTAAACAAAATAGTGTTAACACATGCACATACATTGGTCTATCTTCCCACAAAGTTTGGTTGTTCAAGTTGTTACCGTTTTTGAGATCTCTCGGAAATCAGGTTTTTTGTCTCGGGACAGGAAACGGCCAAACGGAAGTGTTCAATGTAAATTGTATTTAACATTTCTTGTATACTTGCCTTTTGTACATTATTTTTCATTTATCTAACTAAACATATCAAAGAAAAACAGATAAACTGATAAACAGCTCGATTTGTTTGAACTTTTCCAGTGTGGACCGGAAGTGACGGAAGACAAAATGAAACCGGTTAAACACATCTTCAATCAAATGTCTATCATCCACGAAAGATTTGTGTCTTGATCACTTATAGTTTCTGAGATCTCGCGGGTACAAAATGTGTTTTAAAGAAGCTTCCTGAGATGATTGAGATATCTCACCGGAAGTAGAATTTTTTTGTTGATTTAAAATTACATAGATAACTTATATGTAGATTTATACTTATATAATAAATTTGTGGAAAATGAATTTATTACATGAAATGACTATTTTTGAAGTGCTTCCGGTGACAACCGGAAGTAACGACGAACAAAACAAAAGTGTTTAAACACATCTACATACACAGGTCTATTATCGTACAAAGTTTGGTTGTTCAAGTCTTTACCATTCTTGAGATCTCGAGGTGACAAGCTTTTTCGTTGCGGGACAGGAAACGGACGACCGGAAATGATTTTTGAAAAAATGAAAAAAACGTCCCTAGCGTTTATCATTTCCTATTACTCCTGAAAATTTCAATGAAATACATCCAGTCATCTCTGAGAAAATCGGGGAAAAAAATAAGAATAATAATAATAATAACTAGACACGATCTCGTTGCGAGCAACGAGGAGGTCTTCCGTCTGATTTTAGAAATTGAGATTTATGTTCGATCTTGATTTTGCTATTTAACAGCTATACATGATTTAAACAGGAAAAGAGGATCTTCATTTAAAGTGCCTGATACTATTTTGTTTCAGGTGTAAGATTTTTGTTCAACAAGTGTTTAGAAATTCGTCACCGTTCTTGAGATATCTCAGAAAGAATATTTTAGGGGCCGGACCTTATCTCCTTATTGGGGCCGCTGAACAAAAATTGTAAGGTTGCATGTTATTAGGTATATTATTTTGAGCATCTTTTTTTTTATACTGCATTTCAAAATATTTTTTTCTTTTTGAGATATAGTTTATCACATTTTTGGACTTTTGACCCCTAAAAATCCTTAATTACGTAACACATGAGAAAAATCATTATAATGTTAGGCTACACAACTGTTAGATAGACATATTTGCTTCTATAATCTATTACGAAATACCCCTCGGTAAAGAACTATAGGAAAAAGACTTTAGAGCCCTCTAGGTCCCTAATATTAGGGGCTAGCCCCTTTTTCATGGTATCAAATGAAAGGTCATTTGATTATAAAGACATTTTGTTCAACAAGTGTTCAGAAATCCGTTACCATTCTTGAGATACCTCAGAAAGAATATTTTAGGGGCCGGTCCCTTATCTCCTTATTGGGGCCGCTGAACCAAATTTTTTAGGCTGCATGTTGTTAAGGACATCATTTTGAGCATCTTTTCTTTTATACTGCATTTCAAAATATTTTTCCGTTTTGAGATATAGGTTGTCAAAGTTTTAGACTTCTGACCCCTAAAAATCCCTAATTACGTAACATATGAGAAAATCGTTATACTGCTTGGCTTCATAACTGTAAGATAAACATATTTGCTTCTATAATTTATTACAAAATATCCCTCAGTAAAGAACTATAGTAAAACGACTTTAGAGCCCTCTAGGTCCTTAATATTAGAGGCCAGCCCCTTTTTCTTGGTATCAAATGAAAGGTCAGTTAATTATAAAGACATTTTGTTCAACAAGTGTTCAGAAATTCGTTACCATTCTTGAGATATCTGAGAAAGAATGTTTTAGGGGCCGGTCCCTTATCTCCTTATTGGGGCCGCTGAACCAAATTTTTTAGGTTGCATGGTGTTAAGTACATCATTTTGAGCATCTTTTCTTTTATACTGCATTTCAAAATATGTTTCCGTTTTGAGATATAGGTGGTCAAAGTTTTGGACTTCTGACCCCTAAAAATCCCTAATTACGTAACATATGAGAAAATCGTTATACTGCTTGGCTTCATATCTGTAAGATAAACATATTTGCTTATATAATTTATTACAAAATATCCCTCGGTAAAGAGTTATGGGTAAAATAGTTTAGAGCCCTTTAGGTCCCTAATATTAGGGGCCAGCCCCTTTTTCTTGATATCAGCAGAAAGTTCTTGTTAATATAAACCTTTTTTACATTACATGTTTAAACAAAATATTTTCCAGAAAAGAGATAAAGAGAGAAAAACACAAAAATTCACGACGCTTTTTTAATGTCAATTTTCGAGCCATAGCGAGCTTTGGCGCCAGTAGTGCTAAACATACAAAACAACAATCATGCAAAACTTCAATCTTTCCTTTACCTACCGTAAAAATTTGAGTTTAATATCTCTTATAATTTAGGAGAACAACAGAAGACAAAATACCCATATAAAAAATAGAAAAATCTCAATATCTCAAAAACGGATGTGACGTCATCAATACAAAAAATTTCCAATCAAGTTCATACCACTATCTATCACATCCTAAAATTTGATTGAGATCGGCCAAGCCGTTTCTGAGAAATCGCGTGCACAAAAAAAGGGGAAAAAATAATAATAACTAGACTCTTGTTGCAAAAGCAACAAAAAGGTCTTCCGTTTTGATATACATGTATCAATTTAACTGTAAGACATTGCTTCTCTCAGTATTTCATAACCATTAGACAACAGGACTTAATTGACTATCAATTTGTCTTACTTTGTCAAACAGAAGCAGTAAATCTCTTAAACAAAATGAATTGTTTGAACTCTTCCGGTGTGGACCGGAAGTGACAATTGACAAAATAAAAACGGTTAAACACATCTTCTATCAAATGTCTATCATCCGTGTAAGTTTTGTGTCTTGGTCACTTACAGTTTATGAGACTTCGTTGTCATAATATTTGTTTTAAAAAGACTACCTGAGATATTTGAGATATCTCACCGGAAGTAATTTTTTTTGTTTATTAATCATCGGATAGATGACATATGAAAGCGTTTATACCTTTATATCATTTCAGTGTTAAACAAATAAAATGCGTAAAAACATAATTTTTGAAGTGCTTCCGGTGACGACCGGAAGTTACGACGAACAAAACAAAATAGTTTAAACACATCTACAGCTATAGGTCTATCATCCCTCAAAGTTTGGATGTTCAAGTCTTTATCGTTTCTGAGATCTCATTGTCCATAGCTTTTTATCGCGGGACAGGAAACGGACGACAGGAAGTGAATTTTGAAAAAATGAAAAAAATGCCTAGAGATATTTTCGTTCTCTATCAGTCCTATAAATTTCAAGAAAATCCATCCATGCATCTCTGAAAAATCGAGTTAAACTTTTAAAAAACCTGATTTGTTTGAACTCTTCCTGTGTGGACCGGAAGTGACGGTCAACCAAATAAAAACGGTTAAACACATCTTCTATCAAATGTCTATCATCCCTGTAAGTTTCGTGTTTTGATCACTTACAGTTTCTGAGATCTCGGGGTTCAAACATTTACTTTAAAAAAGGCTTCATGAGATATTTGAGATATCTCACCGGAAGTAGAATTTTTATGTTTATTAATCATCGGATAGATGACATATGTAAGCATTTATACTTATATTTCAATTCTCCGAGAAATATATTAAATGCGTAAAAGCATAATTTTTGAAGAGCTTCCGGTGACGACCGGAAGTTACGACGAACAAAACAAAATAGTTTAAACACATCTACAACTATAGGTCTATCATCCCTCAAAGTTTGGATGTTCAAGTCTTTATCGTTTCTGAGATCTCATTGTCCATAGCTTTTTGTCGCGGGACAGGAAACGGACGACAGGAAGTGAATTTTGAAAAAATGAAAAAAACGCCTGGAGATATTATAATTTTCTGTCAGTCCTGAAAATTTCAAGAAAATCCATCCAGCCATCTCTGAGAAATCTTGCGGACAAAAAACGGACAAAAAAAAATAATAATAATAATAATAATAACTAGACACGATCTCGTTGCGAGCAACGAGGAGGTCTTCCGTCTGATTTTAGAATTTGAGATATATGTTAGATCTTGATTTTGCTAAACATGATTTAGAATAGAAAAACGGGGTCTACATTCAAGGGCCAGATACTATTTTGTTTCAGGGATAAGAGCTTTGTTCAACAAGTGTTTAGAAATTCGTCACCGTTCTTGAGATATCTGAGAAAAAAAAAGTTTTAGGGGCAGTCCCTTACCTCCTTATTGGAGCCGCTGAACCAAATTTTGAAGGTTGCATTTTGTAAAGTACATCATTTTGAGTATCTTTTCTTCTACACTGCATTTCAAAACATTTTCCTTTTTGAGATATAGCTGGTCATAGTTTATGGACCCTTGACCCCTAAAAAATCCTAATTCCATAACACATGAAAAAATCATTACATAACTTGAATACAGAACTGTAAGATAAACATATTTGCTTCTATAGCCTTTCATTAAATTTTCCTCAGTAAAGAGCTACAGATGAAACATTTTAGAGCCCTTTAGTTTCCTAATTTTAGGGGCCAGCCCCTTTTTTGATATCAAATAAAAGGTCAAATGAATCTCAACACATTTTGTTCAACAACTGTTCAGAAATTCGTCACCGTTCTTGAGATATATGGGAAAGAACGTTTAAGGGGCTGATCCCTTAACTCCTTATAGGGGCCATTTAACGAAATTTTGAAAATTGCAGCTTATTAAGTACATCTTTCTGAGTATCTTTTCTTCTTTACTGCATTTCAAAATATTTTTCCTTTCTGAGATATTGGTGATCAAAATTCTATAATTTTGGCCCCTAAAAAACCCTTGTTATGTAACAAATGATAAAATCATTACTTTGCTTGGATACAGAACTGTAAGATAAACATATTTGCTTCTATAACCGTTCACAAAATATCCCTCAGTAAAGGGCTACAGATTAAAGACTTTATAGGCCTTTGGTCCCCAAATTTAAGGGGCCAGCCCCTTTTTCTTGGTATCAAATAAAAGGCCATTTAATTCTACACAAATTGTGTTCAACAAGTGTTTAAGATATCGTAACCGTTTTGGAGATATATGAGAAACAAGGTTTTAGGGGCCGGTCCCTTAACTCCTTTAAGGGGCCGTTTAACGAAATTTTGACGGTTGCATTTTGTTGAGAACATCATTTTGAAAAAATTTTCTTCCGTACTGCATTACAAAATATTTTTCCTTTTTGAGATATGGGTGATCAAAATTTTTGACTTTTGGCCCCTAAAACCCCTTAATTACGTAACACATGATAACATCATTACATTGCTTGAATACATAACTATAAAATAAACACATTTGCTTCTACCTCATTTCACAAAATATCTCTCAGTAAAGGGCAACAGATTAAAGACTTTAGAGGCCTTTGGTCCCCTAATTTAAGGGGCCAGCCCCTTTTTCTTGGTATCAAATAAAAGGTCATATAATTCTACACAAATTTTGTTCAACAAGTGTTTAAAATATCGTTACCGTTTTGGAGATATATGAGAAAGAATGTTTTAGGGGCCGGTCCCTTAACTCCTTTTAGGGGCCGTTTAACGAAATTTTGACGGTTGCATTTTGTTGAGAACATCATTTTGAACAACTTTTCTTTTGAACTGCATTAGAAAATATTTTTCCTTTCTGAGATATTGGTGATCAAAATTTTTGACTTTTGGCCCCTAAAACCCCTTAATTACGTAACACATGATAAAATCATTACATTGCTTGAATACATAACTATAAAATAAACACATTTGCTTCTACATCATTTCACAAAATATCTCTCAGTAAAGGGCTACATATTAAAGACTTTATAGGCCTTTGGTCCCCTAATTTAAGGGGCCAGTCCCTTTTTCTTGGTATCAAATAAAAGGTCATTTAATTCTACACACATTTTGTTCAACAAGTGTTTAAAATATCGTTACCGTTTTGGAGATATATGAGAAAGAATGTTTTAGGGGCCGATCCCTTAACTCCTTTAAGGGGCCGTTTAACGAAAATTTGAAGGTTGCATTTTGTTAAGAACATCATTTTGAACAACTTTTCTTCTGTATTGCATTACAAAATATTTTTCCTTTCTGAGATATGAGTGATCAAAATTTTGGACTTTTGGCTCTTCAAAACCCTTATTTACGTAACACATGATAAAATCATTACATTACTTGGATACATTACTGTAAGATAAACATATTTGCTTCTATAACATTTCACAAAAAAATTCTCAGTAAAGAACTACAGATAAAAGACTTTAGAGCCCTTTGGTCCCCTAATTTGAGGGGCCAGCCCCTTTTTCTTGATATCAAATAAAAGGTCCTGTAAATATTAACCTTTCTTACATTACATGTCTTAACAAAATATTTTTCAGAAAAGAGATAAACAAAGAAAACAAGAAAAAAATACGACATTTCTTTAAACTAAATTTTCGGGTCCAGGCGAGCTTCAGCGCCTTTCAATCCAGTTCAAAATGAAAATAAAATTGCAAATTTACAATCTTTTGTCTACCATTCCATGAAAGTTTGAACTCAATATCTTTTATAGTTTAGGAGAAGTTAGAGTAACAAGCCACCCCTCTAAAAATCGCTAAAACGTCAATATCTCAAAAACGGAGGTGACGTCATCAATATAATAAAAACCGATAAGGTTTAGATCACTATCTATCATATCTGAAAGTTTCATGAAAATCGGTGGAGTCGTTTCTGAGAAATCGCGTGCACAAAATTTGTAAGAAAAAAAAGAAAAATAACTAGACACGATCTCGTTGCGAGCAACGAGGGGGTGTTCCGTCTGATTTTTAGATGGAAATATGACATCATCGACTTTGATTTTTGACAACAAAACATGATATGGAAAAAGGAGTGAAGTACTAATGCTTTATTGTATCGCTTTTTATTAGTTCTCTTACATTGCTCTTTTAAATACTTGCATTTCTTCCAATTAAGATGAAAAAAAATAATCTTGTTTACTTCTGGTCCCTAAAAACCCTTACTGGGTAACACAAGAGGAAATCATTATATTGTTAGGATATAAAAACGTATATTACCTAATCTAGCTTTAATAACCATTCACAAAATGGCTCTTATTAAAGGGCTATAGATAAAAGACTTTGGAGCCCTTTGATCCCCTAATTTAAGGGGCCAGCCCCTTTTTTGTGATATCAAATGAAAGGCCATTTAATTCTAAACAAATTTTGTTCAGCAAGTGTTTAAAAATTCGTTACCGTTCTAGAGATATATGAGAAAGAAGGTTTTAGGGGCCGATCCCTTATCTCCTTAAAGGGGCTGTTTTACGAAATGTTGAAGGTTGCATATCGTTAAGAACATCATTTTAAACAACTTTTTTCCTGTGCTGACCTACAAAATATGTTTCCTTTCTGAGATATGGGTGATCAAAAGTTTAGACTTTCGGCCCCTAAAAACCCCTCATTACATAACACATGATTAATTCATTACATTACTTGGATACATAACTGTGAGATAAACATATTTGCTTCTATAACCTTTCACATAATATCTCTCGGTAAAGGGCTACAGATTAAAGACTTTAGAGCCCTTTGGTCCCCTAATTGGAGGGGCCAGCCCTTTTTTCTTGATTTCAAATGAAAGGCTATTTAATTCTAAACAAATTTTGTTCAACAAGTGATTAGAAATTTGTTACCGTTCTAGAGATATATGAGAATGAAGGTTTTAGGGGCCGATCCCTAATCTCCTTATAGGGGCCGTTTAACGAAATTTTGAAGGTTGCATTTTGTTGAGAACATGATTTTGAACAACTTTTCTTCTGTACCGCATTTCAAAATATTTTTCCTTTCGGAGATATGGGTGATCAAAAGTTTGGACGTTTGGCCCCTAAAAACCCTTAATCACGTGACACATGATAAAATCATTACATTACTTAGATACATAACTGTAAGATAAACACAGTTGCTTCTATAACCTTTCACAAAATATCTCTCAGTAAAGGGCTACAGATAAAAGACTTTAGAGCCATTTGGTCCCCTAATTGGAGGGGCCAGCCCCTTTTTCTTGATATCAAATGAAAGGTCCTGTAAATATTAACCTTTCTTACATTACATGTCTTCACAAAATATTTTTCAGAAAAGAGATAAACAAAGAAAACCAGAAAAAATACGAGAATTTTTTAAAACTCAATTTTCAGGTCCAGGCGAGCTTCGGCGCCTTTCAATCCAGATCAAAATGAAAATAAAATTGCAAATCTACAATCTTTTGTCTACTATCCCTGAAAGTTTGAACTCAATATCTTTTATAGTTTAGGAGAAGTTAGAGGAACAAGCCACCCCTCTAAAAATCGCTAAAACGTCAATATCTCGAAAACGGAAGTGACGTCATCAATATAATAAAAAACCTATAAGGTTCCGATCACTATCTATTATATCTAAAAGTTTCATGAAAATCGGTGGAGTCGTTTCTGAGCAATCGCGTGCACAAAATTTGTAAGAAAAAAAAAGAAAAATAATAATAATAATAATAGGGAAAAAGAAACCGAACGAAAACAATAAGGTCTTCCGTTGGAAACGGAAGACCTTAATAATAAGAAACATTACAATCACTATAAGGTCTTCCGTTGGAAACGGAAGACCTTAATAAGAATAGGGAAAAAGAAACCGAAGAATAACAAGAAGGTCTTCCGTTGGAAACGGAAGACCTTAATAATAAAAAGAAACATTACAATCACTATAAGGTCTTCCGTTGGAAACGGAAGACCTTAATAAGAAAGAAAGAAAAAACCTAACAATCACTATAAGGTCTTCCGTTGGAAACGGAAGACCTTAACTAGAGACGAGCTCGTTGCAAGCAACGATTAGGTTTTCCGTCGTAGCTGCGTCATACTTGTGACGTATTACAAAAAAATTGATAGCTGACCTGGTACAATATTAGATGTGTAAACACTGAGAAACAAAGTATTATATTTCTGTGACCGCGTAGATTTTACGGTGATAGAGAATTCGTCTGGATCTGCATCGGTCGTGTGCAGTACGAACCGGGTGAGGGAATGTTTGCGTAAAGTGTATAAGGTAAAAGGTTGGGGCGCGCTGTGGGCCGTAAGCTAAAACGAAGGGTAGGTTTGCCGTATTCCCGAAGGTCCACCAGTATACAGTTCCAGAGAAATAAACAGGCAATTGATGCAGGATTCCACATTATTGGACGAGACTCAACGATGGCAACAATTTAACAGACAGACATGTTACAAACAAGTCGGATATGGCCAGAAGTGGACTCCGGACTCAAGACTCTGGGAGAGTAGGACGTGGCCGGGGCTGGCCGCCGTAATCCAGACTGCGCATTGACAATTGTACATAACTATTTATAAGAATCTTAACAATGAGTATAAATTGCAATTGACAGGTAATGATATAAGTAAGCTGAGTGGAAGGTTCACAGATATAAAATAATTAAATAAACTGAATGAGTCTTTGATGTCCAAGAAATGAAAATCTGATAATTGCACAATGTTGTTTTAAGAGGTTAACAGTCCTTGAGACATGACACTCTGTCTCTTTGAAATCACATATAAAGTCTGAAAAGTGTCTATCACTAAATATAAAAAGTAACTATGTAAGAAATAAACTGTGAGAAAAAATTACGAAACAGGTGTTGAATTTTACAAGTAAAGTAAAAAAAAAATTATAATTGAACAGTGCATTTTGCACGATGATACTACATGATTATGAGCAAATAGAGATCTTAACACGTTGTCTCTAGTTTGATTCGCCGCATTTTATTCACAGAGTGGGACTGTGGTTATGCCCGGTACGAATGTAAAAAGACCATTGGCAAACGTTTTACACGCATTTTTATCGAACGCAAGCGCCAATGAATCTCTTAGTATATATGCGGAGATCCTGGAAATTTTACAAGGGGTTTTGAAGAATTATTTTGTATTTCGAGGAGGGGGAACATGCGCGGATCAGAAAATTTTTCCGGGGTGGGGGTTGAAAAGTCAGACGGTTATTTGAGTTTGCCAAGGGATGTCCGAGGCATATTTGGTAAGTTTATAATGTACACGTAATTGAAAGAAATTTCGCTGGGGGGGGGGGGGTCTGGAACCCTTCCCCTTCTAGATCCGCGCACGGAGAAGACCGATGCCGGTAATTTTACTGTAATTTTAACCATTTTTATTTAATTATTCATGTGCATAATTATCAGAAAACCAATATTACCTTTCAAAGCAGTTAAAACTTAAAACTTAAGATACGAACCATTTAGTCTCGGTGAGTATTGCGTCCGCGTACGAAAATAATGGCAATTTTCAAGAAATGCGGATGGACAGATCGTATCAGTGTCCTAGGTCGTCCATCCGATTCTTTTTCTGACTAAAGCTACAGACCTGCAGTTAGAGATTGTCAAACTCTTATTGATTATGTCAATTTGTTTGTCTCAAAGAATCATTTTTTAAATCAATAAAGTTTTACCTTAAAAAAAAAGAAAGAAATCGGGCACAATTTTCAATGTTAGCATTTTACAATTTTATGGTCAAGAAACAACTCTTCATTGCTTTATCCGAAATATTGCATGAAAAAAATTTACATCGCATTTTTTAAATTACAAAAGGATATTCAAAATGAACTTGGATTAACCGCTAACAAACAGGCATAAAGAGAGACTCAGAACCAATTTCTTCTCTTTTTTTTTTTTTTTACATCAAAAGAAATTCAAAAATAAATCAAAATATATTTTTTCTTTGTATGCGTTAATGAAAATGTAGATCAGCAAGGGGTTCTTTTTCGTGCAAGCACCTACTTAACAGATTGTTACACGGGTCTACAACGATGAGAAATATCGTTGTGGCAATATTGTGGGTGAAGGATGAATGTGTAGTTTGTTTTTTAAGTTTATTTTTGATACATGTAATTATATTTATCTGGATCGGTTATGTTTGTTAGTTTGTTTTGTTTATTAAAGAGGGGAATAAAGAAATGAGTAATTTCCAAGCGCGTAGCATTGTTTTTGAAAGTGTGGGGGGGGGGGGGCAAACTCATCCAACAAATCTTGACAAGATCCAACATTTTCAAAATTTCACTCATAATTTCATGATTTTCATAGCATCTTTTTACATGCTACCAAAATGGGGGGGGGGAACTCCATGATAATTCAATTTTTTTATGTAAATTTTATAAAAATAGTTGCTTCGAGAAAAAGTGGGGAGAGGACATATTTATGTCATATAACATGTGAAACTGATTTCATTCCACCCACAAGCTTGAAATAATGAAACAATTTTAAGGAAAACAATATAAATAGACGTCATAAATCCCATATCAAACGACATATTACCACTTGATTTTGCGCGTCTTTTTAATGCATTTATAAACAGCGGCAAATTCTAAAATGTATTTTTAAAGGTAATGTTACATGTAGCTGCAAGTCTGTAGACCTTGTATGAAAAATTTCGGATGGTAGTCAATTATTCCGGGATACAGACCGAGCGGTACATATATGCAGCTAAGGTAACTAAGAATAATTCCAATAAAATACTTTGTTGAGTAATGCAAGCTTTTAAGAAAGCAATACTTATATTTGTTTAAAATATAACACCCAAATACTTCGTCTTACATTCGCTATTTGTAGAACAAGCAGAACCAGTATCAGTCTGACCGGCCTCACCATATTCATTGTTGGAATTTTATTGTCCTAGCATTGCATTGCTCTGCATGTACACAATTTCTTTTAAAAATTAAACACTTAAAGTGTTCATCTATATGGCTACACATAACGTACACATGTGAATCAAAATAACCCAGACGGAAAACGGTAAAGAATTCAGTCATTGAGTTTACGTTTTATAGAACTTGTAAGAAAACACATTGTGGGTCTGAATGTTTGTTGATATGTCAATCTATCAATATACAGTTTGTTAATTATTTTCGATTGCTAAGGCTACAGCGTATTTGATGAACATTGAACAACATTTTTTCCATGCCACTTTTTTCCATGGAAGATAGCGAATACAAGTATAAAGCATTTATAAAATTTATTTAATTACCTCTTTAGAATTGTGTATGGAATAAATAATTTATAAGTTGCTGCTGAAGGTTGTTTGGTATTATCGTTTGTAGATGTTTTGCAAGTAAAAAACCTGAAACGCGGGCAAGTCATAATTAATATCCCTAATAACCGTAACTTAAAAGTAGCGGCTTTGAATTCAAATATTATCGTATACGAATACTAACTTCACATTTTAAAATCATCTCCACGATGATAATTATATTATATCCATCGCAAATCAGTATTTTTTTTTTTTTTTTGCTTTAAAAGAATTGTTCTATCGGGAGCAATCCCGCGTTCGTTTAAATTGCCGGCGTACATTTGTCATGTCAGTAATACACATTGTGCTTTATATGACGGCCGTGTATACGTATTGTACAAAAGTTGAGTTTAATTACCATGCATTGGAACCATTTTATTAACACATCTCCCAGTACTGAAAAAATTCAAAATGTCTCTGTTACACTAACACAGTGGGGCGTTAATCGTTTACGTCCAGCTCTACAAGCATATGCACTGTCGTCTAGGCGACGGCCTGAATACAGCTAGCGACTCTCCTATCGATCGGTTACCTGAGTCTCGTGATGCATCTAAATATAGACAGGGGCACAGTTATGAAACAAACAACAAAAATAAGGTCAAAGAGGTTTATCTATATGAAATGAAAATGTACATATGTATAAAAACATTTGGGAATATTATGTGGAATTATTTTTGCGCGCTACATGTATCAGTTAGTGCATTACAAGAAGCCCTTTCATAACCTCATAAACGTGCGCACCCCCACAAAAATGGACCGAACTGACAACAATTGTTTCTGCAAATACTGACTATAAATTACGAAAACATTAAATTGAATACTACAGAAGGATTCAAAATTAATTTCTTTACAACTTTGCTTCAATAATGCATTAGAAATGTTTATTCCTTTTTAAGTTATTGACAAGGAACTTTGGACGCCTCTAACTCCTTAATTATAAGGGCCAGCCCCTTTTTCGGTATACCGAATGAAAGGTCTGGGTAAGACCAAGAACTTTTAAAATACATGTTATAACAAATTTTTATCAGGTAGAAAACTAACACGGAAAATACGCGAATTTTTTTGATTTTTTTTCTTACCTTTGTTTCAACATCTATACCACCCCTTTTATTTGCATTTAAATAATAAATAAAATATATCTCGCACAAATTCAATGTATTAGCTTCCAAACCAGCCCATCTTTGAGACTCTGCCAGTCATCGTTAAAGCTAAACCCCCTGGACAAAAGAAGTCGTTAAATTTTACTAAAAGGGATATAACTCAAAACCGGACAAGGATTTTCCTCAACTAAAATATGCAACGACAACATCACGCGGCATGTTATCAGTCCTGAAAATTTCAAAAGAATCGGTGAACAAACGAGTTAGATATTAAGGATCAAAGTTGGCGTCTAGAAGAAAAAAAAAATAATAAGAAATTTGAAAATTTTTCAGAATAATAGTATCATAGTGTCATTTTGACCCTCAAATATATTTTTCTATTTTTGCTCATTTCAAAATGTATTTTATATTTTTAATTATATTGACCAGATAAGATATATTATTTGCAAATCGTGTCAACGCAGATTTACATAGAGAAAAAGCCTTAAGCCATTCGACAGTATTTTTCGTAAAAAGTTGTGAAATCAATTAGTGCCATTTTAAGTAATCAAAAGTAAGTTATTTAGTTTCATCTGTCGAAGGATTCCTGTTTTCTTAATTACGCAATAGTCATTGTAATGCAAAGCCCTCGTGTCAATCCGTTTCTTTGATGTCGAGAATGAGTTAATCTTCTCTCACGGCTTTTTAGGAACAATTAATGGCAAGAATAACTCAACACCAGGACAGGGGACGCTATAGGGTTTTTGTCCGATCACTTTTGCGACGGACATCAACCAATAAACATATAATTTTAGATTGTCTCCTGTCCTGTGTTTCAGGTTGAATATTATTAGTTATCACCAGAGCCCCAATCACACGGTGATAAGTTGGTGCAGAGATCCGAACAATCCCGGATGAAAGCAAACAGACCACTGAACTACAACCTGAGGAATAGGACTCCCAGCTTCCTAACCTCACCAGAGGATACAGAGACAGGACAACACTCCCAGTCCAGTACCGCTGAGTCCCAGCAGCAACCAACGTTGGACAACGCTGCTGGCCACCAAGAAACTGGGGCAGACCATCCTCTTGTGGAAACAGAGGAACAGATTCACTTGAGTGAAACCAACCTACCAGCTGAGGACGTGCAGGTTCATTTTAACGAGCCTGCAATCACCGAAGAAGCAGACCCACAAACAGAAAACAGCTGAGGATACAGAGCATCAACACATTGATTCTCGAGACGCAGAGAGAACCGAAGATCAGCAGTTTTCTGAACAACTTTATATCAGTGATAGCATTCCATTAGACTCAATTAACCTAACAAACATGGCTACTATTGCCCAATTATCAAAATTTAATGGCACTGAATCACCATGTATTTGGTTATCCAAGCTCAGTGCGTGGCAGAAGTTCCATAGGATCACTGACAATGCTGTTCTTGACTATATTCCTTGTCTTCTAGAAGGCAGCGCTGGAACCTGGTTTCAGACCATCAACCCAGGACAGTTTCAAAACTTACAAGGGTTCAAGGATCTTTTAAGTGAAAGATTTAAACCATCTGCGCACAAGACTGCCATGCTTAGTATAAAGCAAGAACCCAATGAAACATGTGAACAATATCTTGAGAGGGCAGAACGACTGGCCTTGGCTCATCATGATCTCGACGAAGCCTACAAGGTCCAGTTTATTGCAAATGGACTTAACACAAACCTAAGAGGGCGAGTTCTGGCCAGGGAACCTCAGACTTTTCAAGCGCTGCGTAAAGACATTTCCCTGGTCCAACTTGAACTAGGATGTGACCAGCATGTGTCCTTCATGACTCCCAACACCTCGTTCGACATGACTGAACTAAGTAGGTCAATAAATAGCCACATAGAGCAAACAGTCTCCACTCAGATCAACGCCTTAGCAGACCGTCTTCAAGAGGCTCAACATTTTGATCGACGCAGAGAGGAAGAAAGACGAGATCAATACCGCGACAATTCCAGAGGTCAACATGAACGGTACCGAGACACTTACAGAGGTCAACACGAACGGTACCGAGATGATTCCAGAGGTCGACATGAACAGTACCGAGATGATTCCAGAGATCGACACAATCAGTACAGTGACACTTCCAGAGGTCGTTACAAATCCCCTTACCGTGACCACTCCAGAGGACGTGATGGCTCCCGACGCAGAAGTTTTGAACCCAGGGAAGATTTCAGGGACTTCAGCAGTGATCGGTCTAGAAACTCAAACTTTCGCCACAACAATTCACCACAAAACCGGAATCGACGAGACTCGACTCCAGGCCGACACCCAGAAAGGAGACGCATGAGTGAGGGAGAGAGCTCCATGTGCGCTGGTTGTAGTAAGTCATGCCAAATTAGAAGTTCATGCCCTGCATTTAACACTAGATGTTACAACTGTAAAAACTTTCACCACTTTAGCCGCATGTGCACTAAACCTTTCACAAACACCAAACCTCACAACAAAAATTCCTTCAAACAACAACATAACCACTCTTTACGAAGATAGGGATTCGCGCCTATCCTCAAAAAGGATAGGCAGCATCACTCTGAGCATCACACTAACCACAACCCTAACCACCATTCCACTACTAATGCTTCCTCTTCCCAGTCCAAACCCTCAACTAACAAACGGTTACCAACTAGTGCTAACAAAACTCAAAACCCTCCATCAAAACGACATTCAACATCTCCATCGTCAAGAAATGTCAACCTCATCATCCCAGTCGAAAAGAATACAGTCAATGTGACTATTTACAGAAGACATTTCAGAGCTTTGGTAGACACTGGTGCAAGTATTTCCTGTATTAGTGCTCAACTCCTAACAAAACTTGGTATGACCCGAGGCCAACTAAATACTTCCAACATTAAAGATGCAGTCGCTGTTGGAGGTGAACGACATGCAAGCCTTGGTGCTATAACTCTTCCTGTGTCATTCAATGGACCCATCATTAACCATAAATTCCATGTGTTTCAATCCTTTCACCAGCCTCTAATTCTTGGATTGGACTTTCTTCAAGCAAATGATGGAATTTTCAATGCAGAAAACAACACTCTTTATGTGCGTGACTCAGAAGATACAGCATATGCCATCGACACCAACACTGGACTTGCAAGAGTTTCAAAATTTACCATAATTCCAAAACAGTCTGTAACTTTACTTCCAGTGTTCCTATCAAATGTGCCCAAAGATTCATGTGTACTTCTCGAACCAAACCCAAAATTACCATCACTGCGACTTGCAGGTGCTAAATGTATAGTCGACACGAAAGACAACAAAGCCTTTATTCAAGTCATCAACCCAACAACAAAACGAGTCAGAATCAATGCAACTACAGTGATCGCATCAGCAACAATCGTCGATCCAGCCACTGTGTTCACCATGGAGACTTCTGAAGATAACCAGACCATCTCTCCTAATACAAGTAATGAACCACTGAACTTTGACCTCAACAATGCTGACCTATCAGATGAACAAAAACAGTTACTTCTGACATTTCTAAATAATCACCGTTCTGTGTTTGCAACTGATTTAAAAGAACTTGGCCAAGCCAATACACAACCACACAGGATAGAAACCGGTGATGCGTTACCAATTCGGCAAAGGTTCTATAGACAGTCACCTCAAACAAATGCCGAAATGAATCGCCAACTCCAAGAAATGCTAGACACTGACATAATTGAGGAATCCGACTCCATGTGGCAAAGCCCTGTTGTCATGGTGAAGAAAAAGAACGGCCAACTTCGCTTCGCTGTGGACTACCGAAAACTCAATGCAGTCACCAAGCAATTTACTTTCCCTCTGCCTCGTCTAGAGGATGTGTTTGACACTATCGGTACCACACAGGCTAAATTTTTCTCCACCTTGGATCTTGCTTCAGGATTCTGGCAAATACCAATGGATGAAGAAACCAAACACAAATCTGCCTTTGTAACCCCCACTGGCGTGTACCAATGGAAGAGGATGCCCTTTGGTCTCGTAAACGCACCTGCCAGCTTCCAAGCGCTGATGACTCACGTTCTAAGAGGACTCAATTGGAAGACATGCCTGGTGTATGTAGATGACATCCTTGTCTTCTCCAACTCCTTTAAGGACCATCTTAAACACCTAGATGAAATCTTCAGACGACTCCAATCAGCTGGCCTTACACTGAAACCAAGTAAATGTTACTTCGCTCTTCCAGAGGTGAAATACCTTGGACATGTTTTGACAAAAGATGGTATTAAAGCAGATGTGTCAAAAACTGATGCTGTCCAATCATTTCCCACTCCAAAGAACCAAAAAGAGCTAAGATCATTTCTGGGACTTTGTAATTATTACAGAAGATTTGTGAAAGGTTACAGTAAAATTACAAGCCCACTCACAGTATTGCTCTCCAAAGACGAGGAATTCTTATAGACAGACAAATGCCAGACTGCCTTTGACCGACTAAAAACTGCCTTAACCACACCACCTGTATTGGCCTACCCAGACCACACACGGCAGTTTACCCTGACTACAGATGCATCTGGAACAGCCATAGGATACATTCTTGGGCAAAAAGACATAAATGGACGAGAAAGAGTCATTGCGTATGGTGGACGTTCTCTAAACAGACATGAGAGAAAATATCCAATCTCAGAACGTGAAGGACTCGCCATTATCGAAGGGATAAAAACCTACCATGTTTACTTAGCTGGACGCCCATTCAAAATTTATACAGACCATGCTGCTCTAAAATGGCTCCATAATGTTAAACAGTCAACAGGACGTCTTGCAAGATGGGCAGTACTACTCCAAGGATATTCATACGAAATATTATTCAAAGCAGGAAAGAAAAATGAAGTTGCAGATGCTTTGTCCAGACGTACATATCCTGAAACAAGCAGTCAAGCTCTAGAACCAGAAGACATTATTCCATCACCTGATGTCCAATGTTTTGCTCCTGTAACTGAAGGAAAATCTACTCAAGCAACCTTCTTTTACACCGACTATCAACGACCATTTCCAACAACCATAGATGTAGATACAGTTCACCAAGTAGATACAACTTCCATTGATGAACTTCAAAGCAGTTGTCCAGATTTCGAAGCTTTGTACAATTACTTTAAAAACAAAGAGCTTCCAGAGGACAAGAAAAACCGAGATCGACTTCTTAGCGAGTCGAACTTCTATGTGTTTCTTGATGACGTCTTATACCATTACTATCAGCCAAGATCTAAAAGGGCACGCCATCCAAACAACCATCTGAAACAACTAGCAGTTCCTCGATGCCTCAGAGAGGACGTCATACGCTCCTATCATGACAGTCTTGCTGGAGGAGCACACTTCGGATTTGAACGAACATACCGTGCTATTCAACTCAAGTATTATTGGCCAGGCATGTACCAAAACATAGCAGACTACGTCAGATCCTGCAGAGAATGCCAGCTCGCAAAGAAACCAACACATCATGCACCAGCACCTCTCACCCCTATGCCAATTGAGGACCGATTCTCATGAATTCATATGGACATTCTTGGACCACTGACAAAAACAACAGAAGGTCACAAATACATTCTTTTGGTTGTGGACTCATTTAGCAAGTGGCCAGAAGCTTTCCCACTCAGGACGCAGGAATCTACAGAAATTGCTGAAGTGCTCTTTAAAGAAATATTTTGTCGGTATGGTGCACCATATACAATTGTCACGGATCGTGGACAGAACTTTATGAGCAAACTGATAACAGCTGTGTGCCAAATATTCCAAGTCACCAGACATTTTACCAGCTCTTATCATCCGCAAACAAATGCCACGTGTGAGAGGATGAACAGTACCATTGCACAGTGTTTGCGTACATACGTTAACAAAGACCAAACAAATTGGCATGACATTTTACCTGGAATTCTTATGGCAATCCGAATGAGTCCATCCACACAATCATCAGACCTAGCGCCCTACCACATTTTATTTGGCAAAGAGATGTACTTACCATTTGACACTTCTCTGATACCTAAGGATGGTATGAATCAAGATGCTAAGGCTCACGTCACAAACCTAATGAAACATCTCAAGGTAGTGCAGGAGATGGCTGAACAAAACATCCAACATGCTCGTCAAAAGCAAAAAGAGCAATACGACAAGAATACCAGAGAACCAGACTTCGATGTTGGCCAGAGTGTACTGCTACACCAAACGTATGTGCCCAAGGGACTCTCACCAAAGCTGCGTAACCCATGGGAGGGCCCCTATTACATCACTGCAAAGGGACCAAACAACACATACCAATTACGTAGATGGTCTGATAACAAAGTTGTAAGGTCTCGGATCCAGGCAAATCGACTCAAACATTATGAGAAGCCAGAGCATCGTAAGGTTTTAAATCCACCACCACCAGAGATACCCATTGATGATTCACACTTGCCTCCACAACATCGCAACCCTCAAGATGCTGAAAATGATGCTCAAGAAGATGAGTTGCAGCCAACAGGTGAAACCAATACGGAAGCACACACAACTCCTGATATGGAGGAACTTCATAATAATGATCAGCCTTCTGCAGCACCTGAACCTCAACATCCAAGGAGAGACCAAAACAAAACAGAGAAACAAGGAGATGATCAATCAGAAGATGAAAATCAAGAAGAGGATAACAATACAAATGAAGATGAAAGTCAAGGATATGTTGAGAAACTGATGCAATACAAACTTGTCGATGGAAAGAAACTCTTCCTCGTTAAATGGCAAGGGAGCAGCGTTAAAACCTGGGAGCCGGAAGAGCATATCAATGCAGATCTTATCCGCCAATATCATATTACCAGGACACAGACCGGTCGGGCACGCAGACGCAGAACAAAATCCTGCTTTTACTAGATCCAGTCTTTTTAATCCATTCCACCTCTAACCCAATCTTTTTTCCTTAAACCTTCTCACTGTGTACATTGTACCAAATTCTGTTAAAATTTTAATGATTTGCAAAAATTATTAATTTAGTGCTTCTCAGTAAAGACGTTTACTGATACTGACATAATTGTTACACTGTACACAATCTTTACCTTTCCTTATTCCTACTTTATACTACTAGGTGGATCTGGACAAAAGAAGAACCTCGGATCATCACCATATATGTATATGTACATAATCAGCTGCCTCTGCCTCACATCTGTCTGTGCAACTGCGCCTTTACCATCAGATCAACATATTCAAAGAATAAACTACGGCATACTATTCGAGAAAACTAGCGACATCTACCTTGGACAAGAGTACTGGCTGCATACATTTCGAATTCCTCTTCCAAAGAAATTGCACCTACAGCCTCTATACTGCAACATGCCACAATGTCAAACTGCAGGACACATCATAAAATCACTGAATCTCCTAAGAATGCAGTGTATGGCCAGTGTTAATTCAACAGTCCATCACATTCACCAACTGGTACCAACCTCTGAACTTCCTCCTTCACGAAAATACATAGGTTCATCAAGATCAAAGCGAGGACTGTTTGACTTTGTTGGTAAAATTTCGAAGTCACTATTTGGAACAGCCACTTCAGGTGATATCGCTACTCTACAACGCCATATGCAAACACTGAACAACAACAACGTCAAGCTTGCCAAAGCCATGGCCCAACAAGACCACCACCTCTCGTCATTCATCGAAGCCGTGGACAAAAGATTCAACAATGTTGTTGCTGCTGTTAGACAAAATCACCAAGATGCTGTGTCACTTTCAGTATTAGCACACAACTCAATGGATGCTTTAGATCATGAATTTCTCATCCTAAGTGAACTCATCATTAAGCAGACCAACGTTTCGGCTCAATTAGAAAAGGAGTTAGAACATATTAAACTAGGACTTCACGATTTGGTGAAAGGCAAGCTATCCCCATTCCTCCTGACACCACATATTCTGAAATCATCCATCGATCAAGTCCAAAGCATCATTTCGGCCAAATTCCCAAAATTCCATATTTCCAATAAGGATCCTCTCTTTTATTATTCCATGGGAGAATTTTTGTTCACTAGATTACACACAGAACTATACTTGACCTTAAAAATACCAATCTCCCCATTTCAACAGCCAATGTCAATGTATAAAGTCTACACATTTCCAGTTCCTGTTAACTCTAGCTCCAACCATGCCACTCAGCTCATCGATCTGCCACCATACTTTCTACACACAGCTGACAACCAACACCATGCCACAATCACCTCTCAGCAGTTAACACTGTGTGAAGGAACCTCAACCCGTTACTGCAACTTCAATATTGCAATGAAAGCAACAGCCTCTCCAAGTTGCTTATCAGGAGTCTTCTTTAATCAAAAGAAAACCGTGAATGATCTATGCGATTTTCGGTTCCTAACAAGCATGCTACCCCCAGCTATGTACGAGCTTTCACCATCCAACCTGCTGTTATACAGAACGCCAATGCTAGCACTGGATTGCGCAAATGGACAACAGATCTTGAAAGGATGTTCCTTCTGTGTCATCAAAATACCATGTCAATGTTCCATAACAGCTGACGACCTCTATCTACCTCCCCGATTAGGAAAATGCAACAATCAAACTGACAAAGTTACAATTCTCCACCCAGTCAACTTAGCCCTACTCCAACAATTTTTCCATGCAGACTCCCATTCAACCATATTCGGCGACACCATCTTCGAAGAATTCATTCACATAAAGTTACCAAATTTCCACATCTTTAATCATTCATTCTCCAAATTTTTGGCTAATGATCAAAAACAGCACCTAAGCTTGAAGCGCATCGCCAAGGCCGTTCGACACGATGGACAAGTGTTTACAAATTTAGCAGAATCCATGATCGCGGGACAAGTCAATTTTGCAGTGGACAATTGGCCAGACACTAGTGGTATCCTGGCCATCGTTTCCACATCTGTTGGATTCTTTGGACTCATCTTTAGCATCTGGTCATGCTACAAAATCCGAACCGTCCTGCTTCCTGTTTTGTTGCTCCATCAAGTGAAACCATCAGCTGCCGCAACCATTAAACCAACTTTATCCTTCATCTATAATCAGGCTGAAGATGACACACCAGCGACCAGTGTTAATGAACACTTTTATGCCACTTTTTCCCCTCCTTGGCCTTATGTTTCCCTTTCTGTGCTAACAACAATCCTTGTTATTGCATGCATTACTCACCTATGGCAAAAATTTCAACGTTCACACAAAACTTCACTTCATTTAGAACTAACAACTGGACCTACTTGTGAACTTTTCACTCTACTAACCCTTCCACTTTGCCCTCACAATTGGAACATTCAGACTCCTGAAGACATTTCATCAGTTCATGTTACCACCTCATATTACATTCTACATTACCTGCACATTCAATGCACTGATTTTACCATCACTAACAAGCACACCAACCGCTCCATTGATGTTCCAACTACCATCTTGATCTCACCATTTACTGCTAGAAAAATTCATAACATCCTTCAGCATCCATACACAGCATATTTCCTGTTGTCGCACCACCAATATTTCCAAATTTTGTAACAGCCATCTAATCTTCCTTGCAACATCTTGGCATGACTTACTTGTGTAGATAAGTGTTTGAGTAATTGCGAATTTTTTTTTCAGTGTTTCAATTTTAGTGTTCATTGTACCTATGTTTTGGGTATGTGCATTCTTATTTTTGTTGCACTATTGTATTAACTTCTGTTGTACATATTACTTCATTTTTTTATCCAAGTTTTTTTTTCTCTCATTACCTGAACAGTGTATATTTCATTTTTATTTTTGAGGACAACAATTTTTCTGACCAAGAGGGAATTATCATAGTGTCATTTTGACCCTCAAATATATTTTTCTATGTTTGCTCATTTCAAAATGTATTTTATATTTTTAATTATATTGACCAGATAAGATATATTATTTGCAAATCGTGTCAACGCAGATTTACATAGAGAAAAAGCCTTAAGCCATTCGACAGTAATGGTAAGAATAACTCAACACCAGGACAGGGGACGCTATAGGGTTTTTGTCCGATCACTTTTGCGACGGACATCAACCAATAAACATATAATTTTAGATTGTCTCCTGTCCTGTGTTTCAGGTTGAATATTATTAGTTATCACCAGAGCCCCAATCACACGGTGATAATAGTAAGTTTTTCCGCTGAGAGCGGAAAACCTTAAATACTGTTAGATACAAAATGTACCTTATTTTACCATTGTAATTAATGCATTTGCAATCATTTTAAATTTTATTATTTCTATGACTACCAGTGTGCAATTACAATTTGGGTTGTGTTCAGAAAACTATTAATTTGTTTGCATGGTACAATACAAGAAGTCAATAGTGCCACTTTTTATATTAAGTCTTCTTATTGTTCAGTATTGAACCATCACTGCATGCTGACATCTAGGGTAAACACAGAACATTTATTTGGCGTATTTTGAATATGCAGTGAAACCCAGTTAAGAAAATACCAGTAAATAATACTCATTAAAATTATTTTTTGCCTTATATATAGGAAAGATTTTTAATTCACAAAACAACACGTATTTCTCCAGTATCATTTAAAAATGGTCTCTGTTGTAATGTCTATAGCATCCCTGTAATTCACAGTACCGGTACTATACACTTTAAAAACTCTTGTGAAATGCTTTTACACTTTTTCCTCAAGCTTCACTTTTATCGGTAGCTTGTATAAACACTCAGTGTTCCAAACTCTGAGTTTTACCGACCGTGCTGGCCAGACAGAATTAGTCACGACTCACTGCACGTGGCTTGGGTGCTTAACCTGTGCACCTGTTAAGTGACACCACTGGCTGTGTATTGTTTTCTTTGGTGTTACAGAGTAAAATCAAGATGTTTTAAGCTTTCACTTATTTTTTACAAGGCCTATGCATAACTAAATACGTAACTGATTTAAGTCAAAACCGGAAGTAATCGTAAAAAGTAAACTGGACTATAACATGTCAAACTATGATCACGGTAGACAGTTCTTGGATGGATTTTGATATATTCAAGCTACACAGCAGCTTTTTTTTTTAGCTCAAAATAGAGAAAAACCCGCAGTGGTTGTTGAAATTTGCATGAAAATATTCAGAATTGGGAGGGGGGGGGGGGCTATGGGGAAGACAAATACGATTGCGGGAGAAATTTGTCTCCCGCGCGGGAGATGGGTTGGATGCGGGAGATCTTAGATTTTTAGGCCGTTTTGCGGGAGTCTCCCGCGCAATGCGTGAGGGTTAACAGGTATGAGTTATCCATACAATGAGGGTACCCTTTTGGCAGCCGCCCGCCCGCCCGCCATTTTCACCATTTTAATAACCGGATTTTTCCGTTGGAAAACCCGGTTAAAAATTCTTCTCAATAGCCTACCACAAAACGGCAAATTCCACAAAACTTCCAATGATTGAATTTAATGGGTTAAAAATGCTATGCACAGCTGAATATAATTCACTACTGCAATATTTGGCATACTTCTTTATGCATGATTTAAGTTGGAAGAATTATTTCTTTAAAAAAAGTCTGTAAAATTTTTGTCTAAATTTTCGTCAGGGTCTATATGTTCAAGTTTGCAAAATAAAGGGTCATTTGCATACCTTTCTTTTATAACCGCATTTCGATGTGACTTCTTGGAGGCCTTCTTCAGTTCTGTGAATTGTTTATAGGATGATTTTTGAATGTTTGTCTGGTGTTTTTTCTTGTCTCTTTTACTCCACGAATATAAGTTGGTGGGGTGACACAATACAAGTTTCCTGTTGACATTTCTTCCATAGAATTACATTGGTAATCACTCACTTCTTCACTTTCACTACAATCTGCATCATGATGACCTTGTCTTTGAGGAGAATGTCCACTGAGAAAAAAAAAATAAAACTAACAAAATTAAATTTCACCTCACAAACATGGCATTAATATGTCATAACCATAGAAAAACACAAAATAAATCATTCATTACACTGTTAAATAATGCAACAAATTTCTCTCTCTCTCCTCTCTCTCTCTCTCTCTCTCTCTCTCTCTCTCTCTCTCTCTCTCTCTCTCTCTGTGGTGTATCAATTTATTTACAACTACAGCTCAACAATTAAGAGAGCTCGATGGTCGTGGCCATTTGTAGACGGTATTGCTCTCCTTTAGAAGAAGATCTATATATCAAATAAAATATATCAAATATATAAAAAAAAATAAAACACAAAATTAAATTTCACTTCACACTTCATTAACATGGCATTAATATGTCATAACCATAGAAAAACACAAAATAAATCATTCATAACACTGTTTAAATAATGCAACAAATTTCTCTCTCTCTCTCTCTCTCTCTCTCTCTCTCTCTCTCTCTCTCTCTCTCTCTCAGACTATACTCTGTCCCGAGTTTTTGCTTCCACCACTTTTTGCTTGATATTTCAATAATAGTAAATACCTTTGTGCTCAAACTACGTTCATCCATTAATATGAAAAATGTCCAGATTATCTGTTTTGAAACGCCCCCTCTACCGCTTTAGGTTTCAATACACATCCAATAATTGAAAGTCTACGGAGAGTTTGCATTGCATCAGCCATTAATAAGCCCGGATGATACTGTTAAAAAATTGCGCGATGTATTCCGAGTGTATTCCGAATGGAGAAAAGATGTAAACATTTCCCATTTAATAAAAATCTCCGTAAGAAAATTGTTTTCGTTCCTGTGAAATTCTATGAGTGAAAATGGATAATTGTTCAATGAAGATATCCTGGATATATTCCCTTTCATCGATTTCAATTGTATTTCTTTCACAGGTATGTGTATTTTTATTCAAAATCATCAAAAATTGATGGAAGCAATAACTTGGGACAGACTATAGGAATTTTATCATGTTTATCATTATTGCACCTTACATGTAATTTGGCATATGTAACTCCACAGGTTGATGAACCAACAAAAACACCCTGCATCAAACATTACAGTCTTATTTCAATTTCATCAAACACTGTTCTAACCAGGTCGACAACGCACTAATGTCTTACCCCCCCCCCCCCCCCCCCCGTTCCAAGCCCTCTTTTATCAACACTAACCTTGAACCCATTTACACAGAATCATTTTTTGAATCACACTGTATTACAGCTCTTTCAAATGTTAATAATGTAATATGATCATCTATGATCAATTAAGTATTTCTATTAATATTTCATTGTGTATTTCATCAGACATGCAATTGTAGTTAAAATGCCTCGTATCAAGTTCAGTTATTTATTGTTAACCTGTCGAAGACCTGTTATAGGCGTGATTTATCAAAATACTAATGTTTACATGTTCTGAATTATCGTTCGTGTTTTGACACTACCCCCGTACTTTGTTTACATTTTTACGAGATCGAATTATCTGCTTTGACCCGTAATTAGATCGAGTAAATACATGATAACAGTTTTAAACATGTTTATATTTACCAGATTAATCACCCTGTTCAGTTTCATGCCATTTTAATGCTCTTTCCGCGAGATAATCGTCATTTTACCGCTCACAAACTTCTCTGTACGGAACATGCTGTTTGACGGACCGCTTCACTCATCGACATGCAAACGTATTCTGACACTTATTTTTGTGTTATCAACATTGTTGTATGCCTTATTATATCATGTATTATTGTATTTAGATGCTGATCACTATTTTTCCGTATTTTTACCTCAGTATGATCGGTGATTGCTTTTATCTGTCACCTCGATTGATGAACTATGTCTTCGTAGCGAACTTCCGTATTCAAGTGTATCGCTACGCGCACTACTTCAGAAGGCGCTTAATTTCAAAATTCCTTTAGTGTAAAATATCGCAAAGATGTGTATTAAAGCTATATGCGTATTTTGACTTAGAAATATGTGTCCGTGTAATTTAATTAATCCGGACAAGGCTTTGTATAGGAATAAAATGTTTATTTATTATTTAAATATGCTTGCTCGGAAATTAGGAAACTTGTCCGGAATGTCCAGAATCCGTACAGATATTTGATTGGTTGTTAGTGTCCGGACAGAAAAGGACAAGTACTCATTGGTTGGAGAAGGTTATAAATATAGGCTAGTTCCAGCAGCATCATCACTTGATCACTCGATCACATCCCGTTCGTTTGAGCACTCCTCTGAGATAAGCAAGATGAACCTGGTCGTAGACGATGCTAATTTTTATAAGGACTTCGTCGTCCGGACAGAATCCATATAGTATAGCAACCATGTAGACCAGTCTTTCCAGAGTTTATAGTTCTAGTCTATAAAAGGAACTGTTATATTTATTTGAACTGTTTCGAGTTTAGAATTACGAGTTGTCCGCATTATTGTTGTTCGGATTTTCTTAGTTCATTAGTTCAAATAGGTTATTCGTTTTTATAACGAGTTGTCCGGGTGTCCGGATAAGGCTGACTAGATTATTTACAGTTTACTGGAAATTATGAGGACTTAATTAGTGTACCTAGTACAAATGGGGAGGGGGTGTGATTTTAACAGATAGAATTAGACTGGGTGTCGAGTTTAGCTGTCCGGATCGGCGCAAGTTTATGCATTTTAATATTTATTAATTCAGTACAATTCTTATACGCTGTTTATTGTTGATATTGAGCTTGAGAACGACAAATCCTGCAGATACGAGAACTAGTAGCATTTTCTTTATTTTTATGACGAGTTTTTAAACCGGTGATAGCCCCGGGTTTCAGGTTGTATTGTTTGCAATGGTCAGCATCTTAGTCTGTGTTGTAATATTGATATATTTTGCCATCCTGAATAAATTGTTGTGTGTTAGAAAAACGGTGTTTTTCTTTTGTGGCAAGGACCGCTCGACTTGTTACAATAATTTCCAACAGATAGCTAAGTGTTTATTTTGTGTATTCTAAGACTCAATGATACAATGTTTGAATCACCTAGTCATTCCGTCCAAGATAACATGTACGACGTTCACGACACTGCTTGCTTGCAGCATTAATGCAGGTCGGATGCATTGTTTTAGCAAGATTATTTTGATTTTGCAAAACATCTAAGTCACAATAAGCTTATATACCTGATGAAATCGTCTGGATCTTCCGCCAGTGGGTTAAAATCTTCGGTTGGCGTTGTCGACAAGGGAGTTTTTAATTCCCCGTCCGCCATGTCAAGTTTCGATAACTCCTGCTCGGTGAGCATGGTCAGAGTTATCCTTCTTTAATTTTCTACACAAACGAAATCTGAATGTATTTACATGTAGTTTATTAATCTTTTAATATGTAACTTCTTGCTATCATTATTCTTTGGTAATCTTAAGAACAAATGCTAATCTATTTTTTAATATGAAGAATATGAAGATTTTTTTTAATTTATCTGATATCTTGAACCTTTAATATAGATCGAATGTCGTTTTATTTTAATTTTGTACAAATTGAAGGAACAGAACTTCAGAAATCAATCAATTTAATATCTTTATAATAAAAATATCACAATATCGGTATGACCTCTTTTTATAATAGAGAAATTTTAACTGATATCAAACATCAAAATATGATAACAAAAAACAAAGTAAATTTTTTTTATATCAGAAAGATTTTTATGTCAAGAATTGCGATTATTTCTCTCTTTTTTTTTCCATGACCATATGTTCTGAGAAAATCTTTTTTTTTTATTGAAATTTACACTACATTTTGGGAAACAAAAAACAACTGCAACTTATCAAATTCAAAGCAAGTCAGAGGGGAGGGCAGGAAGGTGTGGGGGGGGGGGGGGGAGGGGCGGGGCGGGGCTTTCAAACTTATGTTATAGTCGGTATATTTTAAATAAATTATATAATTCAAATGAACAATTGCATGATTGTACATTAATGAATATTTATAACTTTATTTTAATAAATTATTAACCTAAAAAGCTATGTGCCAATTAATATTGACCAGCAATAATGTATGTATTGCAAATTTATATTACAGAATACCGGTATATTTATACCCAAGGACCCCCGTTATACTTATATCGTCATTATTTTTATCAATTTTTTTTTCATTTTTATTTTATTTTACTTATTTATTTTCATATTTTTATATAGTTACATTTTATCGTTGGTTTGTCGTATACACTTATAGAGTCAAATGTGTGACTACGTACGCCACTGTCATCACTAGCAAACCAAGGACTGAATCACCATCCTCTGTGGATTGCTGGATGTAGATAAATATACGCAGCTACTGATGACATCAAAGGTTTAGAACCGCTTATTGTTAACTTGATCTTTTTTTATATAAAGAAGTTAGTATAAGTAAACATGTAATCGTTTAAAAAGGCTAGTTGGTCAACAGGTTCACCATCAGATCTACCTATGAATTTAAGATAAGATTTGTTAAGCTATAATTAATCTATTACTCAGCAAAGAAAAAAATAATATATATCACCCCTTTTATATAGAGCTCTTCTTCTAAAGGAGAGAAAAACCGTCTAAAAATGGCAACGACCATCGAGCTCTCTTAATTGTTGAGCTGTAATTGTAAATAAATTGTCATAGAGAGAGAGAGAGAGAGAGAGAGAGAGAGAGAGAGAGAGAGAGAGAGAGAGAAGAGAGAGAGAGAGAGAGAGAGAGAATTTCTTGTGAACAAAAGATCGAATGGATTATGAATTTTCCGCAATCCGAAAATGGTCGCGAACAAAGGAAAAAGTATATGAATACTAGCGAGAAAAGTCATAAGAATGCAATGTGCACATGAACACTGGTTATGAATGTTCTACATAGCTATACACTCAGAAATAGATCTTAATTATTTAAAAAAAAAAAAAAAACATGATATTCCTCGTGCACATGGGATGATGCGCTCCCTCTTTTGATAAGTTGTTTAAACTAACGTACATGTAGATTTACTTCAAGAAAACGCCTGTTTCGATTTTGTTTTGTTTGCTTTTATTTTTTTTTTGTATCAAATTGAGGGAACTCTCCATTTTACCCACAATTCATACATACTTATCATACAACTTGTAAATGCCTAAATGACGTGACAACCACTTCTCCAAGTACAAGGTAAATAAGCTTGCCAAAAAATAAAAAGTTGAAAATTCACGATTGTGTTTCCTTGAAGTTACACGTCATCACTATATACATGTATGTGGGAAGGTGGTACAGTAATCAGTGTATTCATACGCGGATCTTGAGGGAATCGGGTTGGGAGAGGGGGATTCCCCCCCCCCCCCGGACAAATAAAATTATCGGAATCTCTTGGACCCCCCCCCCTCCCCGACTACCCCCTGGAAAAGTTTCTGCATCTGCGCAATAAAAAATTGGCAGCCACACATAGTCACGGATTTTCTTCATACTTTTCAGTTTGATAGACTTTGAATAAAAAACAAACACATTTTCTTTGATGTTATGCAGTCCCGTTGCCATGGTAACAGAGGGTAAAGATATAAAATGGCATTTTTATGCTTATTTAAGAACAAATTGTAAGTAATGGCAACAATTTGGGGTTTCCAGGGTAGAATGTATTATGAAGAAGTTTGTCATTTTTCAATAGAAAAAACCCCACATATTTTATAAATGCATGTTTTAAAAGTATTTCCATGGTAACTAAACAGAAATTTCAAATTATGATTTCTTCTTTTCATTTGAATTTAAAATACAAATCTTGCATTTCTGTGCACAGTACAATGATTGTGAAATTTATAAATCAATATTGAGAACCGTTGCTATGGCAACAAGCAGATAAATAATGTTAATTCTCACATTTCGAGGCAATTTTGAATAGGTATTATTCACATATAAATATAAATATTTGATATGTTTGGCGAGAAAAAAAAATCAAGTATATGACCAGGCTCCACCTTCACCAAAATTTTCAAATCCCTCAACTCATTCCTCAACGCAAATCCTCAACAGAAACATGCATAAATTTGAGGTCAAACGTCAGATTTGAGGCTGAGTATTGACTTGAGGAAAGTTGGTGATGGCGGGGCCTGACCTTTGAAGCAACTTGAATAAAATCTGAAATTTGCTGATAGCTTTTTCCATGCAACTTGACATTTCATAGCAAAAACACTTATAGTCTGTCCCAAGTTATTGCTTCTATCACTTTTTGATGATTTTTAATTAAAATACACATACCTGTGAAAGAAGTGCAGTTGAAATCGACGAAATGGAAAATATCCAAGACATCTTCATTGACAAATTATCCCACGCGGGGGTGTTAAGGAAGCATATGGCCAATATGCCGTCTTATTTTGACTGTTGTATTCAAAATCGTGAAATTAAATAATTGTTTTGAATAAGATCAAAAACTTAGTATTATCCTTTAAAATAGATGTCAGTGCAATAAAATCGGGTAGTACATCACTGCCACATTGGTGCATTATCACGTGACAACTATAAATAGCTTACGTATATTCCTTAACATAAAATGAGATAGAACAACACTACCCCGCGGTTTCCAAAATAAAATAAACACACCAAGTGAAGGCAAAACATCTCAGTTTAGTCAAAACCGCTGCTAGAATCCTATGTTTTTCCTTATTAAAAAGTTATTCATCTGGTTCTCGTAAAACCTTCCCAACGTTTATAAAGTTTGCACGGAAAACGGCAAATTGCATTAAAACAACACACAGCATGGGATTCTAGCAGCACTTTTCAATTTAAGCATTGATTAAACTAACGATACGTATAAAATTTCAAGTTCAATATACGCGGGGTAGTGTTGTTCTAGTCGGATTTTTATATCGTAAACAACGACAGAGGAAAGCCTGGCCTAGAAATAAAAGCAAATTTACATACCTTTTAGCGAATGATTGATAAAACTAACATCTCCCCCAGTATTCCTATGTTCAATTCTCAATAAAGCACACCACAATACTTTATTAGAGTTCTTAGATTAGTTATATTTTGAATATTTCCGATCAAATTCACACGACATTCAACTTTTAGTCATGACGTCATCAATGTGTAAATGTACGTAATACAAACTATAACTCAGATTCCATATGCTTCCTTAACACCCCCGCGCATTTCACTCTTTAAAATTTACAGGTACGAAAACAAGTTTCTTACGGAGATTTTTAATGGGAAATGTTCTCATCTTTTCTCCATTCGAAAGTACTCGGGACACCTCGCACAATTTTTCAATGTTATCATCCGGGCTTATTAATGGCTGATACAATGCAAAATCTCCGTAGACTTTCTATTTTGGGATGTGTATTGAAACCTGAAGCGGTAGAGGGGGCGTTTCAAAACAGATAATCTGGACATTTTTCATATTGGTGGATGAACGTAGTTTAAGCACAAAGGTATTTACTAAACTAATCCTCAGAAATTTTGACAAGCACAAAAAACCTTAAATCCCAAATCATGAAAAATCATGAATCATGTAATTGTAAATAAATTTCCATACCGCAGAGAGAGAGAGAGAGAGAGAGAGAGAGAGAGAGAGAGAGAGAGAGAGAGAGAGAGAGAGAGAGAGAGAGAGAGAGAAAGAGAGAGAGATGTTAATTCAGAATCTGTTTTTAAAAGTATGTGTATTTTTAGTATGTGTGTAATGCATGCATTTTCCATGAAATTTATTTTTCGGAACAACCTTAACTTTAAAATATCAATAATAATGTGTGGTTTGGAGTTCAACCCCCCCCCCCTCCCTTTTGGGAAATTAAAACTTTTTCAATTCATATTACAATTACCAAAAAAAGACTTTAAACCTTCCCTGGAAAAAATTATCCTTTGGATCCCCATGGGAAAAACCCCAACCCCAACATATAGATGTAAATGCTGAACTTCTATTTTATTTCCGCTTTAGCTCTAAGACTTGTTCCTGATATCAAAGGTCCATAACTCGTGTGCTGAGTCGACTTCTTACCACAGGAATTCTGTGCGGGCCTACCAAATTTGATTTCAGCTGAGTTTGCTTGTTATATTAAGAGGGTTCGATAGTTCGATAGTCGTGGCCATGGTTACTGAGTATACTGTTTTGGTCTCCTTTACAAGAGAAGCTTTACATGTATATGTAAAAGTATAGGAAAATACCCAAATTTAAAAAGGTAAAATGTATGGATTTTTTTTCCTTACTAAATTTGGAAGGTTAAAAATTTTGAGCTTTTTTCCTTCCTAAATAAAAGCTTATACTTAAACAAATCATATCTAAAATTTTAGGCAGATCTAGGAGATAACTCATACATATAAAATAAAACTGTTTGGTGAATTGATAAACCAGGTGTAGTACAATCAAATATAATGAATTCTTTGCTAGCCAAGCGTGAAGCTAGTTTACTGGTACCTTAAAAGGAGAAGATGACAATTCTTAAAGTAGGAAATCACAATCGACTAGGCAATATCATATGATATATCTTTAGAATCCTTTTTTAGCTACACCTCAAAATTGAATCGCTGAAACCCATTTAGGAGTAAATGACTCTTATTGATTTTATAATAACAAGGTCAAATGTCAAACTACTCGTGTTGTCGACTTGAAAACTAATATTAAAACTAAAATTACAGATTTTGCCTTGATGTACAATTTCATTACATTTTTCAGATCTTTGAGAAAGTAAGCTATATATTAAACAATACCATAGGCGTCAGAAGCAAATTGATAGTTAGGTGATGGGGATTGAAAAGAAAAAAATCAATTCATTTCTTTATTTCTTAAAGAAAGAAAGGGAAAACGTTGCTTTCTGAAATCCTAATATCCGTGGGGGGGGGGAGGGGAGGGGTGGGGGGGGGGGGGCAAGTATATAATTTTTTTACATGGTCCCATAAAAGTGGGGGGCCAACTCTATGTTCATTCAATTTTTTTGTATGTAACATTTAAAAACATCTCTGCTGCACAAAAAAAAGGGGGGGGGGGGGGGGGTCAGGCCCCGCTGATGCTACGTGCCTGTAACATATATATAACATGAGGTGGTAGTGAATCGACAAATCAAAATCCTAATTCGGTTGGAGCACGGGGGAGGATTGACTGCGGTGCAATGTTAATTATTTCCCAATTTTTTTTTTCCAGATTCAAACACTTAGCGCCTGAGACTTTAAAAAATTCAATGATTCATTCATCCATTGATTATGATTAGGTATGTCTATCTTTGCAAAAGAAAGGGGGACCTTTGTAAAATTAACTTCGAATCGAATATAGTATCCAAGATCTTTTAATTATATAAAGGAGATTTGTATCTAAATACTCAATGTCAAATTCCAGTATCTGTGGCAATTTTTGAATCAGAGTCAAAAAGTCTGTTAATTATTATCGGTAATAAGTCTGAAATCTATAATCTTGATAATAATTATATATTCTGAAATATTGATCCCAAGGCACTTGATAATGTAAACATTTCTTTTCAGAAGTAGGTCAAGTTCTCCTATCTATTGAATAGTTAAATCTATTTTATAATTATACATGCACACATATTTCACTTCACTATAGTTAGAGAACTATCTATACATAAGAATTAGAAATGTTTGCAAATGTCAACAGCATTTAATGTTATACTATAAGAAACCCCATTAACAAAATACTGATTATTTACATTTATTTACATATAAAACCAGTTTATTTACATGTAAAATATACAGATCGATAGAAAGTAATCATATGTACATGAACAATACACAGTCTCTGAATTGTGACGGTCACCACAGTTTGATGAAACGCAACATATAACACGATCATGGTTTGGTAATAAATGGATTTTATATAGTTCTAGATAGTTTGGTGATGTATTATAATATTTAAACACAATCAGTTTATTTACATAGACATTTAATGTTCACTTTGTAGACATTTAATATTATGAACACAGTTTGTTTACATGTAATACTGGATTTTCTTCACTTTACCTGTTTCACATTCAGCCAAAAACAGGTTGTCTCTGGTGTCTACACATAAATCCCATGGATATTCTAAATGACAGTTGTCAATGTAGTGGAGGAACTGTCCGTCCTGATCCAGGATGTGGATACGGTGGTTGTTGCATTCTGCTATCAGGATCCGACCCTGGTTGTCTGTTGTGATTCCGATTGGATTAAATGATGTGTTGGTAGTAGAGGGAGGACCGGTGTAGGTAAACCGAGGTTTGCCGGCCTGATTGACCACCACTACTGCACTGGCTTTATTGTCAGCTACACAGATATCTAGGTTCTTGTTCTCACTGATGTATTTAGTGCCAAGTACAGATGAATAGAGAGGTTGTCCTTTGTCATTGTATTGAATCGTTTGTTTCTCTGTGGAGCCAGAATAACGCACAACTTTTGCTTGTTTCTTATCATCAGTGATCATGACAACCAGGAGGTCACCACAGGAGGTACTACAGACATTGAGAGGTCTCCACCCCTGTAGTCTGATCACTTTCTGTATCTGTGTATTCTTCACTATGTTCACAGTTCTATCCCTGTCATCAGTATAAACTAGTTCACCACTCTGTGTCACTGCTATGTCACATGGTATTCTCCTTGACTTGGTTTGGATTGATTTCACTAGTTTACTGTGGAGGTTGTAGAGTCTCATCATGTTGTCCATACCACTCGTCCATACTTTATCATCACTCAGACAGGACACACTGCATAATTCATTAGATCCTCCATACTCGGTGTTTATTTCTGTGATGATCCGTGGTACATCAATGAGCCGTCTGTCTGGGGGAGAGGACTCAGCACCGGGAGAATCCATTGTGTAGCCATGTTCTTCTGTTTTGATGGATAACGCTGACAGAGAACCAATCTGCTGATAAATCTGTTCTTTGTTAATTTTCTGAGGAGTGAATCTTGGTAAGGAAACTGTGAGTTTAGGAGGCAATCTTCTGAATTCAGCATTCCTGGATTTGTAGGTAGAGACAAGGCTGACATCATTGGAGATGAGTAATTTCTTCAGATCAGCAATGCTCTGTGTGATTTCAGAAATGGTGTGTTTGATTTCATTTTCCTGCTTATTCAGGACAACCAGGTGTTTGGATTCCATTTCATCCATGTCACATTTCAGTTTCTTGATGGCAATGTCTATTTCTCTGTGCAAGTCTTCTCCATGTTTGTTTAGAGCTGTTGTTAATTTCTTGGAATTTTTATTCAGATCAGTTTTCTGAACTGGGATGTTAGATGCGATCTCTTGGTATTTAGGATAAATGGTATTTTCTAATTCTTGAAGATCTTTTTTCAAGGCCTCTCTCTTAGTATCTAGTATTTTTAAAATGCCCACTTGTTTGTGTCCTAGATGTTCACCTGAGGATACACACTCCACACAAATAGGAATGTTACATTGTTCACAATGAAGGTCACATAATTGTGTGGAATGTTTGGAACATTTAGGATTTAGTCCCCTCTTCTTACATGGCACTACTTTGTGTTCTTTGGATTCATCTAGGAGATGTTTTCCAACGCAGACTACACACAGATGTATATGACAAATGTCACAGTACATAGGGGGGCCAGGGGTCTCACAGAGATGACACCGTAACACATCCTGGGCCCAAGTACGGTGGTCCATGGTCAGACACCTTGATGAGATTTTTAATGATTTCTGAAAGAATAAAAGAACAGTTACATGAATGTATTCTATTATTAGCAAACTTGTTTTTATTAATTCTATGTCAGTTTTGTATGTGTAGTCAAAAGTGTTCTCACAAGGATGGGAGGTACGTAGAATCAAGACCCCCCCCCCCCTACGCTCTACTTACTGAGCTATAGGGTTAACCAGTTTCAAGTTGTGTCACTTCCCAATCTCATGCACAGGTCCTGGGGTGGGGGTGATTTTTATTTTTCAAAGTTGGGGGGGGGGATGTCAAAGCCCTACTTTTTTAAAATTTTACTTTTGAAAATTATATTACGTTTTTCTATGAATGGTAGTTTCCTGGGATTCCTGACATCCTGTGGCCGTCAGGATCCGCTCCGCGCTTTCTCCAACTTTTATAGGATTTCTTAGTCGGTCCGTGCGCCCACCCCCCCCCCCTCCGGACACACACCAATGGCACTGGTCTAGTTTGTTCGGTAACTGATTGTAAAACATTAAAATAATGTCCACGATGCCCACTGTACAATTTTGATTATGTTCTTCATTATTATTTCTTTATAATCATGTTACTTATTCATTTACAAACTACAAACCTTCAAACTCCCAACATGGCGATTCGGGTATTTTCTCTTCCGGGTCTGGTTACTTGTACAATCGTCACGTGATTTCTTTATATGTAGGTCAATGTGTCGCCTCCTTCCTGCAATGTTCAAATTATATTGTAAACTGTTGTTCGTGATGGGAATCACCAAGAATATTGACAAAGTTATTGTGTAAGAAGTTAAAAACTTTTGGGACGTGCTTAACGTAGAAGGGGGGGGGGGGGGTCCCCAGGTGCGGATCCAGAAAATTTTCAAAGGTCGGGAATTGAGGGGGAAATTAGGCCTACTGGCATAAAGTTCAACAACGTCATTAGCCACGATCTTGAGTCCACACAGGTGGGAGAGATTTATAGATATTGGGCGTGTTTTGTGATCATGTAAGTACAGTTCATGTATGCTTGCAGGAAGTTTTTCAGGGGAAGGGGATATAGGGGCGGTTGCATGGAGACCCATCTATGATTAGGGGGTCCAGGGGCGAAGTCTTTTTTGCAGTCAAGGGTTTTTAATTATGTTTCCTAAATATTGCAAAGTTGAATATTTTGTCGTCTCTATATATCAGTCTATCTAAATCGAATAGGAATTCTACAATTTTTATTTTTTAAAAATTGCAGTTAAGGGTGTCTAGTTAGACATTTTGTTTTCTAACATCGTGCAAAGTTGAATATTTCGTCGTCTTTAAATATTAGTGTATCTAAATCGAATAGGAATTTTACAATTTTAATATTAAAAATATTTTTTAAAAATTGCATAATAATAACACTTCAAAACGGTGATATGATGTTCTCTAATCGTTGAAATCGTCACGTGTCTGACTAAGGAATATCTACATGTATTTTCTTTAATTGACTTTTTTATGAACAAATCATGAATGTACAAGTATGTGCCTATTACTCAATACAAAAGTTTGAAGAAAAAAGATGGGTGAATTTGGCGTGTAAACTGCCTATACAGGGATAGATAAGATACTATAAATTAAAATATGAACAAATCTTATAATTTCTTCCTAAATTATTCAACATTGAAGACAATGTATATTTGACAAAACATCGATTTATAACCTTTACATACCGGTATGTTAAATATTTAGAATAGGTTGATTTAAACTGGCGTATGCGTGTCAAAACCTCCAAATAGTGTCATTTTTAGAACTTCAATGCCTTTTCTGGACTAGAGTGGGTCTGGGCTCCATATTTTTGTCTAAGTCTATGTAAGGTTTAAAGGAAATCAAACCGATTTCAATCGACAAAAACATGGAGAGTTGACCCACTATACTCAGGCACGTAGCATCGTTTTTGAAAGTGGGAGGGGGGGGGGGGCAGACTCATCAAAAAAATCTTGACAAGCAAGAAAAAAAAAAAAAAAAAAAAAAAAAAAGGAAAATTTTTAGTTTCCCAAAATCTTCAAAATCCTAATCCGTGGGGCCAACTCAATGATAATTCCATTTTTTATTGTAAATTTTAAAAACTTTGTTGCTGCCAGAAAAAGTGTGTGTGGGGGGGGGGGGGCTACGTGCCTGATACTTTAAAAATATCACTTTGTATCCCAACAAATAAACGTTTTAGAGAAATACTACAAGTCCGTAAATTTCTGGTTGAAGTTGCATTTAACATTTAACAATGGAGTTTGTTGTGACTGAAATGGCTCAGTGGTTAGAGCACCATACATAAGGTAACATTCATGAGCTAGGGTTTTCAGGTTGTGGGTTGGATACCAAAACTTATGAATTTATTTGTTTTTTCTATCGTTTGTTAAAATATTCAAAACTGAATATGATTAGAAATTGTGCTTTTGTAACTTGTAATATAACATCATGTAGTATATTCGGTTGGAAAAAAATTAATTTGAAATTGTTTTTATGACAAAACCAAATGGGTAATTGCGCTATCTTGTTCCCCCATCTTCTTTAAATCCAAATTTTAAGCTATTTAAGGATGAGGAGTTGGAAATGGTATTTACGCAGGATGCTCTAATTCTCTTAAATTTTAAAACAATTGAGGTATATAGTTCTCAAAAACAGATGGATTGGATACTCTAGTTTACATATTGAGATACTATATTTTTTCGACCACAAAATACAAAAAGCATCGGTTTTGAGGCATACATATCTTCAAAATTCTAATCCGTTGGGGAGGGGGGGGGGGGCGCCGGGCTGGCGTAATATATATATATAACTTCAAATTCATTCATAATTTCTTTATTTCATTTCAATATTAAACACACAATCCAAAAAAGGGGGACAAGCTGATTCAACTTTTTATACGTAAATTTAAGAAAAGTAGTTGCTGCCAGAAAAGAAAAGGGGGGGGGGGTGATGCTACGTGTGTGTACGACATCACTATAACTATTGGTGCATGGCAAACACCTATCTACAGTTATACAAGTACAAGCAATGCCAAAACATTCTACTTTAAATGCATGTGTATTTTGGGCGATTTTATTTTTAATTCTTTTTTCTTCCTTTTTTTCTATCTCTCTCTCTCTCTCTTTCCCTCTTTTTTCTTTTCTTTAGCATTTTCAAATGAAGGGGGCACAACCTTCTTCTGGATTCGCCTCTGCACAGATATATGTAAAACTGATGTTAATTATTTGATGCTTGTTCCAACAGTAAACAGATATCTGTTACAAAACATTTCTGTTTTTGCGACTTTAACCGGTTTTTTTTTTTTACATGTATTAAAACATCACTTAAACATTTAATTGAGGATCATTTCTGTCTCCCGGGTAGTGGAACTAAAAAAAAGAAACCAAGCTCGACGAAAATTACAATTTAAATAGTTCATATTATTTCCCAACATTCTATAAAAAGTAAAAAAAAAAAATAATTACATCAGTCCATTTTTCCCCTTATTACAAATTTTAGATTTGATATAATATCACTGAGGAAAATAAGGCGTTATACATCCGGCAACAATGTTAGACTAAACTGTTCTAAAGATGGTAAAAAGCACTTTACTTATAGTTAGGTCGATATATGTGATTTCTGGGAATAAAAAAAACTACACTTGAAAATCCCGAAACCTAATTCCTCTTTCTCGACAATCATGTATATCACAAAACAAATATGAATTGAAAACATTAGAAATAAGAAATTGAGTATGAGTGACATATATCATAGAGTAAAACTTCAATTTGAGAGAGCCATTAAATTTAAAGGTGAGGTGTAAGAATAATTAAGCAACTATAACTAAAGTGAATTATTGTCTTGTTGTACAAAGGGGAAAGGTACATTAATGAATTCTTTTGAAAATATATAAAAGTAAGTCGAATTTTAGAAAAAATTCTTCAACAAAAGTTTGTCAAAAATTCACTCCATGATAATTCTCTCGCGCTTCGGAAAAAGTAGACGTCCTCGTCTAGATGGTTACCGGTATGATTTGTAGAGAAGGTCTTTGTACTCGGAATAGCGATACTTCTGAAGTTCAAAATTCCGAAAACACGAAACGAAGAATGTTTCGAAATATCCCAATGACCGTAAATCCTGCATATATCATACAAATGCCTTCGTCATTCTACGTATGCAAGAAGTATACTAGAACTATCGGTTTGGACATTAAGAGTGACTTGGAAAAAGAACACATTTCAAAGGTATTATATCAAGTTGTCGGTGCATACTAACTCGTTTCTATAAAAATAAGTCACACTTATGTATGAGTACATATATTGTATAATTTGACTGTACCCTGACAGGTGCCAGTGAAATTTAACAACAGATTAACGATAGGCTGGGATACCTCACCCACCACAGAGGCGGATCCAGCAATTTGGAAAAGGGGGGGGGGTCCATTTGATAAAACTAATATGTGCAAAATTCATCATTTGTCAATAAACAAGGAGTTTTTGAACATTTCCGTGCGTATACAACTGTATTTAATAAACATTTATCTTATCACTATCTATTTTACATCTATTTCAACAGCATTATTGAGCGTTTTGGTTTAGGTAAGGAAGATTTGCATAATATTTAGCCTCAAGAAACCCAAGTCTCCAGCAATGAGAAAGTGCGTCTATTCTTGATAGAAAAGAAACACTAAGAAACAAAAAATAACTCAGACTAATTACGACAAACTATTTTAAAAATGGATATTTTGGTAATTTTATATGTCTATTCTGAACTATACATCGATTTTGATTTCTATCGATTGCCTTCTTAAATAAAGGTCTAAATGATAGGATATGACAAAAGAATGGGGATAATCTATCTGCTGAATAGATGGTACGTGTGTAATACAATGGTAAAAGCAATTGTCGTCCCAGGGAACTTGATGTGACCTCTTTAATGGGTGCGCTACATCATCCGGCACTAGTACAGATGCGATCATATTTAGAAAACTTTTGAAAAGTTGGGCATTTTCATAGTGGTTTACATATAAAACCTTTACACGGTATTTTTGTAACATAATTTTCGATTCTTGGAAACAAAACAAAAATCAAAGGCCTGAAGGGCCATAATGGCTTACGAGTTTGATATGACTTATATAATATTTACATGGATCGAGTATGATTCCTTCTATTTCTTACGGAAACTTTAGTTTATTTATAGCTCTATAGAAAGTAACTAGCTACATGTAATTCATAGATTTATAGAAACTAACAGGACCGATATCAACATGCCCCATATGTTGATTGGTCGAACCTTAGTGACCGAAACAGACAGGATTGAAATCTAGACCCCTCTTTTATCAATTGGTTGAAACCACCATTGCTTTTAGGAAAATCATAGACTGCATGAAATAATTATGATGATGTCAGGCTCAAACTCCAATATGAGACAATTTGTTTCATTCTTTTATCCAACGACTGAAGTACATCAACTGTAAATTCATTCAACTATATAGGACACAAAAGCACTTAAAACCAACAATGAACATACTCTCAAATATCAGTATACCTTGTATTCCTAAGCACTATGAACTTGCGCGAGAGTTGGTGCACGGTGCGACGTCACAGCGCCAAAGCCAGCGCGAAATCAGTGCTCGTAAAAATAATATAACCAAATGATGAAATGTACTGCATGTTATGTACTATTATTAATGAATTCTCATGAAATCTACACCAACAAGTATTATTCCATTTTATTTGTATTTCATAAATGTATATTTATTCATATTTTTCTGGGTTTTTTCTACTTTTTTAAGAGGCCGACCTTCACAAGCTTTTATAAGAAATATAAATTCACAAGGCAGTTCTAACACCTTCTGTTTTATTTTTTTCCCTTTGTACAGAGATAAACTCTTTTTTTTGGGGGGGGGGGAGGCAAGAAACAGGCAGAACTATGCAATTACAGCAAACTTGTTTTGACACCAAATTTAATTAAAATTAATTACTGCACTATAACTTTGCAGTTAGTCTCTCTTCACATGACATGTGTACACAGCCATTTTCAGAGGCATACTATACGATGTCACTATGTTATAATAATGTGACATCGCTTCCGTATATGACTTGCAATCAAGCTTAACTGTATATTGTTTTCTTATTTAAGTACATTTGGTCTCAAGTTTCCAATATATTTACGACAAATAAACAGTTCAATCATAGCACAACCAAAGTAACTCCATCGAGGGAACATTGTGCTATTTTTAGATCTTGGAAAATCCCCAACATTCGATAATGGCGGAGGTGTCGAAGAAGGCACATTATATTAAAACAAGTAGTAATTGCCCCTCTATTTATGCATTAATTACCGATTTATAATCCCAGTTTCAATATATCTCAATCATAAGTTCAGTCCTTTAACCGTTAAACACTTTCCCCCATGCTGAGATCGATGTCGATCGAAGTTAGCGACGCTCTCTGCGGGTGCAAACGTTTTTATGAAGATTGAACGAAATAACGACAACTTAACATTTACTTATCACTGTTAGGATCTTAAAAAAAATAATTGGGAAAAGATTTTTTTGCTTATAATACATGTAAGTATGCATAGCGGAAAGCATGGCGGTACGGTGTGATGCATGGCGGGGGCCTATACCTCTATGCAAAAACGGCCTATAGGGAAAAACACTGCATTTAATATTCATTCGCGTTAGATTTCGAGTTTATATAAATAAAGTCAATTCATATTGGTTACAATAACATAAGTGATACTGAGTAATAACATATGGAAAATATAATCTTGCTTAAAGATATTTATTATGAACAACAAACAGTTACCTTTGCAACATTCGAATAGAACTATTTTTTGTCGCGCATGTTCAGATAACTGAACTCTTTGTCGTAAAGATTATCCGGCAACTAGATGGCCGTAAGCCATAACAAGAGGCCCACGGGCCACATCGCTCACCTGAGGAACAATAGGTATGATAAAATCAGCTTAATGGAGTCATATAATACAAACTATCTGGACAATGTACAATAATACATGTAGATCCTGTATAAATAAAATCCATTTTCCCCTGGATATTCTTATGTTTATAATCATCAGTCCCTTTTCTAACAGGATGATTTTATAGTCATATCATATGTTGAGTATTGCGATTTCAAAAAGATCCTTAACAATAGTTTATATATGGGATATAAACGTACATCAACCTCTAAACCTTCTCGTGAGGCCAAAGAATTGTCCTGGGGCCAAAGTCTTAACAATTATAAAGAATCATCTGGCTGATGAGTTTCTGAGAAGATTTTTAAAGATTTACCCTATATATTCCTTTTTTAAACTTTGACCCCCCATTGTGACCCCACCCTTTCCCTGGGGATCATGATTTTCACAACTTTGAATCTACACTACCTGGGGATGCTTTCACACAAGTTTCAGTTTTTCTGACTGATTAGTTTCTGAGAAGATTTTTAAAGATTTACTTTATATATTCATATGTTAAACTTCGATCCCCCATTGTGGCCCTACCCTACCCCCAGGGTTATGATTTTCACAACTTTGAATTAATACTACCTGAGGATGCTTTCACACAAGTTTTAGCTTTCCTGGCTGATTAGTTTCTGAGAAGAAGATTTTTAAAGATTTACTCCATATAATTATTCATTTGTTAAACTTCGACCCCCCATTGTGGCCCCACCCTCAGGTGAGCTAAAAAGGTTAAGTTTACAATACAATAAGTTGTTAAAGTTGGTTACTGGAAGAACAGACTTTGAAAATTTTCTTAATAAATATTGACAATTTTTTTACTTTTCTAGTCTTTGGTTTTTAAGATCTGTGTACAAACATATAGAATTGTGAGCAAATCTCTGTATCTTGCTTATAATTTGAAGCTTAACACTCAAATATGGTTAGTAAATAGAAATTGTAAACAATTAAACACAAGAAACATGCACTACATGTATTTCAAATAAAGAACACAATTTATTTTTTCGAAATGAGTCATATATATACATGTATATACCTACATATTTCCGTCAGCGATATCAAACTCTATTTAAACTGAATAAACTCGAGAAAATGCCGAGCTTCTCAACAAAACCTATTGCATTAATCTACCATTACGCAAAAGATAATGCCGAACTACCGATAGAATGAATTGTATTTCAGTACTTTTTTTATACATCAGATTTTGCTTAATTTGCGCAGGTAAACAGTTAACTGTTTGATTTACCGAAGTCTCTGTTTGATTTGATACGTAAAAATCACGAAATACAAACGATAGTTTCCAGGTTACAAAGCATAAATAATGAAAACGAAACGAAAATCAGAACAAGCTAACACCAACGTCATGTGTGAAAACTGTCAACGCATTGAAATATTTAGCCTCAATTTACTTCACAAAATCGGCACCAATATATTTTGCATGTTTCAAAAATTCCCCTTCATACGCAAATTGTTGCACAACAAGCAAATTCATCATAGTCAGATCGACCCTTTTTGTATAATGTCATGGCTGCTTTAAACAAAGAACCTCGTTTTAGAAGTATGGAATACGAGTCTTGGTAAAATGGGTATGCAAACCCGGGCCGTGGCAAAATAAAAGCCGGGGCAGGTCGGCAATCGTCAATTCCAAATACGCATTATTATGCAGCAATATTTACAGCGAATACAAATATACTAGTCCATCAAATATCCTGAAATTTTAATGAGATTGGCAGATTAATAACTGCCAATCTTTTGTTTTGCCCTGGCCAAGTCTTGCCTACCCATTTTACCGGATGCCGAACGCGAAGCTAAAACACGCCTTTCCTTTAATATTATTTTCGTAATAACTCAGATTTGAAACAGAATTAGCACTTAATTTTTGCAATTTATATTTTCCTTCCTATAAGGATAATTTATGCTAAACTACGTTGAATTTGCCTCGGTAGTTCTTGAGAAGAAGATTTTTAAAAATGCACCCCCCTTTTTCTACAGTTTCAAGGTTTTCTCCGCTTTGAATAAAGATCGGACTTTTATTTCTGCAATTTATATTCGCCCTCCCATAAGGATGCTTTGTGCTAAATTTGGTTGAAATTGGATTAGCGGTTTTAGAGAAGAAGTTCAAAATGTAAAAAGTTTACAGACGGACGGACAGACAGACGGACGACGGACAAAATGTGATCAGAATAGCTCACTTGAGCTTTCAGCTCAGGTGAGCTAAAAAGCTTTCTTTCGTGTTTCATGTGTGTATGAAGGTACATGTAGTTAGCATTCCAGAAAAATAGCTTATATATAACCCGCATAAGCGGGTCATGTAATTATACCCGCACTTTCTAAAGAAAGTTCGGGTATATTGTTGTTACCCTGTTCCGTCCGTCCGTCCGTCTGTCCGTCTGTCCGTCCGTCCGTCCGTCCGTCTGTCACGTTTTACTTTCTCAAACTGCTCTTACATCTTATAAACCAGCAAACTGAACTCTTGGAGTTTGATTTGGGGTATCATGTTGTTTTGTAAAAAAGTTTCAAAAATTCTCTGTTAGTCCTGGGGGTCAAATAATTGGTAAAAAATGACGTTTTTTCACAAAAAACCTTCTTCCTCGAACTCCTCCTACATTTTCAAAAGTAGACAAATCATCTTTTGGAATATGTTTTAGGGTATCCTATAGATGCGCAATAAGGTTTCGGAATTTTCAATTTTGTCCTGGGGGTCATTTAATGGCTAAAAAATGACGTTTTTTTACAAAAAAACTGGTTTAAAAAACGTCATTTTTTTTAAGCAGTAGCCAAATGATCTTCTAGAATATGATTGGGGGTGTCATATTGAGGCATGATCAGGTTCCAGAATTTTTTTTTAATTAAGGGGATCAGTGGGCAACAAAAAATGACGTTTTTTGGCAAAAAAAATATGGTTCCCAGAACTCCTCTTTCAACTTTTGGAGTAGCTACATCATCTCTTGGGATATAATTGGGGCTGTCCTATAGATGTGCAATAAGGTTTTAAAAATTTAAATTTCATCCTGGGAGTCAAATAGTAGCAGAAAATTGACGTTTATCACTAAAAAATCAAACATTGATCCAAGAGCTCCTCTTATGATTTAATGGATAGACAATCATATCTTGGGATATGATAGGGACTGTTCTATAGATGTGCAGTAAGGTTTTCAAAATTTAAATTTCATCCAGGGAGTCAAAATGTAGCAGAAAATTGACGTTTATCACTTAAAAAAAAACATAGATCCTAGAACTCCTTTTATGATTAAATGGATAGACACATCATATCTTGGGATATGAAAGGAACTGTTCCATAGATGTGCATTACGGTTTTGAAAAATTAAATTTAACCCTGAGGCCCATTACCTACCGGTACATACCTTTTGATGCCCTTTAAGGATCAAGAATATATATGGTTAAGGGGTGGGGATCTCAACCGTTTTCGAGATATTCGTGCACTTCCTGTTCAAGGGGGGTCATGACAACCCCCGGGGCCCATGACCTACATACCGTTTGATGCCCCTTGACACAAGGTACAAGAATATATATTGTTTAAGGGTGGGGATCTCAACTGTTTTGAAGATATTAAGGGACTTGCTGTTTGAGGGCGTCAGGACCACCCACAGGGCCCATGACCTACATAACATTTGATGCCCCTTGACATCAGAAACATGAATATATATGGTTTAGGGGTCATGATTATAACAGTTTCTGAGATATATGGTAATTTCAAATTCCTGGGGGGTGGGGATGACCCCAGGGGTCAGATCTAATAAACCCTATATATTGCCAGTAACAGCCAATATATGATTATGAAAACCCTATATTATTATCTTTGTCCGTTTTCAAGTTACCATTTACAATAGAGTCTATGATTCTTTCTACAAGGTTCAATGTTAGACCCCACACCCTTTTGACACCCCCCTCCCCCCCCCCCCCTCCCCCGAAAAGTGGTTGTCTAACCCAAAATGAGAAAAATCAAACCAGGGTGCACAACTAGATTTGCAGGCCTATCATATCCTAGAGTTTTGTACAATTATGTTCAGCCATCTCTGAGAAACAAGTTCAGAGCGGGAAAGAAGAAAAAGAAGATGAAGAATATATACATGTATTAAGAACCGTACAAAAACAATAAGTCTCCAAACTTCATTCAGGAGACTTAATAATTAATAAAGATTAAATAGAGATAGGATCATCAAACATCAATAATTTAAAGATAATTGACAATTTCTGATTCTAAGGGGGTCAGGATGACCCCTTAGGGTCATGACTTACATGCCATAATGATCTGATGCGCCTGCATGACCTAAGGAGGAATAATATCTTTGGATTAAGGTGGGGATCTCAATGGTTTTTATGATATTTGATAATTTCAGGAAGAGCACTTGGGATCATGACCTACATACCATCTTAAATGCCTTGAACAAAGAAACAATAATATAATATGTACATGATATATGATTCAATTTAAGAACCCAGATATAGATCAATCATCTGTTTTGTAATACTTCCTATGTATATATACATGTACATGTATTAGTTTGTGTTTTGTTCTATACTATTCATGTTCATGACTGTAGTATGGCTTAGTCTTATTTTAAATTACATTAAAAAATTGTCAAATATATGACTTGGAACCCCCACTCCCAAACAAACTCAAATATAAACTGTTCTCTCTCCCCCCCCCCCCTTCCTTGTCGAATAATCTATTAAAATCAAAATATAATTTGGGTGTCTAAAAACTTTTATAAACTGGTAAAAAATGTTATTCTTAAAAAAAATTACATTACACCTTGCATAATTGACAAATGATCTATTGAGATACGATCAGAGGTCATATTTCTACCTTGGGATCAATAAGTAGTATTCATTGACAAGTTAAAATTAATTAATAACAATAAATGATTCAAATTATAAATGTTTATACTCCACATTCATCCCCCCCCCCCAATCTAACCTGCTTATAAAGATTCAGTCTTCTTAATACATTCTTACATGTGTACAGTAGCAAATTTTAAATCATTTCTTGATTGCTTTTTCTCTCGTGATTCACATTAACATTTTGGAAATTGCTTAATTCAATTTTTAAGATTTATAAACAAAATGTTATATGCATCACTGCCATGTGTATTCACCTATTTGGGGCAATTGTAAAGTCTCCTAAACAAAGCAGTGACATCATTAGGCTAGGAATTACCCACATGGATCAAACACTACTGTATAACATATGAATAAGATAAAATACATTATTATTTCTAGTTCTAAAATGTCAGGGTGTCTCCAAGGGGGCATAATCTTACAATACAATTTTACGCGCAATGACACAAAGAGCAAAAATAAATTAACGGTTTAGGGATGAGGATCTCAGATCTCAGAAGTTAACAAAATATACAGTGTATCATATCATTTCCTATTTCATAAAGGCGGGAGGGGGGGGGGGGGGTGGGGGGGTTAAAGACAACACCTGGGGGTCATTAATGTACTTTACACCAGTTGATGCATCATAATGACTTTAGAAGATATTTTGTATTTTCCTGTTTCGTGGGGTCAGAACAGTCCCATAAGGTCATGACCTACATTGTATTTGATGCATTATAATACATTAAGAAAGAAATACTCCTTCCTTCCTATTATTACTCATATAAAAAATATAAGTGTCTACACTTACTTACATATGAAATACACAAATTTAATAAGAAATTGTTTATACAGGGTCAATATGGGGTCAACTCAACAGTGCATGCAGTCTGACAAATGAAAAAAATAACTTTTGCAACTAAAATGACAGAAACTTTACAAATGCGATAGGATAGGTAACGATGATAAGCTTATTTAAATATTAAAAGATGATGATACAGTATGCTGTCAAAGGGAGATTACATTTAGAAAGTGAAAGTAGAACTTATATACATGTGTATGTATGCTGGCAGGAATCCCATGCTGGCATCTTATTATATTGTGCTACTGCTACTACATGTATTATGCTTACCTAAATTGGTCAACATCATAATGATAATCCAATTAAAACACAATAATGAATTCCTTTAGCTGATCTTAACTACCGTAATCCTTTTCTGCATACGGAAAACACAGACATGTATGTATGGGTGTTGCTAAAACGCGGAACGGAAAACGGAACGGAATGGAAAATATCATCACGTTTATCCCTTAAAAAGGGTATAGACTGGCCAGAAACGATTTACTTTGTATCTTTTATTTATATCTAATGAATGATTATCAACATGTTGCTATCTTATTAATATTCATATGAATGTCTATCAATTATAGCATTGTATTCATTCGGCTTTAGTTGAGTACGAAACGGAAAAATCAAATGTATACGAATTGTGAAACATTAACATGATTAAACGAGCAAATTAGCTATAACTTTTTACTTATTTCTCTTATATGGTATTGCTGGCATATTAGCGTAACGTACGCAGTTAGTGAAAGCGTTTTATGCGTGTTTTGAGTATTTTTATATTATTTTCAAATATGATGTACATGTATATACTTACATCAAAATTGAATTTTCGGTGTTCTAGACGATCTTTATCATACAGACGATACAGTATCATTGAGATGGAAGAAAAAAACTGTAGGACTGACGACATTAAAAAATTAAAATACAGTAAACATTAAAATACCCGGTAATTTGTGAAACTAGTAATTTGTGAAACTAGTATTTTTAGCAATGCAATTTTGTTTACGTTTGCATTACAAAGCATGCAGTTGTTTATTCCAGCAGCTATATACATATGATCCGAATAGAGAGCTCTAGACGTTGCCTGGTTTGATTTTCCGATTATATATTGGGACTATAGTCTGTCGATCCCAAAATATTCATGCAGCACATTTGGACGATTTATAATGGAAAATGTTGACATCTTTTCTCCATTTGGAAGTCACTCAGAAGACCTTGCACAATTTTTCAACACCATCATCCGGGTCTGTTAAAATGCAAAACCCCGTAGACTTCTTTATTTTTAGCCGTGTATTTATACCAGCTGATAAGCTAGAGAGGACGTTTTAAAGAAAGAATAATGAGAATGTTTAATGCTTCTAAAAGAGAATCGCTTGAACCCTGAGGTATATATAAATATACAGCAAAAAGTGAATCGAGGATATTTTGGGACAGAATATAGTGGTCAATGCATGTACTGTTAATTTTGAGGAAATAAATATTCTTGAATAAATAATCTAATATTGCTAATCTTTCAAAAAAAATTAAAAAGGTACATAAAGTATATCGTTTTAGCATACTTAACAAATCTATGAGGTAAATAACATTAGATAAGATTTTCCGTTTTCCTTCCGTTCCGTTTTCCGTTCCGCGTTTTAGCAACACCCATGTATGTATACACGTGAACCCATCTAATCGAAGAGCTGGGTAAAACTAGTACCCGCTAATGAGACATGCAAACCTGTGTTGTGTACGTAACTTCAGACAAAGATCAGTCATTTGTAACATGCATGTATTTTTATGACCTATTCTTCAAATCCACTTGCACTATTTTATTAGGTAAATAACAGCTTTAAGGTGGTGCAGGACACCTGCATATTGTGATGTACATGTATACTTCCTATTGAGATAAACAATAAAGTATGTTGACTATTGATTAAATATTTACCCCCCAAATAATGTTACCTAACATTGAAGCGCAATGGGTTAGAGCGTTTACATGTCTGTAAGAGCATTGGGGTCCAAGGTGTATTTTTGGTAATTTACGAATTTTCATTGGGAGGGGGGGGGGGTCTGGACCCCTCACTCCCACCCCTTCTCTAAATCTGTGCACACGATGATGTTCATGTAGGCACACAGAAGCAAATCTAAAACCGGCAACCGCCACGGGGAGGGGGCATAATTTAATTTTTAATTTTGTTTGTAATAATTATATAGACCATTATACTTCCTATGACATAAAATGTTAAGATTGTTGATTAACTGAAAATTCACTGCAAACAGTTCTACCCCAAATTGCACATAAAGTGCTGCTCATGTCACGATGTGTATTATCATATGGGCAGGGATCTCATCCTTCAGTTATGAAAATTATAATTTTTAAATGTATTACCGGAGTTTGCATGTAGCCTTCATTTTTAATTAAACTGGTATAAAACAGTGTTATTTAGGGGCAAACACATGGTGCGGGTATTACTGTCTAATGACAGCATCTAGTTTCCTTTGTATATGTTTCGTTTGAAAGGAAGTAAAACTCATCTATTATAATTACTTTAGTTAGTTTTAAACTACACAATACTTTTAAACTTAAGTAAAACGAATGCGTGTACTCGTACTTGAACGTCGTTTTACTCGGTGGCATGTCAGTTCAAAACTGTATGAACTATAATCAATTTTTTTTTTAAAAAATAGAGTAAAAGATACATTGTAGATGTTATTATAAATCTGCGTTTTTTAAGATACTGCTTAATTTCATGTATTTTTTCTTTAATTTTCCACATGTTTACTCAGTGTAGTAAACACCAGATGCTGATTTTAAGGAGTACAATGTACATGTACGTTATTTCGATAAAATATCGATAGGGTTTTTTTTTTCATATAAGAACAAAATTATGGGACGCAGTATACGAAATTCTTTAAAAAAGCAATTTTTAAAGCATTTATTTGAAATAATTACAGAATTTCTATTATAATGGGAAAAATTGCCTTTAAATAGTTCGAAAAATTCATATGTCCCACAGAAAAGGGGGGGGGGGTTCCGACCCCCGGAACCCCCTCTCTGGATCTGCCAATGCACCCAATGGTAAAGCATCTCTATTCTCCCCATCGGCGCTGATCGTTAATTTGTTAAATCTCAAATACATGTTAATGGGATTATATAATGGCAGACAATATTAATCTTGTTTATGGGTCCTTCTGACATATCGTCATAATTGGTAATTCACTGTAATTGCTAAAATTAAAATATGTCAAAAGGAAAGTACTTAAGAATTTAATGAAACGATATTAATCAAACGCAATTCACAGGCCCTATAACCCCCCCCCCCCCTTTCCCACGCACACACACAAACACTTCCTTACTCAATTCTTATGATTGTATAATAAAAATTAATCATTATTAAGGTTTTATACAGACGAGAATAAATTGAATTGTAAGATAACAACAACAGGGTATTTTATACTACATTTCTAATGCCACAGTGTTTATTGAGATTATTTTGTCTAAACCGAATAACGTGCACCTTCTAACCCAATTTGACTGTGTGAGAACCATCACCTTCTATAGAGAATACAGAGACACCGTGGATCGTCATTCTTGGCTAGCGAAAATGAAGAACCACCAAAGGAAACAATTTTACTGCTTGAAGATGACAGGAATTTAGGAACACGAAATATACCCTCTTTTATCTCGGGTCTACAGTCATATTAATTCTCAATTTCAGCACATTCATTCATCCGGAAACGCTATTTTAATATGAAATATCTTAAGCAAGTGTTTTTTCTCTGAAGAAATTAGTTTGATTCGGACTAACAAGGTATCAATAGTTGCAGACAAAAATAACACAGCATACTAAAGCGGGTTATACACTGTATCTTGCTATCTATCTTCATATCCACATAAAACACAGAAGAAGACATATTAAGACATCTACAGCTGTAATGATAAAATAAGAGGCCCATGGGCCACATCGCTCACATAAGAAACAATAGCAATAACTCTGATCAAATCACCTTCATGGAGTCATATACAAAACAAGTAGAGAATATCTTGCTTAAAATTTTTTTTTTCCACATATTCTTATTTAGCGACTTTTGTTGTTTTAGTGATTGTTATTAAACAATTCAAATAAAATACAAATGCTATTCATGACGCTTTAATACATAATAATATGACAAATTGTAGCATAGCATTTCTTTCAAAGGATATTTTTAATACACATTGAATTTCTTATTCTCATATTTTAACGTCTTCATAGACAACAGAATGAGTTGGGGGGGGGGGTCATGTTTTAAACAAAAGTTTCTGAAACACTTATGCCCCCCTCCCTTAGAAACATCCACAAAGAAAATGAACGTAAACTTTAATTAACTGGAATTTTTCTAAGTCCCAGAGCAATAACTCTGTCGAAAATTGCTCTATTATACCCAAAATCATACTTGACCTAAATATTGTCATGATAAACCTGTATACCAAATTTCATTTTAATATGGTCATCCTCTAAGAAGAAAATGAGCGGAAACTGTTAAAAACTAGAATTTTTCTGCGTCCAAGGGCCATAACTCTGTCGAGAATTGCTCGATCGTACCCAATATCAATCTTTACTTAGATATTATCATGATAAACCTGGATACCAAATTTCATTTCAATATATTACATCTACCAAGTATTATTCTCTCTATTTCTTACGAAAACTTATAGTTAATTCATAGCTCTATAGAAACAGCCAGACTGAAATCTACACGCCCCGTTTATCGATTGGTCGAAATCTACAGCGGCTGAAACTGAGAAGATATTGACAGGTCTGAAATTGACACGCCCTGTTTATCGATTGGTCTAAACCTTCAGCGACCTACAAAATATCACGGACTGCACTAAGTAATCATGATGATGTCAGACTCAAAGTATCACAGGAGACGATTTGGCTGTTTCTTCTAGCTAACGTACTTATGTAAATTACCAGTAATTTAGTGATTACTACTTATTTTTCATAATCAATTTATTAATTAGTTAAAAGAGAGATGTTAATATAAACAATAAAATGCTTTCGTTGATGATTCATGCGGGTTATGAAGGTAGCGTTCATTGCAGGAAAAAATTACATAACCCGCTAACACCAATATTAAAATTTGAACTCCTCCTTGGAGCCCAGTTATGGTTAAGAGGTCAAAGTTTGAACAATTTAAAATTTACACTTGATTGCATAGTTACATGTATAAACAAAGAACGAACAGTCGGTTTTTAGCTCACCTGAGGTGAAAGCTCAAGTGAGCTTTTCTGATCACATTTTGTCTGTCGTCCGTCTGTCCGTAAACTTTTCACATTTTCAAAACCTTCTCAAGAACTACAGGGCCAATTTCAACTAAACTTGGCACAAAGGGAATTCAAAGTTGTTGTTCAAAAATCTTCTTCTCAAGAACCATAAAGCCAGGAAAGCTGAAACTTGTGTGGAAGCATCCTCAGGTAGTGTAGATTCAAAGTTGTGAAAATCATGACTCCTGGGGGAAGGGTGGGGCCACAGTGGGGGGGGGGGGGTCGAAGTTTTACAAAGGAATATATAGAGTAAATCTTTAAAATTCTTCTTCTCAGAAACAAATCAGCCAGGAAAGCTGAAACTTGTGTGGAAGCATCCTCAGTTAAGTTAATTCAAAGTTGTGAAAATCATGACCCCCCGGGGTAGGGTGGGGCCACATTGGGGGGGGGGGTCGAAGTTTTTCATAGGATTATAAAGAGTAAATCTTTCAAAATCTTCTCCTCAGAAACTAATCTGCCAGGAAAGCTTAAACTTTTGTGGAAGCATTCTCAGTTAATGTTAATTCAAAGTTGTGAAAATCATGACCCCCAGGGGTAGGGTGGGGCCACAATGGGGGGGGGGGGTCGAAGTTTTGAAAAGGAATATAAAGAGTAAATCTTTCAAAATCTTCTTCTCAGAAACTAATCAGCCAGGAAAGCTGAAACTTGTGTGACAGTATCCTCAGGTAGTTTAGATTCTAAGTTGTGAAAATCATGACCCCTAGGAGTAGGGTGGGGCCACAATGGGGGGTCAAAGTTTTACATAGGAATACATAGAGTTAATCTTTAAAAATCTTCTTCCCAGAAACTAATCAGCTAGGAAAGCTGAAACTTGTGTGGAAGCATCCTCAGGTTATGTAGATTCAAAGTTGTGAATATCATGACCCCTGGGGGTAGGGCACAATGGGGGGTCGAAGTTTTACATAGGAATACATAGAGTAAATCTTTAAAAATCTTCTTCCCAGAAACTAATCAGCCAGGAAAGCTGAAACTTGTGTGGAAGCATCCTCAGGTAGTAAAGTTTCAAAGTTGTGAAAATCATGACCCCCCGGGGTAGGGTGGGGCCACATTGGGGGGGGTCGAAGTTTTTCATAGGAATATAAAGAGTAAATCTTTCAAAATCTTCTTCTCAGAAACTAATCTGCCAGGAAAGCTTAAACTTTTGTGGAAGCATTCTCAGTTAATGTTAATTCAAAGTTGTGAAAATCATGACCCCCAGGGGTAGGGTGGGGCCACAATGGGGGGGGGGTCGAAGTTTTGAAAAGGAATATAAAGAGTAAATCTTTCAAAATCTTCTTCTCAGAAACTAATCAGCCAGGAAAGCTGAAACTTGTGTGAAAGTATCCTCAGGTAGTTTAGATTCTAAGTTGTGAAAATCATGACCCCTAGGAGTAGGGTGGGGCCACAATGGGGGGTCAAAGTTTTACATAGGAATACATAGAGTAAATCTTTAAAAATCTTCTTCCCAGAAACTAATCAGCTAGGAAAGCTGAAACTTGTGTGGAAGCATCCTCAGGTAGTGTAGATTCAAAGTTGTGAATATCATGACCCCTGGGGGTAGGGCACAATGGGGGGTCGAAGTTTTACATAGGAATACATAGAGTAAATCTTTAAAAATCTTCTTCCCAGAAACTAATCAGCCAGGAAAGCTGAAACTTGTGTGGAAGCATCCTCAGGTAGTAAAGTTTCAAAGTTTTGAAAATCATGATCACTGGGGGTAGGGTGGGGCCACATTAGGGGGGTGTTAAAGTTTTACATAGAAATATATAGACTAAATCTTTAAAAATCTTCTTCTCAGACACTAATCAGCCAGATGATTCTTTATAATTGTTAAGACTTTGGCTCCAGGACAATTCTTCGGCTTCAAAGGGAGGTTCAGAGTTTGATGTAGCTTTATATCCCATATATAAACAATTGTTAAGGATCTTTTTGAGAACTGCAATACTCAACATGTGATATGACTATAAAATCATCCTGTTAGAAAAAAGACTAATGATTATAAACATAAGAATATCCAGGGGCAAATTGGATTTTATTTATACAGGATCTACATGTATTATTGCACATTGTTCTATTGTTCCTCATGTGAGCGATGTGGCCCATGGGCCTCTTGTTTAGTATAAGTGAAAGTTACCATGATGGAAACTACAACTGTCTGCTTGTGTCAGTCAAAGCAAGTCCGTTATCTGAATGGAACATGAAATGGTTCAAGTAAAGTCACCAATAAAGTACCGTATGATTAAAGAGCACCAATCAGCAACGTTATATGTGATATGTTTTAATAAATAATGAGATTTTTTAATAATGAATGTTAATATTTTGCATAAATATTGATTTACCAGTAACTAGTTAGATTATACTTTTATCACAATTGTACATACACATGTTTTTTCCCCAGAAATTATGGAGGAAATACTCGGTTGATGACAAAATATTAAATACTCTCTCACCATATTACTCTTCAGCTGTATTGACATGACTTGAATCAAAGTGAGCCTGGCTCCAACAGTTACCTACGATAACTGATGTCTTTATCACTGACAGATCAGATCCACTCCTCATATCAGTCAGAATCTTTGATGAACAACTATGTTGGTGAAAATCTACACAAAAATGATATGCTCCTCTCTCAAATCTCACCATAGGTCCAATAACACTCCTCTTCTCTCATATCCCCCCCCCCCCACACACACACTCACACCTCGTGGTTCTGTTCTCTGTGGTTACTCTTTGAAGCTGTAACTTGGTAAGAAGGCAAACACCAGATAAGTACACATGTACGATCATACATCTCTACATACAGTTGCTCTTCATGATGTTAGTGTCTGGTATGTTACCATGAACAGTGACGCCCAAGACACTTAATGAAGATGAGGCGGCCAAAAAGGATGTAACAGTGTTACAGAGATTAGAGTTTTCAGCAGACCTCATCAGTCTTGGGCATTCACAGTTCAATACCAGTAACCAAACTTTATGCTGCGGTTGGCACAGTTGATTCATTTCAAAGTCTAAAATAAGAACTTACACCTATTATTGTGACAAAAATATGCAATACAATCAGATTTAACAAGTTACAAATAGTTTCTCACTAATAATGAGTGATAAATATATATATAACAAGAATAGAATTCCTGAGTCCCCCGCCGGTCAAGCAGTATACTAGTATCGAGTCCATCGACCAATGCTGATTTTCAACTTGACCAAAGTATTAGTGGTATAAACATTTGGTATAAATTTAATGAAAATCTGTCAAAATTTGTAGGCATGAGAGCGCTTACAAGGTCAATTTTTGGATAAAACGGAGTCATTATTGCGGTCAAAGTACCATAACTCCAACAAAAAGTATCGACCAATGCTGATTTTCGAACTCGTCCAAGGTAATAGTGGTATATACAATTGGTATAAATTTAGTGAAAATCCGTCAAAATTTGTAGGCATGAGAGCACTTACAAGGTCAATTTTTGGATAAAACAGAGTCATTATTGCGGTCAAAGTACCATAACTCCAACAAAAAGTATCGACCAATGCTGATTTTCGAACTTGACCAAGGTAATAGTGGTATATATATTTGGTATAAATTTAATGAAAATCCGTCAAAATTTGTAGGCATGAGAGCGCTTACAAAAAAGTGTGACGGACGGACACACGGACGCACGGACACACGGACGCACGGACGGACGCCCGGCATTTCTATGTCCCTGCACCGCGTTGCGGCGGGGGACAAAAATGAAACACTTTCTGTGTAAACCCTGACCAGCATAAGAAATTTACATATCCCTCATATTATTACTTTTCAGTGTTAAATATGATAAACTTACCTTACCATGTGTTGTTCTATTACATTGGGTTCATTGGGGGTAAAAAGACACAACCCATTACAAGTCTTGTTAGAAGAGAAAGAGGAATGGGTTGACAGGTGCCCCTTTCCGTGAGTTTACAGTATGGTAATGGGAGATCTGCATAACAATAGAAATAATATGTCAATAAAATAGATATAAACATCAACAATGACATTAAATTGATCTGTTGTTTGGCAATTCAAAAAATGTATTAATTCTGTAAGGTCCATGTTAAATGATTGCAATCAAGACTGCAAATTACACTACACACTCCAACAGAGAGAGAGAGAGACACACACACACAAAGAGACAGAGAGAGAGAGACAAAGAGAGAAGAGAGAGACAAAAAGACAAAGTTCATAGGAAATAATCTTAAAGTTAAAACTAGACATTTCTACAAGCCATTGTCCCCCACCTCTCAACTGATTCATATTCATCAAATCAAACTTTTTTAGAGGTTGATGATACATACACGTAGCTAACCAAATAAAAAAAGGACCAGTATGACTGTGACATCACTTGTGTATGTGTGCATGTACCGGTATTTCTACCATGTATATAGGTAATTGACGGCCAGTAGAATCTCCCGCTTGTACACTCGAATGCTCTGTTCGGGTAGACTCACCTTAGTCGCCGCCTCCAGAGTTCCACAACTACAGTGCTTTATAATCACCAGCATTTCATCCAGACCTATAATATATTGGAAGAAAAGGGGAGTAAGCTGACGTACCAGATACAAAATTATACAATCTGTTCTGCTGTAATGTAAAGCTACAGCCGGCAAGTTACATACCGGTATGTTATACGTAATGAATAAATAATTATATAAATATAATCTTTTTATTTATAGGTTATTGACAAGTTAGTCCAGAAATATACTTATTATAGGGAGTAGATCTGATGTTAAATGAATTGCAAAAACCTCAGTGGGACAAAGACTTTTTTTTTTTTAGATCAGAATACCTTAAGTCATCTTGATGGAATTATTATCCTGATTGATACATGTACAATGTACTTTAAATTATCTTTAGTTTGCATGCAGAAACATCACTGTCAAAAATATGTTTTCACATCGTCACAAACCACTGGCAATATGTATGATCCTCCTCCACCTCGCTGTGGTAGCACGAGTTGACACAAAAATAACTCATAGTTTCTTACAGTATTGACCAATGCAAGTAAAGCATAGTCGGAGATTGACCTTTGAAGCAACCTTTGATTATCCAACCACAGTTTACGTAACATACAGTTTTATATCATTGCTACAAAGGCAGTGACCATGCAAGGTTAAACAATAATTTCATTGACTGAAGTGGACATTACACATTTGGTGGTAATATTCAAGATTTTGATGAATAAGGTGTTCAAGCAGCCATGGGTAGGAGAGAGAGCTATGCAGACTCTGGACTGTGGTTTGAGACAATATTTTCACCAAAAAGCGGTTTTCTAACCTCTTAATAACATTTTTTGGCTTAAAAAGGTTTGGTCATGAAAATTAGGCACAGTGAACCTGTTTATTACAGAAAAATTGCAACATTAAGTTGATATCAAGAATAAAAGTTGGCTTAAGGTATTATAACAAAGAGTCAATGATTTTGTGAACTTGTGGGTAACACTACCTGCAAAGAGGGGGTACCAGCAAAATTCACTGAATTCTGAATCATGAATAAAGGTTGGCTTACGGTATTATAACAAAGAGTCAATGATTATGTGAACTTGTGGGTAACACTACCTGCAAAGAGGGGGTACCAGCAAAATTCACTGAATTCTGAATCATGAATAAAGGTTGGCTTACGGTATTATAACAAAGAGTCAATGATTATGTGAAAATTGTGGGTAACACTACCTGCAAAGAGGGGGTACCAGCAAAACCCACTGAATTCTGAATCCTTTGAAATAACTGATACACTTTACCATACTGGCCTTCACCTGTATGTTTCAAAACAACTAAATCAAAGCATGTGTATCGCATTGGATGAGATAAAATTTGTACAAAAGCATTTTTGCCTCAGTCACATGAAAAGAATTTCTTCCTGTTATGTGGCAATTCTGCATGTGCTACAATTGTATAAGTTCTACATGAACATGTACATATATATCACAATTTTTTTTTCAAATGAAATTCACATAAAAAACTTCTCACATACAAATTCATGTGACGCTTATTTTTAATGAATTTCACATGAAAAATTTCACTTACAATTTATGTTTGACACAATTGCCAGTCTAATGATATTGTGTGGTATATGTGGTAATGATAAATGTGATGTTAAATTTATGTGATTGAGGCCTACTCAGTTTATTCAATGTGCAGGCAATGTATGAGGCCACCCGTACCGACCTTGTGTCCCCTCTGCCTTCTGAATTTGACTCTGTGAAAATTGATGCGGTAGTCGGGCTCGATCTTGTGAGTGGTGACGACCCCGGGTCCCTGAGGAAGACCTGCCTCCTTTTCTCCAGCCTCACTATCGCCTGCTTCTTTCTGTCCATCCACTTCAAATCTTCTGTCTCTCCACCTGCCCCCCCCCCCCCAAAATCAATTCTATCACAAACTGAATACCTGATACACCTCTTTCTCTCTGTCATCAAGTTAATGAATACCTGTAATTAATTTGAAGCTTATACCTGTAGAGGTTAGCAGTAAATTTTTAAAAAAGGTTTTGATTTATCTCTCTTTATAACCTAATGAATATGGTCAATGTAGAGCTAATCCCTGTGGAGTTAGTTTAAAAAAAAAGATTTGTGCATGAGGGCCCTTTATCAATATCTTACCTTGAATATTTCACGAAATCTAAATACCATCAAATATGTATAATATTAGATTTACTCTACCTGGTACATGTACTAAATATGTAATACATGTTTTACTTGAATGTTATGTAAATACTGGAATATTTTATCATAATGAAAAACAATGGTATATTAATGAATACTTCAGTAATACACAATCTGAATGAAGTTGTGTGCCACTTTTCTAAAAGTTGAAGCTCCTTTAAATCTAAATCAGCAGACAAATAGCGTACCTCTGTTCTTCTTGGCGTGGATGTCCAACACAATGCCCCAATCATCTCCCTCATGTATCTCTACCTCTGAGTGGTAATCCAAGGAATGACGCTTAACCCCTGAAATGGACCATGCCTCAGGTGTAAGAACAATTATATGGTGACAGGTGTTTATCAGCTATGAATACCTAATATAATTACACTGGAACCATGGGTTCCTGCACTTTGGTAACATTTCCTGAGTTAATTATTATATTTTGTGTTTTCTAGTGTTATCAAATGAAAATCTCATAGGTACATGTATACACAGTCAGACAAGTAATAGGGATATAAAAGAAAACGATCACATTCAGAATCGAAAAAATGAAAAACTCACAGTTACATGTAATAACTAAATAAAGTCATAAATAGAGAGATAGAGATAACAGAAAACAATTTCTGGAAGAACTCACTGGATTCTGCTGCAGAGTTTTGTGTGGGCTCGCTCAGTGAGGATTTGTTGGAGATATTGGATGCTGAGTGGTTAAACTTTCCCTGTACCTGCTCGGCCGGCCACGAAGGATACCGTAAATAGGGCTGTCTGCCAGAGTCAACACTGGTAGAGCGTGGAATGGGGGAGGTTCCTGTGACGTACACAGTTAGTTCTTTTATCTAAACACCCTAAAAATATTTATTTTCATTTGACATGTGTTTAAGAAATGAATTAAATTTCTATCTATGTTATAGGTATAGGACAGTTTTTTTGATGCATGAAATTGTGGGGTGGGGGTACCCCCATTTAGCACTATGTTGCGGGAAAAATATAATTTGCACCTTGATCAAAATGACTTGTAACTACCTGTTAGACTTAAGGAAGGACATTAAGGTTAAAAATTTACCCATAATGACACCCATATTTATTTCTGGTCAAATAATATGTCTAATTGACCCCCCTGTGTAATGTCAAAATTTTACCCATTTTGGCCTATTTAGACCCCACCCTACCATATTCCCTGCAGAGAGATGACCCCCGGGACAGGGTGCAACCTCTTGTCTAACATGTCCCCTCCCTGCCCCTCTGTACCGCCCCACCTCCCATCCATGTCATTTTCACACTATTTCACTTACCGTCTGCCCTACTTTCTTCTTGCATGAAAAGTGAGCACACCTGTCAACAGCCGCCGTTTCGCATCTGACTCCCAAGCCCCCCCTATAACACTATGGGACCTACATGCTTTACATCAAAATACAGGAATGACTCCCTGCTAACATAAAATTATCACCTATAATCAATTCACTAATTTTCATAGTACATACAGGCCTTCAAATACAGTAACACTCATTTTTACTAAAATATTGATACTAAGAAGGTACTTTATGCGAAACTGTCCCTTGCTACCTTTAACTTTGAGTGAACAACCTTAAATAGGGGTGAAACTGCCTTAAAGACTACTTAAGCCTATGACGGAGTAAACTTGACAAATTTTGAAGATGATACTTAAAGGACGAACATTTTTACCGGGTGGTAAATCTCAGGTGAGGGCGGGGCTTAATTAATAGAGGTGTGAAAGCCTCCGGGGCTTGCAGTCTACCTGTGGTCATGAACGTTGCTAATCGGTATACACAGGAAGCAAATTAATACACAGGAAATAAAGAATTAGTCAGAATTAGTGTTAGTTTAAATAATTATCTTATTGTTCTAAAGACCATACAAAGCGATTTTATACGGAAATGGTATGTGTCGTTCGAATTTTCTCTAAGCACACGTGTAAAGCACAATTGAAACAAGAATAGAATTCCAGGGTCCCCCGCCGGTCAAGCAGTATACTAGTATCGAGTCTATCGACCAAGGCTGATTTAGGAACTTGACCAAGGTATTAGTGGTATAAACATTTGGTATAAATTTAATGAAAATCTGTCAAAATTTGTAGGCATGAGCGCGCTTACAAGGTCAATTTTTGGAAAAAAAAACGGAGTCATGATTGTGGTCAAAGTCCCATAACTCCAACAAAAAGTATCGACCAATGCTGATTTTCGTACTTGACCAAAGTATTCGTAGTATAAACATTTGGTATAAATTTAATGAAAATCTGTCAAAATTTGTAGGCATGAGAGCGCTTACAAGGTCAATTTTTGGATAAAACGGAGTCATTATTGTGGTCAAAGTCCCATAACGCCAACAAAAAGTATCGACTAACGCTGGTTTTCGAACTTGACCAAGGTAATAGTGGTGTTAACATTTGGTATAAATTTAATGAAAATCTGTCAAAATTTGTAGGCATGAGAGCGCTTACAAGGTCAATTTTTGGATAAAACGGAGTCATGATTGTGGTCAAAGTCCCATAACGCCAACAAAAAGTATCGACTAACGCTGATTTTCGAACTTGACCAAGGTAATAGTGGTGTTATAATTTGGTATAAATTTAATGAAAATCTGTCAAAATTTGTAGGCATGAGAGCGCTTACAAGGTCAAGTTTTGGATAAAACGGAGTCATTATTGCAGTCAAAGTCCCATAACTCCAACAAAAAGTATCGACCAATGCTGATTTTCGAACTTGACCACGGTAATAGTGGTATAAACATTTAGTATAAATTTAATGAAAATCCGTCAAAATTTGTAGGCATGAGAGCGCTTACAAAACAGTGTGACGGACGGACCCACAGACGCACGGACCCACGGACACACGGACCCACTGACACACGGACGGACGCCCGGCATTTCTATGTCCCCCCTCCGCGTTGCGGCGGGGGACAAAAATGCAGTAAATTAATTATGCTATAAAAATATAACTCAGTACACTGTGTTTAGCACTTGACATTGTTTAAAAAGTTAATTTTAACAATTATAATAGTATAAGAAAACCATACGATCAGTAAGAATGTGGAATGTAAAGACAGCCATTATACGTCGACAATTAATGGAGTTAGTTCGTTTTCCATGGAGTGACGTTTACATGCACCAACTTCTTACCAGTAAATATAGCTTTAGTAGCATATTGTACGTTTGTTGTAAAAAGAAAATTTTATATGTTTTGGAGCTGCCCATGCATTTTCGTGGAATTTATTAGGTCACACACATTCAACATAATTCAAATATAAATTGTGCGTATTTTCAATCACTGAATAATTATTTTCATAATCAATTTTAATACTGGTAATCTTTAAAAATCAATTTTCAATTCCCCCCTTTAATACATGACGGAAGATATCAAAGATAACGTTGTTAATTGCTTGTCAACAGAAATCCGCGGACATGACAAGATCACGCTCGGAAGATCACGTCAATCAAACTGGGTGCTATTGTTTCAAACTTGATTGACAAGCGGCATCATTTTGAAGTTTGTACAGGTAAAAAAGGGGGCGTTTGTAAAATGTTCGGCCTTTAAAGAATGAAATATGCCATTTTGAATAAAAAAGCTCTTTCCGAGAAAGTATGAGTTGTCAGAGTCCAAACTACAAAAACTCAAAAAGACTGAAAAAAACTAAAATATGGAGAAATACTACAGAGGCTATAGATTTTTTATCAATAGATTTTTCCCAACTCTGACTTATTGCATCAAGAAGAAACACTTACACATATAATTAGCCAAAATTGTCTATAATTTTGAATTTTCCCTACATTTTTAGTAAATTAAATACAATTAAAACACATAAAACATCTAAAAATACTAAAATTTGATACAAAGGATTTCTAATTAGCCTAGTACACGGGTCATGTATCCCCTCAATGACTGTTTATCTAAACTCAGCAAGTGATAATGTGCAGTAAGTCTTAAATCCAGGGGGAGATAATCTGAAGACATGATCTGTGACCACCACTGACAGCATCCATCAATTCACCCCTTATAATCCTAACAAAGCCTCATAGGAGGGAAAATTCCTTATCAGATACTGGTTACACTCTCAATTTAAACAATTACATTAGTGATAAAAGGATGGGAATACACCAAGTGCTGCAACTATATGTAGCAGGTACCCAAAGGCAGGCCACATTCAAACATGCCCCGCTCCAAGAGAACCAAATACAGAATAAAACACGGAAAACGCAAAGGGCATTTCCAAAAGAGTCATCCCAATTTCAGTTTAAAAGTAGTACCTGTTGACGGTTGCCATGACGACGACGTTGGAGATGCTGATGACAGTTCCCGGTCAGTCTCGGCCAGTGACCAGTGGATGCGTCCGCCCCAGGAAGCCTATCGAGATGCCCTTTCATCCATGTCCTCTTCATGCCAACAGTCTGGTGTGGTTCTGCCATCCCGACTCTGTCCTGTGAAGCCTACAACAGTCAAAATTGCAAGTGAGGATCGGCCTGACGGTGAAAACATTATAGTCAACGTACAATCACTGACCACTCTACTGCAAGAAACAGCAGTCCACCATTACTGCAGTAGCCCTAAAATGAACTTTAGCATTTCCAAGAGACAAGGACTTTGCATAACAGGCCAGTCCAAGTGTCTTACCTGTCGGTTCAGCTCTAGTCAGGTGCAGCTGTACGAAACACACAAGAAATCTAGAGGACCGGAGACTGGAACCCTCAACGAGGCCCTTCTACTTGGCTGCCTAAAAACAAAGGTTGGAGTGTCAGACATTAGCTTCATTCTCAGCTGCCTTAATGTTAAGGCACCTGACACAAGGGTAATGCAGCGAAAACTGAACTCACTCTGTGACTGAGTGGAAGAAATTAACTCTGAGAGCATGCGAAAAAACCAATGATACGTGAGGAGGTGAACCGCTTGGCAGGAAGGGAGGAGACGGAAGTTGACTTGGAGACTGACACGTCATATAACAACAGACCACAGGCCAGCTTTGAGGCTGGGACTCAGAGCTTCTCACCCCTTGTAGAGAACAACACTCCCCGGAAGCTGGTGCTACAGACTGCCAACAAGCTCTGTAGTAAAAGATCCTGTGACCACCGAAACTGCAAGAAAAATTATGAGAATGATGAGACCATTGCATCAAGTGAAGCTACCCTGGTGAGGAGAAACTTAGATTCCCTGCGCGAGGAGAACATTTTCAATGTCAGATCAGTAACCAGTGACTCCTCTGCACAACTTGATAAGACACTCAGAGACTATTCAGCAGCGACTGGCACTGAAATCATACAGTACAAGTGCTTTATTCATAAGCTAAGGAACCTGCAAAAGAACATCAGGAGCATAAAGTTAAAGTCCCCCCTCCCACCCAGTAGCAACAGAGATGCTTTTATTCAGAGACTGGCAACATGTGTGCGAGCACAAGTTCGATATGAACGGGTGCACGTAAGAAAACTGTGCAAGTCTGATGAACTTTTCATACATAAGGCTGAGCAGGCCATATCCACGGCACTGGATCTTCATCATCTCTCATTGCCAACAAGGTCGGTGTGCGCTGGGACCATGCAGGACCATTCCACCGGAAGATGACACAGCTCGATCGCCTGAGGCAGTACCACAGCCTACGAAAAAAAACAATTAAGTACAAGACCACTCGACACTTTGGGAGGAAGAAGAAAATGAACCGAAAACTCCGAGAACTCTCCCTCTACAATAACGAAAGGGAAAACAGGGCAAATGAGCATGCGTGAGGAATTAACCGCTAAACCTTAACAGTAACATCATACTACCTTATGGAAACAGACACTGCGGATATGGTTCATGACCCATGCATCTCCTTAACGACTTAAAAAATAAAATCTGTGCACTAATACTTTGTGTTGTTTACTGTTGATGACGGGGCGAAAAACCCCATACCCTGACTCGTTAAGGCTGCCTAACCAAAAATGACAACATTTGGTCCTATCAAAGTTCCTTTCAATTTCAGATATGAATTGTAATGAGCTTTCTGCTCTTCCATTAAATTGATTTCGTAAACTGCAGACATAATTACATTAGAGATGCAGAGGTAAAAACCAAATATGGTCAAGTACCTGTAATTAACAATAAGGAAAAATCAATGGGCCATTTTAATTGATAATTTAATTAATAATCTGCTTAGTTAATTAATGAAATGAAGTGATGGGGCAGCATAAGCCAAAAATATTGTTACCAAGAGCCCCCAGTGTCTGCAAGTCCATCCATTGTGCTATTCACCAGGCTTAGTAATCACTGCCTATTCCTAGCCAAATATTAGAGTTATCTTTCCTTGGCTACAAAGCCAAAAATGAGTGTAAACAGATACAACAGAGGACAAAATCTGGCCAATTGGAACTAACACCATCTTATGCAACACAGATATGTCACTAAAACTAGTTTGGGGGGAATTCATAATTTTGACCTATGCTTGAAAGTAGCAGGGGACAGTTTTTTTATGCATGAAATGGTGGGGTGGGGGTACCCCCATTTAGCACTATGTTGCGGGAAAAATATAATTTGCACCTCGATCAAAAATGACTTGTAACTACCTGTTAGACTTAAGGAAGGACATTAAGGTTAAAAATTTACCCAAAATGACACCCATATTTTTTTCTGGTCAAATAAAATGTCTAATTGACCCCCCCCCCTGTGTAATGTCCAAATTTTACCCATTTAGACCCCACCCTACCGTATTCCCTGAGAGATGACCACCGGGACAGGGTGCAACCTGTGATTTAACATGTCCCCTCCCTGCCCCTCTGTACCGCCCCACCTCCCATCCATGTCATTTTCACACTATTTCACTTACCGTCTGCCCTACTTTCTTCTTGCATGAAAAGTGAGCACACCTGTCAACAGCCGCCGTTTCGCATCTGACTCCCAAGCACCCCCTATAACACAATGGGACCTACATGCTTTACATCAAAATACAGGAATGACTCACTGCTACCTTAAAATTATCACCTATCATCAATTCCATAATTTTCATAGTACATACAGGCCTTCAAATACAGTAACACTCATTTTTACTAAAATATTGACGGGTACTTTATGCGAAACTGTCCCTTGCTACCAAAGCAATATGCCCACCCTTCTTCGAAGGGGGGCATAATAAAAAAGTCATCATGTTCTTCAAGAAACACCACAACTACGAGGCTTGAGAAAGCCAATGGCATGTGTTTAAAACATCAACACATAAAAAAGACATTCAATTTTCATGGTGCAAAAATGTTTCTTAGTCCAATCAATTTACAGGTGAACATTTCTGCAATATTTACATCCATACTATTTCTTCTCATAATAAGTGTAAATCATTCCATCTTGTAAATGTTCACATTTGTAGGATAAAGTTAACGGTACATTATGATAGTAGTACCTGAATATTTTGCATAACAGTAGATGGTAAAGATGGTACCTGTATGTGAGACAATGCAATGGCTGTTTCAGCTGTTGGGTCCACTTTGACGACTTGACCGAACCAGCAGGGGCAGTCCTTCAACAACAAATAATACTTCTCAATACCACAAAATAGAAAATTCCACAAAACTTCCAACGATTGTATTTAATGGGTTAAAAATAATATGCACAGCGGAAAATAATTCACTACTGCAAAATTTGGCATACCCGGTACTTCTTTTTGCTTGATTTAAGTTGGAAGAATTTCTGTATTTCTTATTAATAAATAAATTCACTTAAAGGATCTTGCAAAAAAGTCTGCAAAATCTTTGTCTAAATTATCATCAGAGTCTATATGTCCACGTTTGCAAAATAAAGGGTCATTTGCATACCTTTCTTTTATAACCGCATTTCGATGTGACTTCTTGGAGGCCTTCTTCAGTTCTGTGAATTGTTTATAGGATGATTTTTGAATGTTTGTCTGGTGTTTTTTCTTGTCTCTTTTTACTCCGCGCATATAAGTTGGTGGGGTGACACCATACAAGTTTCCTGTTGACATTTCTTCCATAGAATTACATTGGTAATCACTCTCTTCTTCACTTCCACTACAATCTGCATCATGATGACCTTGTCTTTGAGGAGAATGTCCACTGAGAAAAAAAAATAAAACTGACAAAATTAAATTTCACTTCACACTTCATAAACATGGCATTAATATGTCATAACCATAGAAAAACACAAAATAAATCATTCATAACACTCTCTCTCTCTCTCAGACCACAGGGGCTCGTCACGAAGTTTTTTCAACCTTTTATATATACCACCTCTATACTATAAAATACAATGTATTTTATAGTATAGAGGTGGTATATATAAAAGGTTGAAAAAACTTCGTGACGAGCCCCTGTGCTCAGACTAGGAATTTTATCATGTTTTAATATCATTATTGCACCTTACATGTAATTTAACATATGTAACTCCACGGATTGATGAACCAACAAAAACACCCTGCATCAAACATTACAGTATTATTTCAATTTCATCAAACACTGTTCTAACCAGGTCGACAACGCACTAATGTCTTACCCCCCCCCCCTTTCCAAGCCCTTTTTTATCAACACTAACCTTGAACCCATTTACACAGAATCATTTTTTGAAACACTGTAGTACAGCTCTTGCAAATGTAAATAATTTCCAACAGATAGCTAAGTGTTTATTTTGTGTATTCTAAGACTCAATGATACAATGTTTGTATTACCTAGTCATTCCGTCCAAGATAACATGTACGACGTTCACGACACTGCTTGCTTGCAGCATTAATGCAGGTCGGATGCATTGTTTTAGCAAGATAATTTTGATTTTGCAAAATATCTAAGTTACATTAAGCTAGTATACCTGATGAAATTGTCTGGATCTTCCGCCAGTGGGTTAAAATCTTCGGTTGGCGTTGTCGTCCGCCATGTCAAGTTTCGATAACTCCTGTTCGGTGAGCATGGTCAGAGTTATCCTTCTTTAAATTTCTACCCAAACGAAATCTGAATGTATTACATGTAGTTAATTAATCTTTTAATATGTAACTTATTGTTATCATTATTGTTTGGTAATTTTAAGAACAAATGCTAATCTATTTTTTAATATGAAGAATATGAAGATTTTTTTTTAATTTATCTGATATCTTGAACCTTTAATATAGATCGAATGTCGTTTTATTTTAATTTTTTGTAAAAATTGAAGGTATCAATCAATTTGATATCTTTACAATAAAAATATCACAATATCGGTATGACCTCTTTTTATAATAGAGAAATTTTAAACTAATATCAAATGTCAAAATATGATAACAAAAAACAAAGTAATTTTTTTTTATATCAGAAAGATTTTTATGTCAAGAATTGCGATTTTTTCTCTTTTTTTTTCCATGACCCTATGTTCTGAGGAAAAATTTTTTTAATTGAAATTAACTCTACATTTTGGGTTAAAAAAAAAAAAACTGCAACTTATCAAATTCAAAGCAAGTCAGAGGGGAGGGCAGGAAGGTGGGGGGGGGGCTTTCAAACTTAGTCGGTATATTTTAAATAAATTATATAATTCAAATGTACAATTGCATGATTGTACATTTATGAATATTTATAACTTTATTTTAATAAATTATTAACCTAAAAAGCTATGTGCCATTTATATTGACCAGCAATAATGTATGTATTGCAAAATCATATTATAGAATACCGGTATATTTATACCAAAGGACCCCCGTTATACTTATCACATCGTCATTTTTTTCATCATTTTTTTTATTTTACTTATTTATTTTCATATTTTTTTATAATCACATTTTATCGTTGGTTTGTCGTATACACTTAAGGGGTCAAATGTGTGACTACGTACGCCACTGTCATCACTAGCAAACCAAGGCCTCAGTGGATGTAGATAAATATACGCAGCTACTAATGACATCAAAGGCTTAGAACCGCTCATTGTTAACTTGGTCTTTTTTTTATATAAAGAAGTTAGTATAAGTAAACATGTAATCGTTTAAGGACGCTGGTTGGTTAACAAGTTCACCATCAGGTCTACCTATAATTTTAAGATATGATTAGTTAAGTTATAAGCTATTACTTAGTAATGAAAAAAAATCATACACTTTACCCTATTTTCCTATTATTTAATTATAGAACTCTTCTTCTAAAGGAGAGCAATACCGTCTAAAACTGGCCACGACCATCGAGCTCTCTTAATTGTTGAGGTGTTATTAAAGTGTAAATAAATTGCCATACCGCACAGAGAGAGAGAGAGAGAGAGAGAGAGAGAGATGTTAATTCAGAATCCGTTCCTAGTCATTCTTTTTTAAAGTATGTGTATTTTTAGTATGTGTGTAATGCTTGCATTTTCCATGAAATTTAGTTTTCGGAACAACCTTAACTTTAAAATATCAATAATCATGAGTGGTTTGGAGTCGAACCCCTCTCCTTTTGAGAAAGTAAAACAAGTTTATTCAATTTATATTACAAAAATAGACTCTGGACCTTCCCTGGAAGAAATTATCCTTTGGATCCCCATGGGGATAATCCCTAGAAATAGATGTAAATGCTGAACTTTTATTTTATTTTTGCTTTCGTTCCTGTTCCTGATATCAAAGGTCCATAACTCGTATGCTGAGTTGACTACCAAAGTTGATTTCAGCTGAGTTTGCTTGTCATATTAAGGGGTTGTTGGTCGAGGCAATGGTTACTGAGTATACTGTATTGGTCTCCTTTATAAGAGAAGGTTTACATGTATATATAAAAGTATAGGAAAATACTGTTCAATACCCAATTTGAAAAAGGTAAAATGTATGGATTTTTTCCTTCCTAAATAGTAATACTTAAACAAATCATATCTTAAAATTTTAGGCAGATCTGAGGCCCCCTCAATATAAAGAGGTTATTTGATCAAAGGGATGCAATGTTAATTATTTCCCAATTAATTTTTTCCAGATTAAAACACTTAGCGGTGAGATTTTGAAAAAATGAATGATTCATTCATTCATTGATTATGATAATGTCTATCTTTGCAAAAGAAAGGGGGGGGGGGGCTATGTAAAAGTAACTTTGAATCGAATATAGTATCCAAGATCTTTTAATTATTAGGAGATTTGTATCTAAAGTACTCAATGTCAAATTCCAGCATCTGTGTCAATTTTTCAATCAGTGTCAAGAAGATCGACTTTTAGGCCTAAAAAAAAGAAGTTGTGTGTTTAGGGTAACCAGACCTAACCTACAAAAATGCCCCTATCCTACCATTATGATATGTCAATTTTTATCCGATCGTGAATTTTAAATTATTTCTATAAAAAATTCGTTTTTAAATGTGACACAAACAAACATTCTTAGGAATTATGCAGAAAAAAATATGATAAAATAGAAGAAAACCCTTCCTACCTAACCTATTTTTTTTGATCAGTGTTACCCTCAACACACAATTTTTTGTATAGGCCTTAATTATTACCGGTAATAGGTCCGATATCTATCATCATGATAATATTCATATATTCTGAAATATTGAACCCAAGGCACTTGATAATGTTAAAATTTCTTTTTAGAAGTACATGTAGGTCAAGTTCTCCTATCAATTGATTAGTTGTATTTTAAAATTTCATAATCATACATGCAGACATATTTCACTTCACTATAGTTAGAAAACTATCTTTGCAAATGTCAACAGCCTTTAATGTTATGATATAAGAAACCACATTAACAAAATACTGATTATTTACATTTATTTACATATAAAACCAGTTTATTTACATGTAAAATATACAGATAGTAAGTAATCATATGTACATGAACAATACACAGTCTCTGAATTGTGACATTCACAGCAGTTTGATGAAACATAACAAATACCACGATCATGGTTTGGTAATACATAGATTTTATATAGTTCTAGATAGTTTGGTGATGTATTATAATTTTTAAACACAATCCGTTTATTTACATAGACATTTGATGTTCACTTTGTAGACATGTAACATAATGAACACAGTTTGTTTACATGTAATACTGGATTTTCTTCACTTTACCTGTTTTAAATTCAGCCACAAAGAGGTTGTCTCTGGTGTCCACACATAAACCACATGGATATTCTAAATGACAGTTGTCAATGTAGCGGAGGAACTGTCCGTCCTGATCCAGGATGTGGACACGGTGGTTGTAACTGTCTGCTGTCAGGATCCGACCCTGGCTGTCTGTAGTGATGCCCACTGGTCTAAATGGTTTCTTGGTAGCAGAGGGAGGACCGGTGTATGTAAACCTGAGTTTTCCGGCCTGATTGACCACCACTACTGTACTGGCTTTATTGTCAGCTACACAGATATCTAGGTTCTTGTTCTCACTGATGTATTTAGGGCCAAGTTCAGATGAATAGAGAGGTTGTCCTTTGTCATTGTATTGAATTGTTTGTTTCTCTGTAGAGCCAGAATAATGCACGACTTTTGATTGTTTCTCATCATCAGTGATCATGACAACCAGGAGGTCACCAGAGGAGGTACTACAGACATAGAAAGGCCTCCACCCCTGTAGTCTGATCACTGTCTGTATCTGTGTACTCTTCACTATGTTCACAGTTCTATCATTGGGATCAGTATAAACTAGTTCACCACTCTGTGTCACTGCTATGTCCCATGGTATCTTCCCTGACTTGGTTTGGATTGACTTCACTAGTTTACTGTGGAGGTTGTAGAGTTTCATCATGTTGTCCCGACCACTCGTCCACAGTTCATCATCACTCAGACAGGACACACTGAGTAATTCATTAGATTCTCCATACTCAGTGTTTATATCTGTGATGATCTGTGGTACATCAATGAGCGGTCTGTCCGGGGGAGAGGACTCAGCACCAGGAGAATCCATTGTGTAGCCATATTCTTCTGTTTTGATAGATAACTCTGACAGAGAACCAATATGCTGATAAATCTGTGTTTTGTTAATCTTTTGAGGGGTGAATCTTGGCAAAGACACTGTGAGTTTAGGAGGCAATCTTCGGAATGCAGCATTCCTGGATTTGTAGGCAGAGACAAGGCTGACATCATTGGAGTTGAGTAATTTCTTCAGATCAGCAATATCCTGAGTGATTTGAGAAATGGTGAGCTTTATTTCATTTTCCTGCTTATCAAGGACAACCAGGTGTTTGGATTCCATTTCATCCACGTCAGATTTCAGTTCCTTGATGGTAATGTCTATTTCTCTGTGCAAGTCTTCTCCATGTTTGTCAAGAGCTGTTGTTAATTTCTTAGAGTTTTTATTCAAATCATCTTTCTGAACTGGGATGTTAGATGCGATCTCTTGGTATTTAGGATAAATGGAATTTTCTAATTCTTGTAGATCTTTTTTTAAGGCTTCTTTCTTAGTATCTAGTATTTTTAAAATGCCCACTTGTTTGTGTCCTAGATGTTCATTAGAGGAAACACACTCCACACAAATAGGAATGTCACAATGTTCACAATGAAGGTCACATAATTGTGTGGAATGTTTGGAACATTTAGGATTTAGTCCCCTCTTCTTAAATGGCACTACTTTGTGTTCTTTGGATTCATCTAAGAGATGTTTTCCAACGCAGGCTACACACAGATGTATGTGACAAATGTCACAGTACATAGGGGGGCCCGGGGTCTCACAGAGATGACACCGTAACACATCCTGGGCCCAAGTACGTGGGTACATGGTCAGACACCTTGATGGGATTTTTATATGATTTCTGAAAGAATAAAAGAACAGTTACATGCATGTATTCTATTATTAGCAAACTCGTTTTTACTAATTCTATGTGTAGTTAAGTGTACTCACAAGGATGGGAGGTACGTAGGATCAAGCCCCCCCCCCCCATGCTCTACTGACTGAGCTATAGGGTTAACCAGTTTCAAGTTGTGTCCCCTCCCAATCTCATGCACAGGTCCTGGGGTGGGGGTGATTTTTATTTTTCAAGTTGGGGGGGGGGGGGTGTCATACCCCTTCTTTATGGTAATTTTACTTTTGAAAATTATATTACGTTATATTATTCTCTATGAGGGGTAGGTTCCTGTGATTCCTGACACACTCTGGCCGTCAGGATCCGCTCCGCGCATTCTCCAAATTTTATAGGATTTCTTAGTCGGTCCGTGCCCCCCCCCCTCCCCCCGGATACACACCAATGGCACTGGTCTACGGTTTGTTCGGTAACTGATGGTAAAACATTGAAATAATGTCCACGATGCCCACTATACGATTTTGATTATGTTCTTCATTATTATTTCTTTATTTTCATGTTACTTATTCATTAACAAACTACAAACCTTCAAACTCCCAACATGGCGATTCTCTTCCGGGTCTGGTTACTTGTACAATCGTCACGTGATTCCTTTAGTGGTACATGTAGGTCATATGGGTCGCATCCTTCCTGCAAAGTTCAAATTATATTGTAAACTGTTGTTCGTGATGGGACTGACTCAGAATATTGACAAAGTTATTGTGTAAGAAGTTAAAACTTTGGTTTCTAGTCAGACGTTTTGTTTTCTAACATCGTGCAAGGTTGAATATTTCGTCGTCTTTGAATATAAGTGTATCTAAATCAAATAGGAATTTTACAATTTTAATAATAAATATAAAAAATGCATAATAATAACATTTCAAAACAGTGATATTATGTGCTCTCATCGTTGAAATCGTCACGTGTCTGACTAAAAACTATCTACATGTATATTCTTTAATTGACTTTTTTTATGAACAAATCATGAATGTACAAGTATGTACCTATTACTAGACAAATTTTAAGCTTTTTAAGGATGAGGAGTTGGAAATGGCATTTATGCAGGATGCTCTAATTCTCTTAAATTTTAAAACCAGGCTGAAGCTAGCAGCCACTAACAGCAGCCACTAAGACCGTAGAAGCTAGCAGCCAATAAGGAAATTCATCAAAGTACTGAGAGTACTCGAACAAAAATTTATATTTTACTTAATTATCGACATATTTTAATTAATATCAAAATGATTAATGCTCAATAATTTGTACGAGCATTGCCGACTTCCGAAGCAGTAAAGCTCGCCTGAATAAGAGAGTTAAAAATGCGTCTTTGTTGGATAGAAATGAAATACGTCTATACGGGTCATAAGTAATGAAAATAATGTTATCCTAAGTGTAGTCTTATTGATACAAATAGGAAAAACTATATGCATCGTATAAAGTGATATGCAAACGTATTATGATATAAAAGACATGACGAATTAAAGTAAATTAAAAGGCATAAAACGATACAAATACAATAAATACCCCAAGCCAGTCCAGTGTGGCAAGATAATTTGTTTACATCGAAGCGTGTTTAAAATTTTATGCTCTGGTCTTTTCACTCCCCCAGGAACAACATCAATCGAAAATTAAAAAGACATCGTATTATTACAAATATGAGACAATAGAACACCCAGCATTGTGATTTTCTTCCCATAAAAAAATTATCACATGTCACAGTCAAAAACAGAGAAAATCATCAGGTGAAATTGGGATTATTTTGTCTCGGCCATGTTTTGACGTGAACCTTCGAAGAATACAACAATGACAATGAAAAGGGTCGGTTTAGCTCACGCGAACTTTGTCCTATTTTAGCATTTCACAATGATATAGGGGTGAAAGGCGGACCATTATCTCTTTTATCTTTGAAGTGTGCATTAAACGGATACCAGGGCAGTGTAGGGGACCTATGGAGCTATTATTTCCCGGTCTCAAATTTGGGCTGTAGGGGTACCACCAAGTGGCTCCCAGGGGTTCTGGCTCATTTCAGGGGTCTATATCTCACTTGAGATTGACCACAAGAACTTGGAAACACTAAGATTAGGTAGAGGACCTCAAGAGGTATTCATAATAAGCATTAGAGGGTACCTATGACCCCTGCAAGGGTTCAGTTAGCTCACGCGAACTTTGTCCTATTTTAGCATTTCACAATGATATAGGGGTGAAAGGCGGACCATTATCTCTTTTATCTTTGAAGTGTGCATTAAACGGATACCAGGGCAGTGTAGGGGACCTATGGGGCTATTATTTCCCGGTCTCAAATTTGGGCTGTAGGGGTACCACCAAGTGGCTCCCAGGGGTTCTGGCTCATTTCAGGGGTCTATATCTCACTTGAGATTGACCACAAGAACTTGGAAACACTAAGATTAGGTAGAGGACCTCAAGAGGTATTCATAATAAGCATTAGAGGGTACCTATGACCCCTGCAAGGGTTCAGTTAGCTCACGCGAACTTTGTCCTATTTTAGCATTTCACAATGATATAGGGGTGAAAGGCGGACCATTATCTCTTTTATCTTTGAAGTGTGCATTAAACGGATACCAGGGCAGTGTAGGGGACCTATGGAGCTATTATTTCCCGGTCTCAAATTTGGGCTGTAGGGGTACCACCAAGTGGCTCCCAGGGGTTCTGGCTCATTTCAGGGGTCTATATCTCACTTGAGATTGACCACAAGAACTTGGAAACACTAAGATTAGGTAGAGGACCTCAAGAGGTATTCATAATAAGCATTAGAGGGTACCTATGACCCCTGCAAGGGTTCAGTTAGCTCACGCGAACTTTGTCCTATTTTAGCATTTCACAATGATATAGGGGTGAAAGGCGGACCATTATCTCTTTTATCTTTGAAGTGTGCATTAAACGGATACCAGGGCAGTGTAGGGGACCTATGGGGCTATTATTTCCCGGTCTCAAATTTGGGCTGTAGGGGTACCACCAAGTGGCTCCCAAGGGTTCTGGCTCATTTCAGGGGTCTATATCTCACTTGAGATTGACCACAAGAACTTGGAAACACTAAGATTAGGTAGAGGACCTCAAGAGGTATTCATAATAAGCATTAGAGGGTACCTATGACCCCTGCAAGGGTTCAGTTAGCTCACGCGAACTTTGTCCTATTTTAGCATTTCACAATGATATAGGGGTTAAAAGTGGCCCATTATCTTCCTTGTCTTTGAAGTGTGCATCATTGTAGGGGTCATAGGTGCCCTCTAACGCTTATTATGAATACCTTCTGAGGTCCTCTACTTAATCCAAGTGTTTGCAAGTTCCTGTGGCCAATATCAAGTGAGATATAAATCCCTGAAATGAGCCAGAACCCTTGGGAGCCACTTGGTGGTACCCCTACAGCCCAAATCTGAGACCGGGAAATATTAGCCCCATAGGTCCCCTACACTACCCTGTTATTCGTTTGATGCACACTTCAAAGATAAGGAAGATAATGAGCCACTTTTAACCCCTATATCATTGTGAAATGCTAAAATATGACAATGTTCGGGTGAGCTAACCGAACCCTTGTAGGGGTCATAGGTGCCCTCTAACGCTTATTATGAATACCTTCTGAGGTCCTCTACTTAATCCAAGTGTTTGCAAGTTCCTGTGGCCAATCTCAAGTGAGATATAAATCCCTGAAATGAGCCAAAGCCCCTGGGAGCCACTTGGTGGTACCCATACAGCCCAAATCTGAGACCGGGAAATATTAGCCCCATATGCCCCCTACACTACCCTGTTATTCGTTTGATGCACACTTCAAAGATAAGGAAGATAATGGGCCACTTTTAACCCCTATATCATTGTGAAATGCTAAAATATGACAAAGTTTGGGTGAGCTAACCGAACCCTTTTCATTGTCAATGTTGTATTCGAAGGTTCACGTCAAAACATGGCCGATACAAAATTATCCCAATTTCACCTGATGATTTTCGCTGTTTTTGACTGCGACATATAATAATTTACTCATGAGAATAAAACCACAATGCTGGGTGTTCTACTGTCTCATATTCGTAATAATACGATGTCTTTTTAATTTTTAATTGATGTTGTTTCCGGGGGAGTAAAAAGGCCTGAGGATAAATTTTTAAACACGCACATGTTCAATGTCGATGTAAACAAATTATCTTGCCACACTGAGTTGGCTTTGAGTTTTTATTGTATTTGTATCGTTTAATGCCTTTTAATTTACTTTAATTTATCATTTCTTTTTATATCACAATACGCTTGCATATCACTCAATACGATGCCTATAGTTTTTCTATTTGTATCAATAAGTCTACACTTAGGATAACATTATTTTAATAACTTATGACCCGTATAGACGTATTTCATTTCTATCCAACAAAGACGCATTTATAACTCTTATCCAGGCGAGCTTTACTGCTTTGGAAGTCGGCAATGCTCGTACAAATTATTGAGCATTAATCATTTTGATATTAATTAAAATATGTCGATAATTAGGTGAAATATAATTTTTCTGTTCGAGTACTCTCAGTCCTTTGATGAATTTCCTTATTGGCTGCTAGCTTCTACGGGCTTAGTGGCTGCTGTTAGTGGCTGCTAGCTTCAGCCTGGTAATTTTAAAAAATAGAGGTATATAGTTCTCAAAAACAGATGGATTGGAGTTGGATATTAGTTTACATATTGAGATACTATATTTTTTCGACCACAAAATAAAAAAGCATCGGTTTTGAGGCATCCAAATCTTCAAAATCCTAATCCGGGGGGGGGGGGGGGTGGCGCTGGGCTGGCAATATATATATATATATATATATATATATATATATATATATATATATATATATATATATATATATATATATATATATATATATAACTTCAATTTCACTTATAATTTCTTTATTTCATTTCAATATTAAACACACAATCCAAAAAAGGGGGACAAGCTGATTCAACTTTTTATACGTAAATTTAAGAAAAAAGTAGTTGCTGCCAGAAAAAAAGGGGGGGGGGGCTGATGCTACGTGTGTGTACGACATCACTATAACTATTGGTGCATGGCAAACACGTATCTACAGTTATACAAGTACAAGCAATGCCAAAACATTCTCCTTTAAATGCATGTGTATTTTTGGCGATTTTAATTTAAATTCTTTTTTCTCTCTTTCCCTCTTTTTTCTTTTCTTTAGCATTTTCAAATGAAGGGGACACAACCCTCCTCTGGATTCGCCTCTGCACAGATATGTAAAACTGATGTTAATTATTTGATGCTTGTTTCAACAGGAAACAGATATCTGTCACAAAACATTTCTGTCTTTGCGACTTTGACCGGGGTTTTTACCTGTATTAAAACATCACCTAAATATTTAATTGAGGATCATTTCTGTCTCCCGGGTAGCGGAACTGAAAAAAAGAAACCAAGCTCGACGAAAATTACAATTTAAATAGTTCATATTATTTCCCAACATTCTATAAAAAGTAAAAAAAAAATAATTACATCAGTCCATTTTTTCCCCTTATTACAATTTTAGATTTGATATAATATCACCGAGGGAAATAAGGCGTTATACATCCGGCAACAATGTAAGACTAAACTGTTCTAAAGATGGTAAAAAGCACTTTACTTATAGTTAGGTTGATATATGTGATTTCTGGGAATAAAAAAAAACTACACTTGAAAATCCCGAAACCTACTTCCTCTTTCTCGACAATCATGTATATCACAAAACAAATATGAATTGAAAACATTAGAAATAAGAAATTGAGTATGAGTGACATATATCATAGAGAAAAACTTCAATTTGAGAGAGCCATTAAATTTAAAGGTGAGGTGTAAGAATATTTAAGCAATTATAACTAAAGTGAATTATTGTCTTGTTGTACAAAGGGGAAAGGTACATTAATGAATTCTTTTGAAAATATATAAAAGTAAGTAGAATTTTAGAAAAAATTCTTCAACAAAAGTTTGTCAAAAATTCACTCCATGATAATTCTCTCGCGCTTCGGAAAAAGTAGACGTCCTCGTCTAGATGGTTACCGGAATGATTTGTAGAGAAGGTCTTTGTACTCGGAATAGCGATACTTCTGAAGTTCAAAATTCCGAAAACACGAAACGAAGAATGTTTCGAAATATCCCAATGACCGTAAATCCTGCATATATCATACAAATGCCTTCGTCATTCTACGTATGCAAGAAGTATACTAGAACTATCGGTTTGGACATTAAGAGTGACTTGGTAAAAGAACACATTTCAAAGGTATTATATCAAGTTGTCGGTGCATACTAACTCGTTTCTATAAAAATAAGTCACACTTATGTATGAGTACATATATTGTATAATTTGACTGTACCCTGACAGGTGCCTGTGAAATTTAACAACAGATTAACGATAGGCTGGGATACCTCACCCACCACAGAGGCGGATCCAGCAATTTAAAAAGGGGGGGGGCCATTTGATAAAAACCAATATGTGCAAAATTCATCATTTGTCAATAAACAAGGACTTTTTGAACATTTCCGTGCGTATACAACTGTATTTAATAAACATTTATCTTATCACTATCTATTTTACATCTATTTCAACAGCATTATTGAGCGTTTTGGTTTAGGTAAGGAAGATTTGCATAATATTTAGCCTCAAGAAACCCAAGTCTCCAGCAATGAGAAAGTGCGTCTATGCTTGATAGAAAAAAAACACTAAGAAACAAAAATTAACTCAGACTAATTACGACAAACTATTTTAAAAATGGATATTTTGGTAATTTTATATGTTATTCTGAACTATACATCGATTTTGATTTCTATCGATTGCCTTCTTAAATAAAGGTCTAAATGATAGGATATGACAAAAGAATGGGGATAATTTATCTGCTGAATAGATGGTACGTGTGTAATACAATGGTAAAAGCAATTGTCGTCCCAGGGAACTTGATGTGACCTCTTTAATGGGTGCGCTACATCATCCGGCACTAGTACAGATGCGATCATATTTAGAAAACTTTTGAAAAGTTGGGCATTTTCATAGTGGTTTACATATAAAACCTTTAAACGGTATTTTTGTAACATCATTTTCGATTCTTGGAAACAAAACAAAAAAAAGCTTTCTTTCGTGTTTCATGTGTGTATGAAGGTACATGTAGTTAGCATTCCAGAAAAATAGCTTATATATAACCCGCATAAGCGGGTCATGTAATTTCCTTTGTTTATTTTTCGTATGAAAGGAAGTAAAACTCATCTATTATAATTACTTTAGTTAGTTAACTAAACAATACTTTTAAACTTGAGTAAAACGAATGGATGTACTCGTACTTGAACGTCGTTTTACTCGATGACATGACAGTCCAAAACTGTATGAACTATAATCAATTTTTTTTAAAAAAAATAGAGTAAAAAATACATTGTAGATATTATTATAAATCTGCGTTTTTTAAGATACTGCTTAATTTCATGTATTTCTTCTTTCATTTTCCACATGTTTACTCAGTGTAGTAAACACCAGATGCTGATTTTAAGGAGTACAATGTACATGTACGTTATTGCGATAAAATATCGATAGGGTTTTTTTTCATATAAGAACAAAATTATTGGACGCAGTATACGAACTTCTTTAAAAAAGCAATTTTTAAAGCATTTATTTGAAATAATTACAGTATTTCTTTTATAAATGGGAAAAATTGCCTTTAAATAGGCATTAACGTTTTCGAAAAATTCATATGTCTCAGAGAAAGGGGGGGGGGGGGTTCCGACCCCCGGAACTCCCCCCCCCCTGCTCTGGATCCGCCAATGCACCCAATGGTAAAGCATCTCTATTGTCCCCATCGGCGCTGATCGTTAATTTGTTAAATCTCAAATACATGTTAATGTGATTATATAATGGCAGACAATATTTATTTTATTTATGGGTCCTTCTGACATATCGTCATAATGCATGTATTAATTGGTAATTCATTGTAATTGCTAAAATTTAAATATGTCAAAAGGATACTGAGTAGTACTTAAGAATTTAATGAAACTATATTAATCAAACGCAGTTCACAGTCCCTATACCCCCCCCCCCAATCCCAAACACACACACAAACACTTCCTTACTCAATTCTTATGATTGTATAATAAAAATAAATCATTATTAAGGTGTTATACAGACGAGAATGAAATGAATCGTAAGATAACAACAACAGGGTATTTTATACCACATTTCTAATGCCACAATGTTTATTGCGATTTTTTTGTTTAAACCGAATAACGTGCACATTCTAACGCAATTTGACTGCATAAGAACCATCACCTTCTATAGAGAATAGAGAGACACAGTGGATCGTCACCCTGGCTAGCGAAAATGAAGAACCACCAAAGGAAATTTTATTACTTGCAATTGAATGTGACAGGAAGTTAGGAACACGAAATATACCCTCTTTTATCTAGACCTACAGTCATATTAATTCTCAATTTCTGCGCATTCATTCATCCATCCGAAAACGCTATTTTAATATGAAATATCTTTAAGCACGTGTTTTTTCTCTGAAGAAATTAGTTTAATTCGGACTATGAAGGTATCAATAGTTACAGACAAAAATAACACAGCATACTAAAGTGGGTTATATACTGTATCTTGCTATCTTCATACCCACATAAAACACCGAAGAAGACATATTAAGACATTTACAGCTGTAATGATAAAATAAGAGGCCCATGGGCCACATCGCTCACATAAGAAACAATAGCAATAACTCTAACCAAATCACCTTTATGGAGTCATATACAAAACAAATGGACAATGTAGTAGAGATTATCTTGCTTAAAAAGATTTTTTTTACATATTCTTATTAAGCGTCTTTTGTTGTTTTAGTGATTGCTGTTTAAACAATTTAAAATACAAACGCTTTACTGTCGCTTTAATACATAATAATATGACAAATTGTAGCATTGCATTTCTTTCAAAGAATATTTTTAATACACATTGATTTCCTTATTCTCATATTTTAACTTCTTCATAGACAACAGAATGAGTTGGGGGGGGGGGGTCATGTTTTGAACAATTTAAAATCTAAACTATATTCCAGTAATAAAATTTAAACCACTCCTTGGAGCTCAGTCATGGTTAAGAGGTCACAGTTTTGACAATTTAAATTCTACACTTTAACAGTATGATTGCATAGTTATAAACAAAGAAGGAACAGCCGGTTTTTTGGTATAAGTGAAGGTTACCATAATGGAAACCGCAACTGTCTGCGTGTGTCAGTCCAAGCAAGTCCGTAATCTGAATGTAACATGAAATGATTCAAGTAAAGTCAACAATAAAGTACTGTATGAAGCAAAGCACCGATCAGCAACGTTACATGTGATATATTTTAATAAATAATGAGATGTTTTAAAATAAGCTAAACAATGCATCTGTTTTAATAATGAAACAGGGAATTTTTTGAACTTGGAATAATTATAAATCCTGGAATTTAAGTAAATGTTGATATCAGGTGTAGTACCTGATCACTTACTTAGTTTTGCTGTAAAATTTCAGTTTTCACTGTAGTACATGCTGTCTAACCAAGTAACTGGGTGAATGTATATACAGGATGCTTCATACAAGTAATTAAAGATAAATAATGGCTAATCTGTTTATTTGGTTAAGTTCATGTTTTAATTTCATATTTTTATTGTTCTTTTTCAGTCGAAGTTGTTATTTCTTTAATAATTTGCTATTTATGCAGTGTTTCTGGTGTCATGCTATTGTATATGAGGGTGTCTCAGGGGGGTTAGTCAATTTTTGCTGCCTGGCAGCAACTAACCCATCTGCGCATGCGTCGTATTTTCTCGCTTAATTCCGTATTTTTCTGCAGTCAAACGGTAATAATCCGTAATCCCTCGAATGTCGTCATTAAATTAAAGCTACGACTCCACTGCTATCGCAACATTTTCCTTCCGAGGTCTAAAATCTAGGGTACACATTGTCAACAACGCACGGTTTCAGCCCCCATTAAATAAAGACTTCGGCCAAAGAAATGACACCCCGGCAACCGAATACATACCGATGCGTATTCCGCAAGACGACAGCAAACAGCAACACTTGTTTTCACAATCGTAACAATGTTTTTAAATCGCGAAATGACCAGACAAACGCCACGATGTAAACACTAGAACTTACAGCACCTTCCTCATGCAGACTACCACTCATCGACGTCACGTTGTAAAATACTACGTCACGGGTACATTGTTTTCCCGAACTTTCTAAATCTAAAGCAAACCTTGCGCCTTGTAAGTAATATAAGACATACAGTCTTTATTAATAACCACACGTACTTTTAATTTGTTGTAAAACGTTCTTTTTTACCCATACAAATAAATATCACAAGAGGAAATCGAACTGGAAAGTACAAAATAAAGAAATCGGACTTCGAAGTTTGAAGATCCATGATCCGCACCCGTGTTTCAGCTCCAGCTAAGAGGTGCATTTTTAGTGTGCAAGTGGAGAGTTTTCAAGCCGCTGTGACGTCATTTTTCACAACCTTATTTCATATAGATATATTCAGTGATCAGAGTTTAAGAGATCAGAGATCAATTAAATAGCACACGTATTGTCATCGTACAGATATAGGAAAAGTACAATTTTCATTTATGGGATGTTTTTTTATAGAGTATATATTTCTATACTCGGTAATTTCTCTGCACACAGGCATTAAAAAAAAACACATCATCATTTCCACAAATGCAAGCTTTCCTGTAATGCATGTACGTATGTAATGCTTTCACATGCAATATTTATCCTATGTCGCTGTTGTATAACTGTATACTAGTATATAGCAGATGTAATATGCATGTTTATAAATACCTCCATTTTATTTCCACCATACTGTACAGTTGTGTAATGATATTTCATTTGGACGTCGGAAGCAAAGAAAAAATATACGTTAAAAAAGGATTGTGTAAAGTTAAATACAGTTTGATAGTTTACTAATTTAAATTTAAATAAATGAAAATGGGGTGCTAACCCCTCTTTTCTTTTTCTTTGTTTCCGACGCTCGCTCTCTCTCTCCTTCCTCTCTCTCTCTCTCATTGCAATTTTTCTATGCACTGCCTGTGATTATGTAGTATATGCACCCTCTGATCCTTAAACACCCTCTGTAGTATGCTAGCTAGCTTTGTAACATAACTGCATGGTGTGCGCTTTTGTGCACATGCGTATGGGTCACTAACCAGCTAATCCAAGCACTATGGACACTGGGGGTTCTAGCTAGTGCTAACAGATCTATTTGAAATATTCAAAGTGTTAAATATAAAACAAGTTTTATCATATTTGAAAAATAATCCAACCATGCATAATTCGAACGCATTTTCAGAATAAATGTTGCTTGATTCCAACTATACTCTTCCGGTCTGAAAATATCGGATGGACGACCTGATTCAAATTACTGTAACCGTTTCCTTATACTTCCTAAAATCCTTTAAAGTGGTCGTCTCCATCACATGCAGGTGGATAAAGAGAGGGAATAAAATTATTACGTTTTATTTATAGACCTTTTTGGGAACATTCTAAACCGATTCGTAAATCTTGTCAGTAAGATCCTGACTAGAGTGCACGTGCATTGAGACAAGTGCGGGTAATATATATTTACCTATTGTTAATTGTTTAGTTTTAGTAAAAAAAAACTACATAATATATGTAGTCTTCAGCAATGAAAATGTGCTCTTGTAGTGTACATGTACATATGCTTAATTTAAAACAAAAAAGATTTGATGAAATCTTTTTTGTTTTATTACTAGTATCTCATTGAAGTTTTAATTCTGAAATTTCGGTACTGTGTCGTTTGCTCGAAATAAGATCAAGAAAATAATAGGATACGTGATTAATAGTGGGGATAATTTATCAGCATGCTAAATAGATGGTAAATGTGTAATACAATCGTATCAGTTGCCGTCCTCGGAAGTTGATCTCGTATTCAAGGAGGTTTGAAATGTTGTGTTGTACATGAACTTTCTTAATTGTTTACATGCACACCCCTTTCACGGTATTCTTAGCAGTTACAGAATTTCTTATTCTTGAAAGGAATGATATTTCGTGTGTGTGTTTCATGCGGATGTGAAAGTAGCTATAAACTCTGTCTCAAGACATCATTGGTTCTCATTTTGCTTAGTTACTCGATATTTATTATAAACACCTAAGGGTTCAAACGATGTTCATTCAACTTTGATTAAGGTGGAATGACACACCTGGAAAAAATCACTCAAATTAACAGGAAATATTTTGATAATGAAAGATAAAATTATAAATAAACTGTACAAATATCAAATAAGCGAAAAATTTGCAAATTTTGGGATAAAAAATGAATATCTAAAATAATTATTTCAGTAAGTAACAACAAAAGCCCCTGCGGAATTCGAACTCGGGGTGTTCGGATCACAAGTCCGACACGTTATCCACTCGGCTTTGGAGTAAGACAAATTACATGTTTCAGTCCATAAAATCCTTTTATAAAACGAAATGTCGTTTCGATCAGCGGTCAGTCATTTTGTGATCATGTGTTATTCAACCGTAAGTAATGAGAAATATTCATTTCCTGTTTTGACCCCCCCCCCCCCTCCCCCGCTTTTTAACTTTTGAGGTTTCAATACACGGCCAAAATGTGATTTTTGTTTTGCAACAGACCAGGATGATAACGCTGAAAAATTGTGTGAGGCATTCCGAGTGAATGGAGATTCCCCGTTATAAATTCTATAAGAAATCATTTATTTTTTGTTCCTCTTAATTTTTCCGAGTGAAAAATGATAATGATAAATGAAATATCTTGGATGTTTTCAATTTCATCAATTTTTATTTCAGTTCTTTCATACCTTTCACTGGTATATGTATTTTTAATCAAAACCAGCCAAAATTTGCTGCTTAAATATATCGGGACAGACTTTGGATAGCATTGCAGAACTACTTATACATATGTAAGCGGGTGCGTTCTGGTTAACAATATTAATAATTTACGTATTAAAATTGTAAACATAAAAAGTAAAAGGCTTTATATGGTTTTTCATACGCACTATGGAGGTGGTGGCATGGCAGGAAAAAAATATATGAACAGATAACCTACTCCATGAATATGTGAAAGTTACTTTAGCACAAGTATCTACAACTACTAACTTGGAGGTTTGGTCGTGGGGTTTATAAGTCCGTGAAGTTCATGCTTTCAAAAAGCTCAAAGTTTTGATTGAACGAGGATCGAATTATTATGCAAAGTTAATACAACAATACAAAGAAGAAAACAATACAAAGAAGACATCATACGAAGTGGAACTTTTCTACTATAGAACACAGACACCTGACGTTACATATTTTTCTCACAATAAAAAATATTTACGTCCATCAATTATGATTCCCTCTATTTCTTACGGAATTGATTATACATCCATAGCTCTGTGGAAACTGACAGGAGTGAAATCTACAAGTCCCGTTTATTGATTGGTCGAAACCTGTATGTACAGCGACCTAAGAAAAATCATGGACTGCGCAGAATAATCGTAGTGATATCAGACTCAGATTCCCGTAGAAGACAATTTGGCTGTTTCTTTTAGCTAACGTACTGGTGTGCATTATCAGTAATTTAGTTAATTTTACTTAATGTTTACAATAAATTTATTAATCTGTTAAAAGAAAGATGTAATTTAATAATATAAACAATAAACTGCTTTGATGTTCATGCGAATTATGAAATTTACATAACCCGCTTACACGTGTTTTGTATTTTTTCTGCATTGTCGCCACCTTTATACTCCGCATGAATTACCAAAGAAAGCATTTTATTGTTTAAAATAACCCTCTTCTTAATAATGTTTGGGGTGTATTTTTTTAAAAACATGTAACGATTAATTATCGTGTATCGCATCTTCTCGGGCCTTTCCGGCAAGCTCGGAAAAACACCTCGAATATATTAACATCACCGGATGTTAGAATTTTATACAAAATGGAGTCGCTTCCTATTAAAATAAGTATCGGCTAGACGGCCTTATAAGTCGCTTCTGTGTTATATTTTAGGGTATATCATTTACTTTATTGAAGTCTAGCTTACATCTAAACAGATCGTAAAATGTGTTGTATTTATATCAAGTTTTATAAAAAGGGGGGTTGTCATGGACGCCTAGATAATACATTCGAGGTGTTTTTCCGAGCCTGCCGGAAAGGCCCGAGAAGTTGCGATTGTATCGTGAACATTCCGGTCCTGTCGTCAACAAACACTGTAAAAGCCGTTTTATAACGGTGTTTGTTTATGTTGGGTTTTTTTAAAGGGGGGAGGGGGATGGTATGCTGAAAACCCGACCCAAACTTGGTTAGTGAGATGATTCACATACATGTAATAAGAAACTTGTTTCACCTGCTTCAACATCGCTTTAGTCCATATATATACTATTTCCAAGGTCCGTGGGTATAGCATATATACTCTCCTTGCCTTCATTTTGGTGAGCTAAAAACACCAAGATTTTAGGACAACCAGTTTCAATAATTACTTTTTTCACATTTTTTAAAACAAGTTTTCAAGTTTTTTTTTCTTCTTACAGGCAAAATGCTTTCGTTTAGATCTAAAATGTATACCCTCTCTCACTCACACACACACATTATATATACCAGGTATATACGAACGCTCGGACGCACGCATGCACGCACAAACACGGAGGCACGCACACGTAAACACAACTTATCTTCTTTGAAATCGATTTATTTCTCTTTTTTCACGTGTTTATATGTAAATTTTAAACACCATATTTTAAGTGTGGCAGAAAGGCCAGGACGGCGAATACTTTTACTTCCACTGCATCATTGACCACAGGGCCTGTTATATTTTTTTTTTATTTTACCAACCATGGTAGTGCATGTCGTGGTTTTCTTATCTCCAGGATTACATGTACTTTTATTCTTGTTTATGACTTGCTTATCATTCATAGCTTGTGATTTCGCAGGAGACAGTCTTCTGGTCCAAACATTGAATCAGAAGTAAAATTGCGGGCTGGACGCATGCTTACCCCCCCCCCCTTTTTTTTTTTGCAAAGTTAGACCTAACCATTAAGCAAATAGCATCATAGAGGGTTCAGACCCCCCCCCCCCCCCCCCACCCCATTTTTTCTTGCAGCAAACATACCCCCCCCCCCCCCCGGCCGAACTTATTTAAAGTATACAGTCATAAAAAAATTTGACGAATATTGAATAAAATAAATAAACCAAATCATGAATGCGATTTTAGTTTTGCATGGTGAAAGATTTGCATTTCAATACTAGCTTTTAAAATTTGTTTGACTCAAAATTCAAAGATGATAAATTAGTTGGGACTACATGTGTATATTAAAAGTAAAGTGAAATTTGACATAAAGAACAAAATTAAGAAATTTTAAAATAAAATACGACACAATATATATATAAAGTTAACCCCTCCCCATTTAGAGAAAAAAATACTTATTCGTGTACATACAGGTAAGGGAATAGTGGTCAACAAATGACAATGACAATGACGATCAATGATGTAAGCAGCATATCTGTTCCAGGTCGTTTATCCGATTGTTTTCAGACCGGAAGCTAAAGACCGGAAGTTAGTTGGAATCAAGTAACACATGATTTATTCTGAAAATGCGTTTCTTATGTACAGGGGTAGACACTAACTTAAAATCCATGGCTGCCTGCAGGGCTACAAAATGAAATTTTTTACTACCCCTGTCCGTGAATAAGTAGCCAAGCAGCCACAGGCTGCTGGATGAGTCGAGGAGCGACGAGGGGGGGGGGGGGGGGGTCCCACTCCTGGGGGGAGGTTATGGGGGCCACCCCCGGAAAATTTTAGAAAATAAATAGCCGGTATGCAAAATCCTGCATTCTGGCTCTAATTTTTTTTTTTTTAAGCAAAATTGTAACTTTATCAATAAAAAGTAAAATGATTTTTTCACCTTAATTAACTGAAGAAAATACTTTATTTAGGCAAGTAGGCCTATATTTAAGGAAGGAGTCTTTTTATTATCAAACATACTTCTTATAATAAGAAATGCATGAAATTTTGACACAGTCAAACGGATCATATTACTTAATGATTCTATCAGTTTAATTAAATTTGACCTTTTTGTTTTCGGATAAAGGTCAGGTCAAGGTCACTACCTTTTTCCTCAACGTAAAGAGTGATAACAATAAGTTTAGCTCTTTATAGTTCTGTAGACATTTGAAGATTCAAATTTTCAATGAAATCATAGACCATGAGAGTGTCTATCAGCTTATACTACTAAATTGGAATAAATATTTATACTAAAATTGATATTGCTTAGCCCGCATTTCCTCTAATTTTCTTAAATTTTGAAGAAATTTTGATTATTTTTTTATGCTACCAATAATAAAATATTTCTAATTTTTATGTATTATGAAGACTTTATATAAAGATATAAATTGACAGAAAAGCTAATATATTGACCGTTTCATAAGAGAGAAAAACTGATTTTAGTGATTTTTTCACAAAAATCAATGTATAGAATGGGCGCTTTAAAAAGCTTATAAAAATGTTATTTGATAGGCAAATCATATTTTAAAAACATATTCTGAAACCCAAGTATCATATTATTAGTTCACATTAGTAAAAAAAATCCAACATTATTGTTATTGTTTTTAAAATGCTAAAACAGACTCATTATATATATATAATCTGCAGCAATTCTGAATTGCGCAACATGTGATATTTTCCTACGCCAAAAATATAGTCCTTGTTCCATTCTAAACATTGATTACATTTTTCTATGCCAAGTTGTATGATAGTAAAAAAGAAAGAAAAATATACTATTTTAATTTCCTTTCATCTTGATTTGATGAACAATTAATCAAATTTACGTTTGACAAGTCGAAAACCAGAAAAGACTCCTTCCTTAACGTCATCTGTCAATTTTTTACTTTAAAAAAAAGTACTGGTACCAAGATTTCTATCATGCGAATTCATCTATTTTTCCAAAATAAAGATATTCTAAAGAGTTAAAACCCATAATAATGCCAAATCTTTAAAGAAAATTGACACTGGGTTACTCTAGATGCGGTAGAACCATTAGTGTTATTCTTGATCCGCCAGGCAATGCCATATTTTTCCCAGATCAATTGTCTACGTCGGTGCACCACTTGTATTCTCTGTGTGTATGATTGAAATATTTTTCAAATTTGATAAGACTTAAATCACTCAAAACTTTGAACATTTCTAATAGATTTGTTAGCACTAGCTAGAACCCCCAGTGTCCATAGTGCTTGGATTAGCTGGTTAGTGACCCATACGCATGTGCACAAAAGCGCACACCATGCAGTTATGTTACAAAGCTAGCTAGCATACTACAGAGGGTGTTTAAGGATCAGAGGGTGCATATACTACATAATCACAGGCAGTGCATAGAAAAATTGCAATGAGAAAGAGAGAGAGAGAGAGAGAGAGAGGAAGGAGAGAGAGAGCGAGCGTCGGAAACAAAGAAAAAGAAAAGAGGAGTTAGCACCCCATTTTCATTTATTTAAATTTAAATTAGTAAACTATCAAACTTTATTTAACTTTACACAATCCTTTTTTAACGTATATTTTTTCTTTGCTTCCGACGTCCAAATGAAATATCATTACACAACTGTACAGTATGGTGGAAATAAAATGGAGGTATTTATAAACATGCATATTACATCTGCTATATACTAGTATACAGTTATACAACAGCGACATAGGATAAATATTGCATGTGAAAGCATTACATACGTACATGCATTACAGGAAAGCTTGCATTTGTGGAAATGATGATGTGTGTTTTTTTTAATGCCTGTGTGCAGAGAAATTACCGAGTATAGAAATATATACTCTATAAAAAAACATCCCATAAATGAAAATTGTACTTTTCCTATATCTGTACGATGACAATACGTGTGCTATTTCATTGATCTCTGATCTCTTAAACTCTGATCACTGAATATATCTATATGAAATAAGGTTGTGAAAAATGACGTCACAGCGGCTTGAAAACTCTCCACTTGCACACTAAAAATGCACCTCTTAGCTGGAGCTGAAACACGGGTGCGGATCATGGATCTTCAAACTTCGAAGTCCGATTTCTTTATTTTGTACTTTCCAGTTCGATTTCCTCTTGTGATATTTATTTGTATGGGTAAAAAAGAACGTTTTACAACAAATTAAAAGTACGTGTGGTTATTAATAAAGACTGTATGTCTTATATTACTTACAAGGCGCAATGTTTGCTTTAGATTTAGAAAGTTCGGGAAAACAATGTACCTGTGACGTAGTATTTTACAACGTGACGTCGATGAGTGGTAGTCTGCATGAGGAAGGTTCTGTAAGTTCTAGTGTTTACTTCGTGGCGTTTGTCTGGTCATTTCGCGATTTAAAAACATTGTTACGATTGTGAAAACAAGTGTTGCTGTTTGCTGTCGTCTTGCGGAATACGCATCGGTATGTATTCGGTTGCCGGGGTGTCATTTCTTTGGCCGAAGTCTTTATTTATATTGGGGGCTGCCGGCTGAAACCGTGCGTTGTTGACAATGTGTACCCTAGATTTTAGACCTCGGAAGGAAAATGTTGCGATAGCAGTGGAGTCGTAGCTTTAATTTAATGACGACATTCGAGGGATTACGGATTATTACCGTTTGACTGCAGAAAAATACGGAATTAAGCGAGAAAATACGACGCATGCGCAGATGGGTTAGTTGCTGCCAGGCAGCAAAAATTGACTAACCCCCCTGAGACACCCTCATATACAATAGCATGACACCAGAAACACTGCATAAATAGCAAATTATTAAAGAAATAACAACTTTGACTGAAAAAGAACAATAAAACTATGAAATTAAAACATGAACTAAACAAAATAAACAGATTAGCCATTATTTATCTTTAATTTCTTGTATGAAGCATCCTGTATATACATTCACCCAGTTACTTGGTTAGACAGCATGTACTACAGTGAAAACTGAAATTTTACAGCAAAACTAAGTAAGTGATCAGGTACTACACCTGATTTCAAAATTTACTTAAATTCCAGGATTTATAATTATTCCAAGTTCAAATAATTCCCTGTTATGAGTGTTAATATTTATGCATAAAAATTTATTCATCTGTAACTAGTTAGATTATGCTTTTTCACAATTGTACATAAACATGTTTTCTGTTCAGAAATTATGGAGGAAATACTCAGTTGATGACAAAATATTAAATCCTCTCTCACCATATTACTCTTCAGCTGTATTGACATGACTTGAATCAAAGTGAGCCTGGCTCCAACAGTTACCAACCATAACTGATGTCTTCATCACTGAAATCTCAGATCCACTCCTCACATCCATTATATCAGTCAGACTCTTTGATGAACAACTCTATTGGTGAAAATCTACATCAAAAATGATATGCTTCTCTCTCAAAGCTCACCATAGGTCCAATAACATTCTCCCCCTCTCACCTTCCCCCCATACACACACACTTCGAGGGTTCTGTTCTCTGTGGTTACTCTTCGAAGCTGTAACTTGGTAAGAAGACTTACACCATACATATATATATATACATGTAGGGTCATACATCTCTACATACAGTTGCTCTTCATGATGTTAGTGTCTGGTATTTTACCATGAACAGTGACGCCCAAGACACTTAATGAAGATGAGGCAGCCAAAAAGGATGTAACAGTGTTACAGAGATTACAGTTTTCAGCAAACCTCATTAGTCTTGGGCAGTCACAGTTCAATGCCAGCAACCAAACTTTATGTTGCGGTTGGTACAGTAGATTCATTTCAAAGTCTAAAATGAGAACTTACACGTATTATTGTGACAAACTTATACAGTGCAATCATATATATATATGAAACACTTTGAATGTAAACCCTGACCAGCATAAGACAGTTATTAAGAAATTTACATATCCCTCATTACTTTTCAGTTTTAAATTTGATAAACTTATCTTACCAAGTGCTGTTCTATTACATTGGGTTCATTGGGGGTAAAAAGACACACCCCATTACAATTCATTGACATTTTTCTCATCTTTTTTTTTTGGGGGGGGGGGATATAGAGCGACACTTTGATTGAACAAGAAGGAACTATTTGTCACTTATAAGTACTGGATAGATAGTGATTAAATACATCTTTGGTGAAAATGATTTGTTTGTTCAAGCAATCGCTCAATGTTTTCATAAAGAAAAACTGCTTAAAAACAAGCCGTTTCATGCTAAATCAAAAATCAAAAAATGGCAGGAAAAGGTAAACTTTATGATGTCATATTTCTACATTGTGGCCACTTAAATCAAAATGAAAATTATGAAAACTTCAAATGTATATCTGTACAAAGAAAACAAAAAATTACTGTAAAATGACGATGTTCATATCATATCATTTAAGGCTCAAACCATATATAATAGTTCTTTTAGGATTTTGTCCATTTTTCCATTACCTTGCATTTTACTTCATATAATAATAATTTATTATTTAATTTCAAACAAATTGAAGCTTTTGATTGGATTAGCCAGTCACATGACAATGTTTTATAATTGTAAACTATAAAGAGTGTTGCCTATGGGGCCATGCCCACTTGACAGCAATGAGTCGGAACTACTTTTATCATTACTTCCTGTTTACACTAGAGATCATATTTATACATATAATATATAATTTTACAACTTGAAAAATAAATATCATTAAAAAATTGTTTATATTGGTAATTTACACAATTAAGATAGAGTTTAGACCAATTATATTATTGAGACACAATTTAGATGGAACTATGGTTGTTTGGTTTGTTGTCGTCTGCTATAAACAACATGGCAGATTTTGAGATGCTGGGTGTTGGGGATAGTGTAGAAGTTACAGAATATAGATATTGATTGGGGCACACTGCACCAATTACTGGATTGTGAATTTGATGTCTCAACATCAACAAATAAAGTGAAGGAGGAGCTTGAGAGGGTTTTAAGTCCCATAAAACAGAAGAAACAAGATATCTGTGAGCCAGTGCTCACTAGTGATACCCCCGCTCTGATGTGAATATGCAAAATAAGCAAAGTCGACATTTAACAGAAAGCTGGCATCCAATTGGTACAAAATATATCCCACAATATAGCATGCCTAAACAAATAGTGTGTTAAAATTTCAAGCATCTGCGATAAATAGCTGCTGAGAAATCTTTGAGGAAAATTTGTTTGAAAATTTTGGCTAAAATAAACAAAGTACTCATTTAACAGGAAGTTGACGTCCGATTGGTACAAAAATATATCCCATGATATTGCATGCCTTAGCAAACACTTTGTAAAAATTTCAAGCATCTGCGATATATAGCTGCTGAGAAATCTTTGACGAAAATTTGTTTCAAAATTTTGGCTAAAAATAAACAAAGTCATTATTTAACAGGAAGTTGACGTCCGATTGATACAAAAATATATCCCACAATATGGCATGCCAAAACAAATAGTGTGTTAAAATTTCAAGCATCTGCGATAAATAGTTGCTGAGAAATCTTTGAGGAAAATTTGTTTGAAAATTTTGGCTAAAAAATAAGCAAAGTCATCATTTAAGGTGGCTCTTTACACCACTTTTTGATGACGCAGTACGCAAAAAAGTAAATCTGGAAACATGCATTTCCGGTACTGGCTGATTCAAACTGAGGTGAATTGTATGGGAACCGCTATATTGAAAAATATGTTAAATGGATAGATTTAATTTGATAATTGGAAAATTCATTACTTACAAGTTATGTGGTATGTGACACCTTCACGTTGTGTGGTATTATTTATCGAAATAAACAATAAAACCAAGTATAAATTTTTAAAGAGTTTCTTTAGCATCATCGATATGTTACACTGTAGCGCAGTGGGTTAGTGGGTTCACTACATAAAAGATAAAAAAAAAAAAAAAAAGTGGGTTCACTACAAACCAGTAGGTCATGAGTTCGATTCCCGTTGAGAACAATAAATTTTTTAACTTTCCAAAAATTTCTAAAACGTATTTTTTGGTTGAATACCGTGAAAATTCTAAACAGGTGAAAATATTTCAATTATAATATACTTTAATGCACATTAATATCGACACCTAACGGGGATGAGAGGGTTGCTTTGAATTTCTCTCAGGTTGGGATACATAAATCCTATTAGCCTAGTCAATGTTCCCCTTTATTTATTTGACTTAGTTTTGCATTAAAGCGAATATATTCACTTATACAGGGCAAAGTCTATAATGAAATATGTATGTATTTATCATTCCAACATTATATTTAGGAAATTTTCTTCAACTCAGAAATGAAAAGTCCCAAAGGTGTTTGGGCCTTGGGACTTAGGAACGATAACCCTTACATGAGGAACTTTCATACCAAATAAAATTTAAAATAGTTTTTGTGTTTATTTGCAATGGTTTTCATTCAAATTTTTTATGTCACATATATTTAAAATACATTTTCTTATAACATCAAGCAACTTTTTCAGATGATTTGTCAACAGAGTAAGAAAATATGAAAAATTATGTTTTGGGGAAATACTAAAAAAAATTGCAATAATAACATTTTTGAATGTTAAGAAGTGATAATTTTTTTTTATGTGTCCGAAGGAAATATCCATCATATGACAAAATAATTTCTCTCAATTTGTTGATAGCTGTCTTTTAAAAAAATATTTTTCAAAAACACGAAAAAACATTAAAAAATTCTTTAAAATACCTATAGTATCCCTATCGTCATTTTAATATTTGAAAAGTATATGTTTTGTGGTATTCTATTGAAAATTGGAATAAACTGTGGGTGTATAGAGCCACCTTAACAGAAAGTTGACGTCCGATTGGTACAAAAATATATCCCACTAATGGCATGCCTTAACAAACACTGTGTAAAAATTTCAAGCATCTGCGATAAATAATTGCTGAGATAAATGCGACAGAAATTTTTGTTACGGACGGACAGACAGACACACAAGGGTAAAACAGTATACCCCCTCTCCTTCGGAGCGGGGGTATAACAATGCTGCAAGAGCCATCCTATAGCAAGAGATTTAAATCTGTCAGTGATGCCGAAATTCAGGATCTTAAAGAAAGAAGACAGTCAAAAGCCACAAAATCTAACACTGAGTGGGAATTAAATTTGTTTCAATGTAAATTTATGATTTAAGTATTAAATGAATTGTTCAAATAGAAAATATCAAGTCATCATCACTTATATCCAGATTGGGACTTGAACCCAAATTCCCCACACAAAATGCATGGTTGCTTTAACATTAAGCTATCTGGATTTACGTAAATAAACATGATAAATGATTTGATATGTTCAAAACAAAATTTTTCAATTCTTATTACAGAATGGAGTGTTGAGGCTCTTGGGCAGCCAACCAACTTTCATTAAATTTCTGTACCTGAGCTCAATAGCCATCTTGAAATTTCTATGCAGAGGCTGCACCAAGGCCAAATGAAAAGAGGTCTCAATCTATGACCAAATAACAAGCGTTCAAATATCATAACAATTCATTCAAAAGCATAAGGTCAGCAATAAACCGTCACATTCATGATATTGGATGATAATTTGATATTGTGTGTGACCAAGAGTTTAGAGAAAGTAACAACTTTTTAGATGGAAAACTAAAGAAAAACCTACAAGATGGCCTCTCAAGACCAACCAAGCACAAAGAAATCATTCCTAAACAGGACCTAGACAAAATTTCTGCCTATATTTTTGGGGAACCAACACCACTCTCCTTAAGATTCTGACTATGGTTACTCATTGCAATTCAATTTATCAGCAGGGGATTAGAATTCCATGAACAACTAAAAACTGATTCGTTTAAATTTCATGTTGATGAAAATAGACAGGAATATGTTGTTTTGTTCCATGAAATGAAACAGAAAAATTGGCTGGGAGGAATTGATGCAAATGAAAACCCAAATCAGAAAAGAATGTATGAGGTACCTTCTGCTAGGGAAAGATATCCAGTCACCTCTTTGAAACTCTAACTCTCGAAATTGGACCCTTAGGCCACATAAAATTAATTTTTAGATTCTCATCCCCGCCCGCCCCTCTGAAAATGGCCTGCCCCAATGCATTTTATTTTATTTTGAAAAAAAATTTCCGTGAAAAAAAATCAGGCTTGTTATACAAAAAATTCAAAACATTTATTTTAATGGCTGCCTAAACATGTGGATTATCGTTTGGGTTATTCCAGTCATATGATTGTTAGCATAAGGATACAAAATTCTTCGTGCATTAACAGTAAGTTGAAAAAAAAAATGGAATTAAAAGATTAAAATTGGGTTTATGTACTCATAATATAGTCTGTCCCAAGTTATTGCCATCAACTTTTGATGATTTTTAATAATATAATAATACACATACCTGTGAAAGAAATACAGTTGAAATCGATAAAAAGGAATATATCCAAGATATCTTCATTAAACAACTATCCTTTTTCAGTCATAAAGTTTACAGGAACGAAAACAAATTTCTTACGAAGATTTATAATGGGAAATGTTTACATCTTTTCTCCATTCTCTCGGGATACTTCGCACAATTTTTCAACATTATCATCCGGGCTTATTAATGGCTGATGCAATGCAAAATCCCGTAGACTTTTTATTTTGGGATGTGTATTGAAACCTGAAGCGGTAGAGGGGGCGTTTTAAAACATATAATCTGGACATTTTCATACTAGTGGATGAATGTAGTTTGAGCACAAAGGTATTTATGATTATCGAAATACAGGTTACTCTCGATAGCTCAAAGTCCATGGGACCAAGGAAAAACTTCGAGGTTTCAAGAGTTTGAGTTTTCAAGAGTTCGGAATTTTCCGGGTTGACCAACGGGTTTTAAAATAAGTCTTACCGGATGTTACGATGAAGCCATTTATTTAGTTCTAACCTTTCGCATGTGATTAAACAACGTTTTCTTTTCAGTAAAATATACAGTACTGGATGTTATTAAAACTAAATACAAACAACTATTGAATAAATTCATGATAATTATTTATTTCATGCATCATATTAAGACCAGATTGCTCAATACAACTGGACTTGTCATAAATGTGATAACTGATTATCACCCATTGTTCCCACTGTACGGGTCCTTCACCAGCTGTAAGAACTTGTTCCGCAATAATCATTATTATTACAATGATGCCGATAAGCTTAATTTTTACAGTTTTATAATTCTAAATTTTGACCATTGCTCAATATTATAGTTTCGTCTCAATTAATTTCTCTTTTTCATTGCATCTCCAAAATATCGTAAAACGGTTAATTACAAATTAGGTATCGGTATGGTCAATCATCAAACAATTGTCACCTTGCAGGACAAGTGTCGCCTGAATAAGCAACCGGTGACATGGGTCCCGCGTCGAACGCCTGGAGCCATTTAAAATGGCCAAGTAGGTGTTAATTAGGTATAGCGCTTTGAGATACACAGCGACTTCGAGGTATCGAGAGTAAGAAACCATATAATATGAACAATGGGACTGCAGTTTGACTTCGAGAGATCAAGGGTTACGAGAGATCAAGAGTTAGAGAAATCAAGAGTAAATTTGCTTAGTTATATAGGGAAAAAAATCAGGACCCTAAACTCACTTCGAGCGATCAAGAACTTTGAGCCATCGAGAGTTACCTGTATCAAGCAAAAAGTGGTGGAAGTAAAATCTCGGGACAGAGTACTGGCGTGCGACCAGTTCTCGCTGAGTACCATTTCTCGCCAGTACATTGTGACGTCATTTTATCAACACATAAACCTATAGACGTAAAATGACGTCACAATGTACTGGCGAGAAATGGTACTCGGCGAGAACTGATCGCACGCCAGTATAGAATTAACAAATTAAAAGAATAGAGCAGATGTTATTTCTAGAACATGAATGGTGAAAAAGGTGATTTAAAAAAAAAAAATAAAATCCGCTCACCCATCCCATATTTTTTGCAAATCAGGATGAGAATCTAAAAACATGTATTAATTTTATGTGGCCTTAGGCAACATTTCTATTTTACAGATGTTCAAAGGAAGTGCTCAACTCTCTAACAACTGAGAAAATTTAATTGGTACACAGATATTCCTATCAAAAAATACCAATTCACGCGACTCATGGCCGACATTTGTAAAACTGCAAAATGCAGCAAAACATACACTGCGCACAGCGTACGAGCAACCTCAATCCAAGGAATGACCAATGCAGGTTTCGAGGTTTGACACATTATGCACATGAGTGGTCATAAAATTGAATCATCTGTGAGAAGTTATAGTAAAGATTTCTACTTACCAGAAGGCTTCAATGAGTAAAGCTCTATCAAATTTGTTAGTTTCTCAAAACGAAACAAGCGACCCAATTTCAGCAAACCACATCGTTAGTAAATCTCCCAATGGCAGTGAAAGCGAAGTCTCAGCTACAGCTCCAATGATATCTGCAAAGAACCCAATTGCTTTTCAATCATCTACCTTCTCTGGATTCATTGCGAATTCTGCCTTTCACCAGTGTGTGTTGAATTTCACTTCTAAGTAGATTAATCCAATACATCTCGTTCTGTGTTCATTTACTTTCAAAACAAACATGGCCGTCTTTCTCTGCTTCGAAATTTAGGTCAATCCGGTTACAATGACGTATTCTTGTGCGGTTAAATTTAAATTTAATGTTGTAATGTACGTATAAACTAAACATAAAACTGGGAAACTTTTGTTGTTGAAAAAAAATTATAAGGAACAAATTTAAAATGTATTAGTTTTATACGATATAAAATGGTTTGTGGCAGTTTACTTGCTTTAAAAAGGGTAAACTGCCCCAACCCATTATATATCATATAAAACTAATATATTTTAAATTTATTTCTTAAATAAAAACAAATTCTGCCTGTGAATATTTCTGATTCACAACTTCTTCTAGTGCATGTTTGAAAACTGTAGGCAAGCATTAAAAGATATATTCACACAATTTCAATGAAGTGACTTCTTGTTTAATGTTAATATTACCTCTTTCATGGCCATCAATTCACCGTTGTCCATGTTGACAGCTGAATACACTTTACCATACTGGCCCTCACCTGTACATATCAAAACAAGTACCAAATCAAAGCATGGGAATTGCATTGGAAGGGATCAATTTTGTACAAAGGCATTTTTGCCTTAGTCACATTAAAAGTATTTCTTCCTGTTATCTGTCAATTATGCATGTGCTGCAATTGTATATCTACATGAAAATATATATCACAATTTTTTTTACATGAAATTTACATAAAAATTTTTCACATGCTAGAGGTTTTTTTAAGTGAATGATGACACAATTGCCAGTGTAATGATTATGGCAAATGTGAGGTTAAATTTCGGTGATTATAAATGTACCAATACATGCAGTGTATGAGAACACATGTACCAATCTTCATTGAGTCCCCTCTGTCTTCTGAATTTGACTCTATGGACACTGATGCGGTAGTCAGGCTCAATCTTGTGACTGGTGATGACCCCGACGACCCCCAAGTCAATGAGGCAGACCTGCTTTCTGTCCTCCAGCCTCACTTTTGCCCACTTCCTTCTATCAATCAGTTTTAAATCTTCTGTCTCTCCACCTTCCAAAAATACAACTTTATCATCACCTGAATACCTGATACAGCTTTCTCTCTGTCATGAATACCTGTAATTAATGTTGAGCTTACACCTGTAGAGTTTAGCAGTAAAATTTTAAAAAGTTTTTATTTATCTCTCTTTATAACCTAATGAATATGGTAAATATAGAGCTTATCCCTGTAGAGTTAGGCATTAAAAAAAAAGATTTTCATTCATCTCGATCTCTATATCCTACTGAATAAATAAATGTTGAGCACATCCCTGTAAAATATATTTCATATGATTGTCATCTCTCTCTCTCTCTCTCTCTCTCTCTCTCTCTCTCTCTAACCAACTGAATATCGGTATGTAGCAAGCCTATCCTTAGAAAGTGCAACAATATTAAAGTTTGTTATATATTTTTTTGAAATTTGCTCATCCAATTTATCTTGTCTGCACATGATGTCATGATATATTGTATGATATCATGTCAGTTGCAAAGGCCTACATTATTGCAGCAAGAAATTATACAAAATATCACAAATATGACCAGTGGAAACAAAACTGCAAGTTGTTACATATAATTAGGTAACCCAATTGATTGATAATATTACATACTGTTGTAAATAACCACATTTTTTGGGATTTTTTTTTTGTGCTGGCACTGCATATAGTTTGAAAATCTTCTGTCTTGTTTTTCTATCAGTCATATTGTCATAAAATTAAAGATTTGATTTTTTTCTGAGCTATACTAATTTCATCACTTTTTCATAAATCGAAAGTACAGAACTTAAGATTTTTACTTAGTAATCAATTTAAAATCTAAGACTTATTGAAACATAAGTTCCGTGAATTTCCTGATTTAATACATACATTATGTAATTCGAAATGAGGGCCCTATATCAATAGTTTACCTTGTATATTTCCAGAAACCTAGATACTATTAAATATGTATAGTAGCAGAATTTACTGTGCTTAATTAAGCATTGAATCATTATTTTTTTAAAGATGTGGTCTCATAACTGCAACGGTGTGTGCATACAAATTGAATAACGCGCGCTAGCGCGTTATGAAAATTTGTTTGCACACACCGTTGCAGTTATGAAACCACATCTTTCAAAAAATAATGATTCAATGCTTATATTTACGTTTTTTAACATTTGTTCTCTTCCCGCAAATATTATTTATTTTAAAAAATCTCAGCCTTATTCAACGAGTAATGCGCAATTAACGGAAGAGCCATTGCAACAGCCAAATTATGCTGACAAAAATAGTGCACAGAGTTTTAAATTCTAATAACACAATCTTATTTTCACTCTGTAATTTGATGAATTTATTTTTGGTATATACTAAGAAATTAATCAATTGAATTCATTTAAATCTTAAAAAATATTTACATCCATGAAATATTAATCAGCGCAAGTATAATATCAGGTCGTGATCCGGTTTGAAGTCGGGAGGAGAGTCAGTCATGTTCTGAAGGAAGACTGAATGTATTCATCCGCACCAGATTTGGTGATTGGGTCTTCTGTGTTATGCGTAAATATCACTCAAATCTATCAATGCAATTTCATAAGAGGAAAGAAAGTGAATGTAAATATTATGTAATACCGCAAATAGGGCTGTTTGCCAGAGTCAACACTCGTAGAGTGTGGAAAGGGGGAGGTTCCTGTGAAGTACAGAACTCCAAAGCAGTGATTCCAACAACTACTGACCTTGACTGTGGGTTGGACTAACAGGCGTCCGGTCGGCTGAACCAATCACATGACTGATACAGCTGTTGGTGCTTTTCTTCAATTCCTAAATAAATATCATTACTTTGTTAATACGGTAATTAATAACACTTGCTTACACTGCGAATCGTTAGCATCTATTGTTAATTATCAATTTTTTTTTTATGGATTTGGTGAGTTGATCCCCTCAGCATGAATCTACATATTCAAAGAATTATCAAAGTTAACACAGTATTGATTCATTAATAAATTATTTATTTTAATAACAAAATAATGACCCCCTTTATAACCATGTAAATGATTGAAAATAGTTTAAAATGAAAACTGTCCACAACTAAAATTTAAATTCCAAAGTACATGTACTGTATACAGGGTTTATTTCGCCCCATGTAATTTTCGCCCTTCTACACTTACAAACAGTTTCACCCTGTCTAATCTGACATATTTGAATTTGCCCTGTTTTAAATTTGCCCACTGACAATGAGGGCAAAAGGGGTGAAAATAAAACGGGGGCAAATTTTCCCTGTATACAGTATTAAGAATAAATTGATGCTCTATCTCAATATCTAGTACACATACATGTATGATAATTACCTGCCATATATTTACCTTATTAAAGTTTCCACAAATTGGACTTTTAAAAAATTTATAATCTAATACAAATACTTGCCTAATATTCTTCATCTGTCAAGCAAGCCAGAACCTAAGGTTCACATGCAACAATGAGAAAGTCCAATCATTGACTAGCCCACCTGTACTTTTCTTTTTGCTGTCCTGTTAGAACTTTTTATCCAAGTTGACCTGTTGATATGTAATTCTGTATCCAATATTGACCAGTTGTTCTGTACTTACTTGGGCCTCATACCTTTCCCTTTCTCACATTTCTCTGTGACAAAGGCCATCCACTCTTTGGCAAAGTTAACGAGTCGTTTGCTCAGCTTCTGTTTGGTGTCGCCTGGTCATCTCTCTCAGATACTGCAATAAACATGTAACAATATGTACCGGTACATACATGTATAAACACAAAAATTACAGGTTTTAGAGACACAGAAAAACAACTGCCACGTAAAATGTGTCACCTATCCAAGATATGCTACATACAGCTAATAATTAACAATTAATAATGAATGTTTTCATTGAGATGTCACTAGGGTACAATATATAATATATATATATATATCAATGGTATGGAGATAGATAAAAGAGACAACAATTACAAATAGAAATCAATAACTAAAAGGTTAAAAAAATGAACTCAAAATTCTAATAATAAAATGTGTTCACTTAAGCAAGAGACAAAACGGAAAATAAATTGCATGCCTTTAAGTTATTAAATAAAGAAAAAAAATTTAAGTCATGGGTTAAAAGGTATTCACCTCAAACCCAAAGTTGCATCCTCTAAGTATGGTTTCTCTGTAGAGATTCAATAGATGGTTTCTTTCGTTGTCGTCAAAGTTTGCCATGTCTTTACAGTAGAATTTGTCGTCCACTTGTTTGATGGCTTGGACCACTCTCTCATGAAGTTCCATGGCAGAGCTCTGTGATACACATGTAAGAAAAAGTAATCTAAAAATAAAATTACCACGGTAGAGGACAAGTCCAAATCATGGGTTTTCAGGGTTTTTTTTTAAGACTTGACTGAAGCCCTCATTATTCAACTAGTTTCTCTGAGTAAATTTGACATCCCTAATTTCTAAAAATTTTCCTGAATAAGGAGAAAATTTTAAAACAAATTTAATTCTTAAAATAAAGACTTTTATTTCATTAATTGAAAATGTTTGACAAAGTGTGATGGAAATTTTTACAATTCGGAAATTACATATTGTGACCTAATATAGTAAAAGAAAAAATAATGAAATACCGGTATATAAAAAAAGTCTATTTGTGACACGTTTTTCTATCTCTTGTTGATAAAAATATTTCCAGGTGGCCTAACAGAGATACTATTGATATTGAACAATTTTTATAAATTTATCCTGTGGAATTCAATTTCCATTATCACAAGAACACCAGACAATACCTTCAGCTCTGTCAAGGATTTGGCAATGGCTTGATGACAAGATGTCTGCTGGTTCACAAGTTGCACCGTTTTGCCCATCAAGGATTCAAACTCCTTTCTCTGGGCGCTGAGCTGAGAGGAATGAATAACAACCAGCAGTAGGCCTTCTACCTACAAACGAACGAATGAACAAACAATTTAACAAACCATTTAAACAATAAACAAATCATGAAAATTAATTACAAACAATCTGAATCATTTGATTACTATCAACCTTCATATCAGTATTTAAAGAGTCTAGGTGGTTAACAACTTAGCCATCAGATTCACCTTATTTAATATTTAAATTTTCAGGCCTACATTTTCAAAATTAGATGCGGTCTGGCGGTGATATTTTCTCGGATTTATAAGCTCAAACTAAATGAAATAAAAAAAGTCATCATGTTCTTCAAGAAACATCACAACTACGAGGCTTGAGAAAGCCATGTGTTTAAAACATCAACACATAAAAAAGACATTCAATTTTCATTGTGCAAAAATGTTTCAGTGGTAACAACGTTATTGTTGGCAAGCTAATTGTGTTAAATAGTTCGTGTAACGTGGATGATCATTCGTGTAACGTGTGGGATCGTGCGTGTATCAGGACTATTGGTTTGCGTTTTTTACCGTGCGTGTTCGTGCATGATAGTGCGTTTTTTTTTTTGTGACGGTCAGACCGGTTCGAATACCGGCGCCAGATAGCTCAGTTGGTAGAGCACCTGACTAGAGATTCAGGGGGCCCGGGTTCAAAATCTGGTCTGGTCCGACCGTCATTATTTCTCCCATCCCATTACATTTGGTGCCGTGACCAACCCCTGGAACTGACAGGTGAACTCCTGCCAGGGGAAGAGCCTGGGGTGATCTTCTGGGACGAAGATCATTTAAGGGGGAGGAATGTGACGGTCAGACTGGTTTGAATACCGGCGCCAGATAGCTCAGTTGGTAGAGCACCTGACTAGAGATTCAGGGGGCCCGGGTTAGAAACCAGGTCTGGTCCGTCATTATTTCTCCCATCCCGTTACATTTGGTGCCGTGACCAACCCCTGGAACTGACAGGTGAACTCCTGCCAGGGGAAGAGCCTGGGTGATCTTTGGGGACGAAGATCAGTTAAGGGGGGAGGAATGTGACGGTCAGACCGGGTCGAATACCTGCGCCAGATAGCTCAGTTGGAACTGGAACTGACAGGTGAACTCCTGCCAGGGGAAGATCATTTAAGGGGGGAGGAATGTGACGGACGGTCAGACCGGTTCGAATACCGGCGCCAGATACATGTATCTCAGTTGGTAGAGCACCTGACTAGAGATTCAGGGGGCCCGGGTCCAAAATCTGGTCTGGTCCGACCGTCATTATTTCTCCCATCACATTACATTTGGTGCCGTGACCAACCCCTGGAACTGACAGGTGAACTCCTGCCAGGGGGAGAGCCTGGGGTGATCTTCAGGGACGAAGATCATTTAAGGGGGGAGGAATGTGACGGTCAGACGGGTTCGAATACCGGTGCCAGATACATGTATCTCAGTTGGTAGAGCACCTGACTAGAGATTCAGGGGGCCCGGTTCGAATCCCAGTCTGGTCCGTCATTATTTCTCCCATCCCGTTACATTTGGTGCCGTGACCAACCCCTGGAACTGACAGGTGAACTCCTGCCAGGGGAAGATCATTTAAGGAGGGAGGAATGTGACGGACGGTCAGACCGGTTCGAATACCGGCGCCAGATACATGTATCTCAGTTGGTAGAGCACCTGACTAGAGATTCAGGGGGCCCGGTTCGAATCCCAGTTTGGTCCGTCATTATTTCTCCCATCCTGTTACAGTTTTGTAACGTTTTTTACGGAATGCCATGATTTATTCTGAAAACAACGACAAGTAGTTTTTGTAAAATGATGTGAATTTAAAACTTTTTTTATTGAAGAAAATTGATTATCAGTCTCTTTTTTTATAGAAAAATATTCATTCTCTCTTTCGTCGTTAAATACATTCAGTAAGTATTTCCATAGCTCATTCAATCCTTTGTTCTGTCAGGTTAGTTTTGCATAATTTTATAATCAGCCTTCAAAGCATTTATTGTATCTCGACACAATCAGCCTATCAAGCATTTATTGTGTCTTGACACATGATTTAATCATATTAGCAAGAGTGACACGTTGAATGAAAGTGGTCAAGCTTACTCACGCCCCGTTTTAAAATAAACAATTATTCCCAACGTTTTTCTTTTAAATGAGAATACGATACGCATTCCTATCTGATAAATTGTATAATTATTTGTTTGAAAAAAAATTATTTAGACGCTATAAAATTTAGAATTTATAGAAATAAATCAATTATGTACTGTAACAGTAAATTATGAAAATATAGGATGTGAAAAAATCGAAATTCTATGAAACAAGGTAACAATTCTACCTGTATCCGCATAATTAAATCGTACGTTAGGGAATTGGATAACATAAACAGTCAACTTGTATGTACCCGGTAAATAATTTCATGTAGTTTATGCATTATCTTCATTTCTTTCACAATGATTTTTTTTTAACTTATGATAGAAAGTAATATTCCTTATGGAGACAAAAAAATTGATTTGTGTGTGAATCCTATATATTTGTGTATTAATTTTGTGTAAAAGTGTTTACTCGTTAAATATAAAACAGTGCATGACTAAAGTACATGAGGCTTTTCCATACCTGTTAACCTTTCAAAGCTGCTATGTGGGAGAATCTCCCCCTTACCAACTTGGCTAAGGGGGAGATTTTGCGTAAACGACGATTTTTCCCGTGAAATGCAAATATATATTAAAAATACTGTTAGATACCTTATTTTACCATTGTAATTAATGCATTTGCAATCATTTTAGATTTTATTATTTCTATGACTACCAGTGTGCAATTACAACTTGTGTTGCTGTACAAGTTCAGAAAAGTATTATTTTGTTGGCATGGTACAAAACAAGAAGTCAATAGTGCCACTTTTTATATTAAGTCTTTATTGTTCAGTATTGAACCATCACTGCATGTTGACATCTAGGGTAAACACATCAAATTTATTTTGCCTATTTTGAATTTGCAGTGAAACCCAGTTAAGAAAATACCAGAAAATAATATTCATTAAAATTAGTTTTTGCCTTATATATAGGATAGATTTTTAATTCACAAAACAATTTTAACATGTATTTCTCCAATATCATTTAAAAATTATCTCTGTTGTAATGTCTATAGCATCCCTGTAATTCATAGTACCGGTACTATAAACTTTAAAACTCTTGTGAAATGCTTTTACACTTTTTCTTCGAGCTTCACTTTATTGGTAGCTTGTATAAACACTCAGTGTTCCAAACTCACTTTGATTTTTACCGACCGTGCTGGCCAGACAGAATTAGTCACGACTCACTGCACGGTGCTTGGGTGCTTTACCTGTGCATCTGTTAAGTGACACCACTGGCTGTTATTGTTTTCTTTGGTGTTACAGAGTAAAATCAAGATGTTTTGAGTTTTCACTTATTTTTTATAAGGTCTATGCATAACTAAATTCGTAACTGATTTAAGTCAAAACCGGAAGTAATCGTAAAAAGTAAACTGGGCTATAACATGTCATACTATGATCACGGAAGACAGTACTTGGATGGATTTTGATATATTCAAGCTACACAGCAACTTTTTGAGTTCAAAATCAGAGAAAACCCCGCAAATGATGTTGAAATTTGCATGTAAAGATTCAGAATTGGGGGGGGGGGTGTGAGGAAGACAAATACGATTGCGGGAGAAATATGTCTCCCGCGCGGGAGATAGGTTGGATGCGGGAGATCTTAGATTTTTAAGCCGTTGTGCGGTAGTCTCCCGCGCAATGCGGGAGGGTTAACAGGTATGCTTTTCAATAAAACAAAAACATAAAGCAATGCAAATTAAAGCAATACGTTTCCTTAATTCTATAGTCTGTCCCAAGATATTTATGCAGCACATTTGGACGATTTTTAAAAAAAATACTTGTAATAGTTGAAAGGGATAATTTCCAAGATAATTTCATTGACACATCAACTGTCACTCAGAAAAATTCACAGGAACGAAAACAGATTCCTTAGACGGGGATTTATAATGGGAAATGTTTACATCTTTACTCCATTTGGAATACACTCGGAATACATTGCGCAATTTTTCAACGTTATCATCCGGGCTTGCTGCAATGCAAAATCTCCGTAGGCATCACATTTTTTAGCATTGTATTGAAACCTGATAGGCTAACAGGGGCGTTTCGACTGAGAAATCTTGGAAATTTTTTATACTTTTGAATGAACATCGTTTGAACCCTGAGGTATTTATAAATATCAAGCAATTAAGCAAAATGTGAATCCAAGATATCTTGGGACAGACTTTCATCTTAAAAATTAATTTTGATTTTGCATGTGTAATGGTGTAGAATCGTTCGTTGCAGCATTTAGTTCGTTTACTTACCTGGTATAAAAGTCCACAGAGACAGGAGTAACACAGATCCTCTCAGTGCCATCGGTTGCGTGTTTTATCGTTTTTGTTCGTGTATCGTGAATATTCAGTAAGTTAGTGATCGTCCGTGTATCGTGCGTGATGGTTCGTGTATCGTGCGTGATCGTTCGTGTATCAGAATCGTGCGTGTCGTTTGTCAACAATAACGTTGTTACCACTGTACAGTCGTTTGACCAGTTCCGAATTTTGACCAGTTTCGAATAGTTAAGAAGTTAAACAGCAAAAAATTTATGAAATAAAAAATGTGGGAAAAAATGTTTCCCTCTGTTGAAGAATATGAAGATTTTTTTTTTTTTAATTTATCTGATATCGTGAACCTTTAATATAGATCGAATGTCGTTTTATTTTAATTTTGTACAAATTGAAGGAATAGAACTTCAGATATCAATCAATTTAATATCTTTATACATGTAAATAAAATATCACAATATCGGTATGACCTTTTTTTATAATAGAGAAATTTTTAACTGATATCAAACGCCAAAATATGATAACAAAAAACAAAGTATTTTTTTTATATCAGAAAGATTTCAAGAACTGCGATTTTTTCTCTTTCTTTTTTTTTCATGACCATATCTTCTGAGAAAATCTTTTTTTATTGAAATTTACACTACATTTTGGGTTTAAAAAATTACTGCAACTTATCAAATTCAAAGCAAGTCAGAGGGGAGGGCAGGAAAGGTTGGTGGGGGGGGGGGGGCTTTCAAACTGTATATTTTAAATAAATCATATAATTCAAATGTACAGTTGCATGATTGTACATTTATGAATATGTAACTTTATTTTAATAAATCATTAACCTAAAAAGCTATGTGCCAATTAATATTGACCAGCAATAATATTAATGTATTGCAAATTTATATTATAGAATACCGGTATTTTTAAACTAAAGGACCCCCGTTATACTTATATCGTCATTATTTTTATCATTTTTTTTTTATCATTTTTATTTTATTTCACTTATTTAGTTTCATATTTTTTTCATAATTACATTTTATCGTTGGTTTGTCGTATACACTTATAGGGTCAAATGTGTGACTACGTACGCCATTGTCATCACTAGCAAACCAAGGACTAATTCACCATCCTCAGTGGATTGCTGGATGTAGATAAATATACGCAGCTACTAATGATATCAAAGTTTTAGAACCGCTTATTGTTAACTTGATCTTTATATATATAAAGAAGTTAGTATAAGTAAACATGTAATCGTTTAAGGAAGCTGGTTGGTCAACAAGTTCACCATCAGATCTACCTATAATTTTTAGATATGAATTGTTAAGCTATAAGTTATTACTTAGTATAGAAGAAAATCATATATATTACCACTTTTATATTTGGTATTTTCCTATTATTTAATATAGAGCTCTTTTTCTAAAGGAGAGCAATACCGTCTAAAAATGGCCACGACCATCGAGCTCTCTGTTAAGCTATAATTGTAAATAAATTGCCATACTGCACACAGAGAGAGAGAGAGAGAGAGAGAGAGAGAGAGAGAGAGAGAGAGAGAGAGAGAATTTCTTGTGTACCAAAGATCGAATGGATTATGAATTTTCCGCAATCTGACTGAAATGGTCGCGAACAAAGCAAAAACTTATATGAATACTAGCGAGAAAAAAATCATAAGAATGCAATGTACACATGAACACTGGTTATGAATGTTCTACTTTTAATAGCTATACTCTCAGAAATAGATCTAATTTATTAAAAAAAAAATCCACAATATTCTTTACATGGGATGATGCGCTCCCTCTTTAGATATGTTGTTTGAACTAACGTAGATCTAGATTTACTTCAAGAAAACGCCTGTTTCGATTTTGTTTTGAATGCTATTTTTTGGTGTATTGAACTCGATCTCCATTTTACCCACAATTCATACATACTTATCATACAACTTGTAAATTCTTAAATGACGTGACAACCACTTATCCAAGTACAAGGGTAGATAAGCTGGGGAAAAAAAAATGAAAAATTCATGATTGTGTTTTCTTGAAGCTTCAAGTCGTCACTATATATACATGTATGTGGGAAGGTGGTACAGTATTCAGTATATTCATACGCGGATCTAGAGGGAATCGGGTTGGGAGAGGGGGATCCGCTTATCCCCCCCCACCCCGACAAATAAAATTAGCGGGATCCCTTGGACCCCCTCCCCCCCCCCCCACTGCCCCCTTGAAAAGTTTCTGAATCCGCGCAATTCTTTGCAAAAATAAGAATTCGGTAGCCACACATAGTCACAGATTTTTTTCATACTTTTCAGTTTGATAGACTTTGAAAAAAAGCATAACACAATTTCTTTGATGCTATGTGGAACCGTTGCCATGGTAACAGAGAGAAAAGATTTTAAAATGGCATTTTTAGGCTTATTCAAGAACATTTTGTGAGTAATGACAACAATTTGGGGTTTCCAGGGTAGAATGTATTATGAAGAAGTTTGTCATTTTTCAATAGAAACAAACAGTGTTCACATATTTTATAAACGCATGTTTTAAAAGTCATCCATGGTAACTACATGTAAAGAGAAATTTCACAATATGATTTCTTCATTTCATCTGAATTTAAAATGCAAATCTTGAATTTCTGTGCACACTATCCTGATTGAGAAATTAAGAATTTATAAATCAATATTGAAAACCGTTGCTATGGCAACCAGCGGAAAAATAAGGTTAATTCTCATATTTTGAGGCATTTTTGAATAGGTATTATTCACAGGAAAATATGAATATATGATATCATTTGGTGAGGAAATATCAAGTATGACCTGGACTTTGAAACAGCTTGAATAAAATCTGCAATTTGCTATTGGATTTTTCCATGCAACTTTACATTTTATAGCAACAACACTTAGAACTATGTTGCAGAACAAAGCTATCTGTGGTTTATAAAGAAAATTAAGGCTTATCTATACAACTTCCAATAAAAACAATTGCCAAAAATCTATAAAATCAGGAAATTACAGCATATCAAAATCACCTTAAAATTTCCAATTTTTCGCATTTCTTTGCCATGTTCCTATAGCAATGGGTGTCAATTTTCATAAATAAAACGTACATATTGCATGGTCACTAATAGGTAAGTAAAATTCATTAGTTTCTCTATTCTGCTTAATGAAAAACGTAAATAAAAATTCAATAAGTATTGGTATTCTCCAACAATTTTCTTCTATGAAAAAAAAAAATTAAAAATAGGAATAAATGTTGTTTTTTGTTTTTGATATTTGATATTATTGGGCAAACCTTCTAATATGGCTTCAAAGTACATGTAGGTCAGTTTTGCTATTTTTCCATCGTTAACTTCAGTTAACATGACAACAGTTACCCTCAGAAACCAATTTTTAGTGTCTTTCAATAGCGTTTTTAACCTAGATGTGTCAATGTATGAAATATAAAGAAAATTAATGGCTATGCATAGTCAGACCTTTGCAAAAATTTTTTTACTCTTTATAATAGAATTGCTAAAATTACATGTAACATTTGAAATGTTGAAATGGAGAGAGAGAGAGAGAGAGAGAGAGAGAGAGAGAGAGAGAGAGAGAGAGAGAGAGAGAGAGAGAACAAGAGAGAAAGAGAGATGTTAATTCAGAATCCGTTCTGGTGATACGTGCCTGTAACACATGTATTACATGAGGTGGTAGTGTTTTGACATTTATCAAAATCGAAATTCGGTTGGAGTAGGGGGGAGGATTGATGGCGGTGCAATGTTAATTATTTCCCAATTGAATTTTTTTTTTCCAAATTAAAACACTTAGTGGTGAGATTTTTAAAAAATGAATGATTCATTCATCCATTGATTATGACTGTTTTTGCAAAATAAAGAGAGGACCTATGTAAAATTAACTTCGAATCAAATATAGTATCTAAGATCTTTTAATTATTAGGAGATTTGTATCTAAAGTACTCAATGTCAAATTCCAGCATCTGTGGCAGTTTTTGAATCACTGTCAAGAAGTCTGTTATTACCATAATAAATTTGAAATCTATAATCATGATAATAATTATTTATTCTGAAATATTGATCCAAAGGCACTTGATAAAGTAAACATTTCTTTTCAAAATTAAGACAAGTTCTCCTATCCATTGAATAGTTATATCAATTTTATAATTATATACATGCACACATAATATAGAGAACTATCTATACCTAATTAGAATTAGAAATGTTTGCAAATGTCAACAGCCTTTCATGTTATAAGAAACCACATTAACAAAATACTGATTATTTACATTTATTTACATATAAAACCAGTTTATTTACATGTAAAATATACAGATAGTAAGTAATCATATATGTACATGAACAATATACAGTCTCTGAATTGTGACAGTCACCACAGTTTGATGAAACATAACATATAAAACGATCACGGTTTGCTAAAACATGGATTTTATATAGTTCTAGATAGTTTGTTGATGTATTATAATATTTAAACACAATCACTTTATTTACATAGACATTTGATGTTCACTTTATAGACATGTAATATTATGATCACAGTTTGTTTACATGTAATACTGGATTTTCTTCACTTTACCTGTGTCATTTTCAGCCACAAAGAGGTTGTCTCTGGTGTCAACACATAAACCCCATGGATAATCTAAATGGCAGTTGTCAATGTAGCGGAGGAACTGTCCGTCCTGATCCAGGATGTGGATACGGTTGTTGATACCGTCTGCTATCAGGATCCGACCCTGGCTGTCTGTTGTGATGCCGGCTGGATAAAATGGTTCCTTGGTAGTAATGGGAAGACCGGTGTAGGTAAACCGGAGTTTCCCAGCCTGATTGACCACCACTACTGCATCAGCTTCTTGGTCAGCTACACAGATATCTAGGTTCTTGTTCTCACTGATGTATTTAGTGTAATTTTCGGATGAATAGAGAGGTTGTCCTTTGTCATTGTATTGAATCGTTTGTTTCTCTGTGGAGCCAGAGTAACGCACAACTTTTGCTTGTTTCTCATCATCACTGACCATGACGACCAGGAAGTCACCAGAGGAGGTACTACAGACATAGCCAGGTATCCATCCCAGTAGTCTGATCACTGTCTGTATCTGTGTATTCTTCACTTTGTTCACAGTTCTATCATTGGGATCAGTATAAACTATTTCACCACTCTGTGTCACTGCTATGTCCTCTGGTATCTCCCCTGACTTGGTTTGGATTGACTTCAGTAGTTTACTGTGGAGGTTGTAGAGTCTCATTATGTTGTCATTACCACACGTCCATACTACATCATCACTCAGACAGGACACACTGCGTAATATATTAGATAGTCCATACTCTGTGTTTACTTCTGTGATGATCCGTGGTACATCAATGAGCGGTCTGTCCGGGGGAGAGGACTCAGCACTAGGAGAATCCATTGGGTAGCCATGTTCTTCTGTTTTGATAGATAATGCTGATAGAGAACCAATCTGCTGATAAATCTGTTCTTTGTTAATTTTCTGAGGAGTGAATCTTGGTAAGGAAACTGTGAGTTTAGGAGGCAATCTTCGGAATTCAGCATTCCTGGATTTGTAGGTAGAGACAAGGCTGACATCATTGGAGTTTAATAATTTCTTCAGATCAGCAATGCACTTTGTGATTTCAGAAATGGTGCGTTTGATTTCATTTTCCTGCTTATTCAGGACAACCAGGTGTTTGGATTCCATTTCATCCACGTCAGATTTCAGTTTCTTGATGGCAATGTCTATTTCTCTGTGCAAGTCTTCTCCATGTTTGTTTAGAGCTGTTGTTAATTTCATAGAATTTTTATTCAGATCAGTTTTCTGAACTGGGATGTTAGATACAATCTCTTGGTATTTAGGATAAATGGTATTTTCTAATTCTTGAAGATCTTTTTTTAAGGCTTCTCTCTTAGTGTCCAGTATTTTTAAAATGCCAACTTGCTTGTGTCCTAGATGTTCATTAGAGGAAACACACTCCACACAAATAGGAATGTCACAATGTTCACAATGAAGGTCACATAATTGTGTGGAATGTTTGGAACATTTAGGATTTAGTCCCCTCTTCTTAAATGGCACTACTTTGTGTTCTTTGGATTCATCTAGGAGATGTTTTCCAACGCAGACTACACACAGATGTATATGACAAATGTCACAGTACATAGGGGGGCCCGGGGTCTCACAGAGATGGCACCGTAACACATCCTGGGCCCAGGTACGACGGTCCATGGTCAGACACCTTGATGAGATATTTAGACGATTTCTGAAAGAATAAAAGAACAGTTACATGAATGTAATATTAGCAAACTTGTTTTTATTAATTCTATGTCATTTTTGTGTGTGTAGTCTAAAGTGTTCTCGCATGGAAGGGAGGTAGGATCGCCCCCCCCCCCCCCCCCACACACTCTACTGACTGAGCTATAGGGTTAACCAGTTTCAACTTGTGTCCCTCCCAATCTCATGCACAGGTCCTGGGGTGGGGGTGATTTTTATTTTTCAAGCTGGCGGAGGGGGTTTCAAAGCCCTACTTTTTGGTAATTTTACTTTTGAAAATTATATTACGTTTTTCTATGAGGGGTAGGTTCCTGGGATTCCTGACACACTCTGGCCGTCAGGATCCGCTCAGCGCATTCTCCAACTTTTATAGGATTTCTTAGTCGGTCCGTGCGCCCCCCCCCCCCCACACCAATGTCACTGGTCTACAGTTTGTTCGGTAACTGATGGTAAAACATTAAAATAATGTCCACGATGCCCACTGTACAATTTTGATTATGTTCTTCATTATTATTTCTTTATAATCATTTTACTTATTCATTTATGATTAACAAACTACAAACCTTCAAACTCCCAACATGGCGATTCTGGTATTTTCTCTTCCGGGTCTGGTTACTTTTACAATCGTCACGTGATTTCTTTATATGTAGGCCAATATGTCGCCTCCTTCCCGCATTGTTCAAATTATATTGTAAACTGTTGGTCGTGATGGGACTGACTCAGAATATTGACAAAGTGTTAAAACTTTTGGGACGTACTTAACGTAGAAGGTATGTGAGAGAGCGGGGGGGGGGGGGGGGTCTCCAGGCGCGGATCCAGAACATTGTCAAAGGTCAGGAATTGAGGGGGAAGTTACTGGCATAAAGTACAACAACGTCATTAGCCACGATCTTGAGTCCACACAGGTGGGAGAGGTTTATAGATATTGGGCGTGTTTTGTGATCATGTAAGTACAGTTCATGTATGCTTGCAGGAATTTTTTCAGGGGAAGGGGATAGGGGCGGTTGCATGGAGACCCATCTATGATTAGGGGGTCCAGGGGCGAAGTCTTTTTTGCAGTCAAGGGTTTTTAGTTATGTTTCCTAAATATTGCAAAGTTAAATATTTTGTCGTCTCTATATATCAGTCTATCTAAATCGAGTAGTAATTTTACAATTTTTATTTTTTAAAAATTGCAGTTAAGGGTTTCTAGTCAGACATTTTATTTTCTAACATCGTGTAAAGTTGAATATTTCGTCGTCTTTAAATATTAGTGTATCTAAATCGAATAGGAATTTTACAACTTTAATATTAAAAATATTTTTTAAAAATTGCATAATAATAACACTTCAAAACAGTGATATGATGTTCTCTAATCGTTGAAATCGTCACGTGTCTGACTAAGGAATATCTACATGTATATTCTTTAATTGACTTTTTTTTATGAACAAATCATGAATGTACAAGTATCAGTCTGACTAAAGCCAGCCCCTACTAATTCACTTCGTTGTCTACAACGAAGTGAATTAGTAGGGGCTGGCTTTACAACGAAGTGAATTAGTAGGGGCTGGCTTTAGTCAGACTGGTACAAGTATGTGCCTATTACTCAATACAAAAGTTTGAAGAAAAAAGATGGGTGAATTTGGCGTGTAAACTGCCTATACAGGGATAGATAAGATACTTCTGATACTATAAATTAAAATATGAACAAATCTTATAATTTCTTCCTAAGTTATTGAAGACAATGTATATTTAACAAAACATCGATTTATAACCTTTACATATGTTAAATATTTAGAATAGGTTGATTTAAACTGGCGTATGCGTGTCAAAACCTCCAAATAGTGTCATTTTTAGAACTTCAATGCCTTTTCTGGAATAGAGTGGATCTGGGCTCCATATTTTTTGTCAAAGTCTATGTAAGGTTTAAAGGAAATCAAACCGATTTCAATCGACAAAAACATGGAGAGATGACCCACTATACTTTAAAAATATCATTTTGTATCCCAACAATTAAACGTTTTAGAGAAATACTACAAGTCCGTAAATTTGTGGTTGAAGTTGCATTTAGCATTTAACAATGGAGTTTGTTGTGACTGAAATGGCTCAGTGGTTAGAGCACCAGACATAAGGTAACATTTATGAGCTAGGGTTTTCAGGTTGTGGGTTCGATACCACCAAAACTTATGAATTTATTTGTTTTTTCTATCGTTTGTTAAAATATTCAAAACTGAATATGATTAGAAATTGTGCTTTTGTAAACTTGTAATATAACATCATGTAGTATATTCGGTTGGAAAAAAATTAATTTGAAATTGTTTTTATGACAAAACCAAATGGGTAATTGCGCTATCTTGTTCCCCCATCTTCTTTAAATCCAAATTTTAAGCTATTTAAGGATGAGGAGTTGGAAATGGTATTTATGCAGGATGCTCCAATTCTCTTAAATTTTAAAAAAAATAGAGGTATATAGTTCTCAAAAACAGATGGATTGGATACTAGTTTACATATTGAGATACTATATTTTTTCTGGTTTCCGGTTTTGAGGCATACAAATCTTCAAAATTCTAATCCGTTGGGGGGGGGGGGGGGGGGGGGCTTGGCTGGCGTAATATATATATAACTTCAAATTCACTCATAATTTCTTTATTTCATTTCAATATTAAACACACAATCCAAAAAAGGGGGACAAGCTGATTCAACTTTTTATACGTAAATTTAAGAAAAGTAGTTGCTGTGAGAAAAAAAAAAGGGGGGGGGGGGGGTTGATGCTACGTGTGTGTACGACATCACTATAACTATTGGTGCATGGCAAACACCTATCTACAGTTATATACAAGTACAAGCAATGCCAAAACATTTTCTTTTAAATGCATGTGTATTTTTGGCGATTTTAATTTAAATTCTTTTTTCTCTCTCTTTCCCTCTTTTTTCTTTTCTTTTTCATTTTCAAAAGGAGGGGGGGCGCAACCTTCTTCTGGATTCGCCTCTGCACAGATATGTAAAACTGATGTTAATTATTTGATGCTTGTTTAACAGAAAACAGATATCTGTCACAAAACATTTCTGTCTTTGCGACTTTGACCGGGGTTTTTACCTGTATTAAAACATCACCTAAATATTTAATTGAGGATCATATCTGTCTCCCGGGTAGCGGAACTGAAGAAAAAAACCAAGCTCGACGAAAACTTACAATTTAAATAGTTCATATTATTTCCCAACATTCTATAAAAAGTAAAAAAAAAAAAAAATTACATCAGTCCATTTTTCCCCTTATTACAATTTTAGATTTGATATAATATCACCGAGGAAAATAAGGCGTTATACATCCGGCAACAATGTTAGACTAAACTGTTCTAAAGATGGTAAAAAGCACTTTACTTATAGTTAGGTCGATATATGTGATTTCTGCGAAAAAAAAAACTACACTTGAAAATCCCGAAACCTAATTCCTCTTTCTCGACAATCATGTATATCACAAAACAAATATGAATTGAAAACATTAGAAATAAGAAATTGAGTATGAGTGACATATATCATAGAGTAAAACTTCAATTTGAGGGAGCCATTAAATTCAAAGGTAAGGTGTAAGAATAATTAAGCAATTATAACTAAAGTGAATTATTGTCTTGTTGTACAAAGGGGAAATATACATTTATGAATTCTTTTGAAAATATATAAAAGTCAAATTTTAGAAAAAAATTCTTCAACAAGAGTTTGTCAAAAATTCACTCCATGATAATTCTCTCGCGCTTCGGAAAAAGTAGACGTCCTAGCTCGTCTAGATGGTTACCGGAATGATTTGTAGAAAAGGTCTTTGTACTCGGAATAGCGATACTTCTGAAGTTCAAAATTCCGAAAACACGAAACGAAGAATGTTTCGAAATATCCCAATGACCGTAAATCCTGCATATATCATACAAATGCCTTCGTCATTCTACGTATGCAAGAAGTTTACTAGAACTATCGGTTTGGACATTAAGAGTGACTTGGTAAAAGAACACATTTCAAAGGTATTATATCAAGTTGTCGGTGCATACTAACTCGTTTCTATAAAAATAAGTCACACTTATGTATGAGTACATATATTGTATAATTTGACTGTACCCTGACAGGTGCCTGTGAAATTTAACAACAGATTAACGATAGGCTGGGATACCTCACCCACCACAGAGGCGGATCCAGCGATTTGGAAAAAGGGGGGGGGGGGGGTTCCATTTGATAAAACCAATATGTGCAAAATTCATCATTTGTCAATAAACAAGGAGTTTTTGAACATTTCCGTGCGTATACAACTGTATTTAATAAACATTTATCTTATCACTATCCATTTTACATCTATTTCAACAGCATTATTGAGCGTTTTGGTTTAGGTAAGGAAGATTTGCATAATATTTAGCCTCAAGAAACCCAAGTCTCCAGCAATGAGAAAGTGCGTCTATGCTTGATAGAAAAAAAACACTAAGAAACAAAAATAACTCAGACTAATTACGACAAACTATTATGAAAAAGGATATTTTTGTAATTTTATATGTCTATTCTGAACTATACATCGATTTTGATTTCTATCGATTGCCTTCTTAAATAAAGGTCTTAATGGTAGGATATGACAAAAGAATGGGAATAATTTATCTGCTGAATAGATGGTAGGTGTGTAATTCAATGGTAAAAGCAATTGTCGTCCCAGGAAATTGATGTGACCTCTTTAATAAGTGCGCTACATCATCCGGCACTAGTACAGATGCGATCATATTTAGAAAACTTTTGAAAAGTTGGGCATTTTCATAGTGGTTTACATATAAAACCTTTACACGGTATTTTTGTAACATAATTTCCGATTCTTGGAAACAAAACAAAAAAAAAAGCTTTCTTTCGTGTTTCATGTGTGTATGAAGGTAGCTAGCATTCCAGAAAAATAGCTTATATATAACCCGCATAAGCGGGTCATGTAATTTCCTTTGTATATTTTTCGTATGAAAGGAAGTAAAACTCATCTATTATAATTACTTTAGTTAGTTAACTAAACAATACTTTTAAACTTGAGTAAAACGAATGCGTGTACTCGTACTTGAACGTCGTTTTACTCGATGGCATGACAGTTCAAAACTGTATGAACTATAATCAATTTTTTTTTAAAAAATAGAGTAAAAAATACATTGTAGATGTTATTATAAATCTGCGTTTTTTAAGATACTGCTTAATTTCATGTATTTTTTCTTTCATTTTCCACATGTTTACTCAGTGTAGTAAACACCAGATGCTGATTTTAAGGTGTACAATGTACATGTACGTTATTTCGATAAAATATCGATAGGGTTTTTTTTTTCATATAAGAACAAAATTATTGGACGCAGTATACGAAATTCTTTAAAAAAGCAATTTTTAAAGCATTTATTTGAAATAATTACAGTATTTCTATTATAAATGGGAAAAATTGCCTTTAAATAGGCATTAACGTTTTCGAAAAATTCATATGTCCCAGAGAAAGGGGAGTGGGGGGGGGGGGTTCCGACCCCACATTTCTAATGCCACAATGTTTATTGCGATTTTTTTGTTTAAACCGAATAACGTGCACATTCTAACCCAATTTGACTGTGTGAGAACCATCGTCTTCTTTAGAGAATAGAGAGACACAGTGGATCGTCATTCTTGGCTAGCGAAAATGAAGAACCACCAAAGGAAACAATTTTACTGCTTGAAGATGACAGGAAATTAGGAACACGAAATATACCCTCTTTTATCTAGACCTACAGTCATATTAATTCTCAATTTCAGCGCATTCGTTCATCCGAAAACGCTTTTTTAATATGAAATATTTTTAAGCACGTGTTTTTTTTCTCTGTGGAAATTAGTTTCAGACGGACTATGAAGGTATCAATAATTGCAGACAAAAAATAACACAGCATACTAAAGCGGGTTATACACTGTATCTTGCTATCTATCTTCATACCCACATAAAACACCGAAGAAGACAAAATAACATCCACTTATTATGACATTTACAGCTGTAATGATAAAAAAAGAGGCCCGTGAGCCACATCGCTCACATGAAAACAATAGCAATAACTGATCAAATCACCTTTCATCGTCGGATACCCACGGGTGATCGCGTCTTTTAGTAAAAGACGCAATCCCCCGTGGGTATCCGACAATGATCACCTTTATGGAGTCATATATAAAACAAATTGACAATGTAGTAGAGAATATCTTGCTTAAAAAGATTTTTTTTGCAAATACTTATTGAGCACAATTTAAAATGCAAACGCTTTAATGACGCTTTATGGCACTTTCATACATAATAATATGACAAATTGTAGCATTGCAGTTCTTTCAAAGAATATTTCTAATACACATTGAATTTCTTATTCTTATTTTTTAACTTGAGTTTGGTGGTCATGTTTTGAAAAATTTAAAATCTAAACTATATTCCAGTATTAAAATTTGAAGCACTCCTTGGAGCCCAGTTATGGTTAAGAGGTCACAGTTTGAATAATTTAAAATCTACCATTTAACAGTATGATTGCATAGTTATAAACAAAGTACGAACAGCCGGTTTTTTGGTATAAGTGAAGGTTACCATAATGGAAACTACAACTGTCTGCTTGCGTCAGTCCAAGCAAGTCCGTAATCTGAATGTACATGTAACATGAAATGATTCTAGTAAAGTCGACAAAAAGTACTGTACAAAACAAAGCACAAATCAAAAAAGTTACATGTGATATATTTTAATAAATAATGAGATTTTTTAAAATAAACTACACAATGCATATGAAAGCGATTTTAATAATGAATGTTCATATTTATGCATAAAAATTGATTTACCGGTAACTAGTTAGATTATGCTTTTTCACAATTGTACATGTAACGCACTTGTTTTCTCCCCCAGAAAATACTCAGTTGATCACAAAATATTAAATCCTCTCTCATATTACTCTTCAGCTGTATTGACATGACTTGAATCAAAGTGAGCCTGGCTCCAACAGTTACCAACCATAACTGATGTCTTCATCACTGAAATCTCAGATCCACTCCTCATATCCATGATATCAGTCAGACTCTTTGATGAACAACTCTATTGGTGAAAATCTACATAAAAAATAATATGCTTCTCTCTCAAAGCTCACCATAGGTCCAATAACACTCTCCTCCTCTCATCCCCCCCCCTCCCCCCCCCCCCCCCCCCCCCCCCACACACACACACTTACACTTCGAGGGTCTGTTTCTCTGAGGTTACTCTTCGAAGCTGTAACTTGGTAAGAAGACTTACACCATACATATATACATGTAGGGTCATACATCTCTACATACTGCTGCTCTTCATGATGTTAGTGTCTGGTATGTTACCATGAACAGTGACGCCCAAGACACTTAATGAAGATGAGGCAGCCAAAAAGGATGTAACAGTGTTACAGAGATTAGAGTTTTCAGCAGACCTCATCAGTCTTGGGCAGTCACAGTTCAATGCCAGCAACCAAACCTTAAACAGTGTTAGTAGATATATATACATATATATATATACATTTCAAAGCCTAAAATGAGAACAAAAGACTTATTTAGAATTTACAGCTATCATTGTAACAAAAATATGCAATACAATTATATTTAAAAAGTTACGAGCAGGTTCTAATCAATAATTATTCATATGTATTTATATATTAAAATGCTTACACTGACACTTTCTAACCCATATTTATTAACATATACATGTATTTATACATTAAATGTTTTGTGTGTACACACTGACCTGCATAATAAATTTGCATATCCCTCATATTTACTTTTCAGTGTTAATGTCATAAAAATAAATATGATAAACTTAACTTACGTGTTGTTATTTTACATTGGGGTTCATTGAGGATAAAGTTGCACCCCCATTACAAGTCTTGTTAGAGGAAAAACTATGAGCGTTTTCTCGTCGAACTCTAGTTTCGACTCGGGTCGCGAGAGTGCGACATAAACAGCGAGAGTTTGAGCCCGGGATTAAATCGAGTTTAACTCTCACACGATGCAGGGTTTGATAGAGTAAAGATGGCGTCACGCGGTAATAACAACATGTGAGTGTATCTTTGTTTCTTTTATTTCAAAATGGCAAAAGGATTTTGAAAGGTTTTTAATCGTTATATAGAACTTAAAAAATTATTTTTACTATTTTATAATGTATTCAAGAATGATCGGCAACGTAAGTTCGTCTCGTGACCTTATATTTAGTTATAATGAATAGGGATATCGCATAAAAAATAAAAAATGTTAATGAATATGTTGAAAACATTTTCTTGTATAAAATGCATGAAGAACAGGGCAAAAAAACAACATGTCAGTTCTATTACCGATTTAGAAGTACTCGTACATGTACATGCCGGCAGGTAGCACGTAGCATCGTTTTTTAAATGGGGGGGGGGGGGGGTTAGATCCATCCAAAAAATCTTGACAAGCAAAAAAAAACAAAACAAAAAAACCCCCCAACTTCCTAAAAATCTTTGCTGCGACAAAAAAGTGGGAGTGGACAACCCCCCCCCCCCCTTGTTGCTACATGCCTGACATTGTAATTTTTATATCCATTTTCAGGGTACAAAATCTTTTATCCATTTTCAGGGTACAAATAGAGATAGATGGGCAATACTGTCTGCTAGATGAGAGTCTGGCTACCGTTTTTCTTTCGGAAGATGGTGGTATGTATACAATTTTAATTTCATTCCATAAATATATAATTATAGCAACATTAAGTCATTATGACTAATAGACATAGGATGATTTAAAAAATCAATATAAAAGATCAATAAAACATTTTACCAAGGCTAAAGTTCTCGAGTCAGTGGCAAACAAACAATATTTTGATTTGGATTTTGTTTAAATAATTTTCATTTCATATCAATAACATCATTTTCATATTAAACAGATCCGGAGACAAAGAGGGCCATTAGGGAGGCACTTTCAACTAGTCACAAGAATTCCACTTCCCTAGATACATCAACTTCTTCTGGAGCATCAACTTCGCGTGTATTTGAGACCATCCCTTCTTGCTCAGCGTCATCAGAATCTGCATCATCTGGCCATTCTACACCCTCCAGTTCTGACTCGCAGGTAGATTGGAATTTTGTAGAAAATCATTCCGAGAAACTCATACCGGACAAAAATCTTGACTTTTTATTAATGTCTACTTGCGCGAGTACAAAGTGCTTTTCCTCATTTTTGTCACAATCATACTCTAGATCTGAAGAAGATCTCGCATGTTCTGAAATCAGAGTATCTAATGATATCAAATTAACACTTCATGAGTTTCATATTCTACTCACTGAAAAACTTACTTTACTTACAGAACACAATGCATGTTTGGAAGGAAAGTGAAGAACGATTTTTAATTGATTTAAGGCTTCAGAGGGAGGACAAATTTTCAGGCACAAAATCTCATGATGTTCTTTGGGGAGAAATAGCAAATGAAATGAAAAAAAATGGCATACATGTTTCCAAAACACAACTGATCAATAAATGGAAGGCATTGAAAAAAAAATACAAAGAAATAAATGATGAAAATAACAAAACCGGCAATAAAAAATATTCCTGGAAGTATTTAGAGCAGTTCAGTGAGGTGTATGGCAATAAGGCCTCCACAAAGGTAGCTGTGTCCTTTGACACAGGACGCTCCAGGGATAAACTTAAAATCAATACAGAATTGGACAAGGATGAAGATGTATCAGCTGCTCCTGAAGAAGAAGAAGAAGAAGATAAGCAGTCTTCATCAAGTGACACAGGTTCCAAATCCACAACTCGTGCTAAAACTACGAAATTAAAATCAACAAAACGCAAGATATCCGAAAGCACCAAATTAATTGAGAATATCCAGGAACAAAACAGGGAACTTATGAACTCCATGAAAACACAACATGAAGACAAAATGCGACGCATTGATCGAATGCTCGAAATGTTGGAGAAGTCTTTGGACAAATAATTAACTCCACAATGTACACAATTTTAGGTTTTACTTGAAGTAAACACTTCATGGTTTTGTGCAAATTGAACTGTACTAAAATTTTGATGAACATCAAACCATTCATTTATTCTTCCAGTGGTAGTGATTACTATTGTAATTCAGATATGACAATTTTTCAAAATACTGATGTTATGGACATAAGCACTTAACTGATTTCTCAAATGAAAATACATTTAAATAGGTTCAACAAGTCAAACATGTTAGAAAGACTTGTCCTAATTCAAATTGTGTCCTGGGCCTCTTTTGTTTTTTGTTTTTGTTTAAATATACATTGTATTGTTGACATTTTTCTGTTTTGTTTTATTTGTTCTTTCACAAAAAGTGAATAAAAGATTGACAACACTTCTGAAATCTTTTAATATCTTTAATATAATTTTTGTGTGCAACATACGCTAGAAAACCATAATCATTTCAAAACTGTTTCAAATAAAGTATTTACAATGGCATTGTATTCATTAACTGCTGTCTGAATAATGCTCCATCCCTTCCATCAACAAAAATGTTAGGGTAGGCATTAGGATGTCTATCGTCATCATTGTCTATAAACGCTTCGACGTCATCATGATGCAAAACACATAAATTGTGCAAAATGCATCCTGAAATAATCAGTGAAACTATACGAGACAGCTTTCGAACAGATATTTCTCGAAGCCTTCGAAACCTTCCTTTTAAGTGTCCATACACCCGTTCAACAATTTGTCTTGCCACAGACAGCCTTTGATTAAATCTTCGTTGCTGTGCATTAAGTCTTCCATTATCTCGGAAAGGTGTCATCAACCAATTCCTCAATGGATAGGCACTGTCTGCAATAATAAATTTTCCATGCATAACACATTGTCCATTTTCGGCTTTGTCAAACAAAGAGGAATTTCTGAGAACACGTGCATCGTGTGTGCACCCAGGCCAACCTGTGTAAGCATCTCTTATCAACATGTCACAGTCTGCAACAACCTGTATATTTTAGAGAAAAAAAACAATTTTTAAGGTCTTCATTCTACATTTATAAGTAATCAGTAAAGTAAGAGTTTCGTACAGTTTAAAGTTACCTGGTTTATTGATGATAAAATAGTTTACATCATGTAAACACACAGTAAAAATATGCTTTACATGTATCAGTACCTGTAGCTGGATTGAAGGGAAGTTTTTTCGGTTAAAATAATCTTTGTCACCACCAGGAGCTGAAGATAACCGAATATGGGTTCCATCTAAACAGCCAATAATACCAGGTAATCCAGACTGGAGTTGAAATTGTCTTGATATGGCTTGTTGTGTGTTTGCATCTGGCCAGTTTATCACCTAGAATTTTACAACATGCATGAATGAAAACCTTTACTCACCAATTATAAGTATTAGGGTTGAAAATTATTTTTTTTTAAATTCTTAACCACGAATATTAACTTACGTTAACCAAGTTTTCGTTTACTGTTTCTGACACAGCCATTATAATTTCATGAACTGTCGTTGTGCCGATTGCAAATGTATTGCTAACTTCTCGTAACGTTTCCTGATTTGCCATGTACCACAGAAATACCAAAAGTTTTTTCTCGGGCAGGATAGGCTCTACACCACCGGGCCATGCATTATCATCTGTGAGAGAATGTACAATCGAGTTCATGATCAAATAAAAAATTTCTGGGCTCACTCTGAAATGTCTGAGAAATTGCTTGCTATCAAACTGTGGCACAATGTTTTCTGAAAAGCCTTCGAGTCTTGGATTATAACGACGCCGCTCTAGGTTTAAGATAATTTGCATGATCCATGTCTGCTCCATCGCAATGAAAATAAAAATGTCTGTTCCATCCTCAATAAATAAGTCTCCGTTCAACTGTGCTTTGATAACTTCCTCCATTTTGGAGAGTCTCAGTAGTCAAGGAAAGTCATTCCCGTCTAACTCTGCGTGCGCATCTCGAGTTTTGTATCCCGGGGTAAAACTCGAGCACGACGAGAAAACGCTCTATGATATGGGTTCACAGCTGCCCCTCTCCGTGAGTTTACAGTATGGTAGTTGGATCTGCATAACAAAAGTAATGATAATGTCAATAAAATGGACATAAACATCATCAATCCATTGCTTGGCAATTCAAACAATGTTATAATTCTGTCAGGTCCATGTTAAATTTATTGCAATCAATGCAGCTAATTACACTATATACAGAGAGAGAGAGAGAGAGAGAGAGAGAGAGAGAGAGAGAGAGAGAGAGAGAGAGAGAAATGGACAGACAGACAGACAAATTTTATAGGAAATAACTTTAAATTGAATTAAATTATTAAAGACTAAATACTATTATTTCTACAAGCCCCGTCCCCCACCTCCCAAACAATACATCAAACCAAACTGTTTTAAAGGTTGATCATATACATACACATAGCTAAACAATAAAAACAAGAGGCCCAGGGGCCACATCGCTCACCTGATCAACAATTTTCTTAATTTTGTTCAATTTAGCATTACAGTATCAAAATATCTTGACAACTGAGTACAGTAGATCTTGCTAAAAAAAATTGAAAATCTGCCAATTTATATCCACCTCTTATTATTTGGTAAATACCATGCCCCTTTTGTGATTGTACCTGTAAGAATATGTTTTTCTATTCCTATATACCCCCTCCCCCCATTTCGTGGCCCCACTTTTCTCTAGGGAATCATGGTTTCATCAAACTTAAATCTGCATAACCTGTGCTTTCACACTAAGTACTGAGTTTTGGACCGAAAACTTTCCCAGAATATTTTTAAAGATTTTCTCTATATATTCCTATGTAAAAATTCAAACCGCCATCACGGTCCCGCCCAACCACTAGGGACTGTGATTTTGCAAACTTGAATTTACACTACCCAAGGATGCCTCTACACAAGTTTAAGCTTTTCTGGCCAAATAGTCTTTAAAAAGAAGATTTTTAAAGATTTTCTCTATATATTCCTAAGTAAAAATTCATCCCCCATTGTGGCCTCACCCTACCCCTGGGGACTATGATTTGAACAAACTTGAATCTACACTACCTGAGGATGATTCCATTTTAATTTGAGCTTTTCTGGCCTAATAGTTTTTGAGAAGAAGATTTTTAAAGATTTTCTCAATATATTCCTATGTAAAACTTGATCCCCCAATTGTGGCCCCACCCTACACCGGGAATCATGATTTGAACAAACTTTTATCTAAACTACCTGAGGATGCTTCCATTTTAATTTGAGCTTTTCTGGCCTAATAGTTTTTGAGAAGAAGATTTTTAAAGATGTTCTCTATATATTCCTATGTAAAACTTGATCCCCCAATTGTGGCCCCATCCCACCCCCGGGGACCATGATTTGATCAAACTTGAATCTACACTACCTGAGGATGCTCCCATTTTAATTTGAGCTTTTCTGGCCTGATAGTTTTTGAGAAGAAGATTTTTAAAGATTTTCTCTATATATTCCTATGTAAAACTTGATCCCCCTCTTGTGGCCCCTCCCTACCCCCGGGGACCATGATTTGAAAAAACTTAAATCTACACTACCTGATGATGCCTCCACACAAGTTTAAGCTTTTCAGGCCGAATAGTTTTTAAGAAGATTTTTGAAAAATACCACAAATTTTCAATAATTCTCAATTATCTCCCCTTTAAAGAGGGCGTGGCACTTCATTTGAACAAACTTGAATCCCCTTCACCTAGTGGTGCTTTGTGCCAAATTTGGTTGAAATCTGCCCAGTGGTTCTTGAGAAGAAGATGAAAATGTGAAAAGTTTACAACAACGACGACAACGACAACGACGACAGACAACGGACAAATTGAGATCAGAAAAGCTCGCTTGAGCCTTTGGCTCAGGTGAGCTAAAAGGGACCAGACATAACTAGCATGAATGTGTCGCCACTTGTGTTTGTGTGCATGTACCAGTAGGTCCTACATGTACCAAGTAAGTAATTGACGGCCAGTAGAATCTCCCGCGTGTACACTCGAATGTTGTGTTCTGGTAGACCCATCTTAGCCCTCCTCCAGAGTTCCACGATCACAGTACTCCATAAACACCAGCATTTAATCTAGACCTATAATGTATTGGAGGAAAAAGTGAGTAAGCTGACATACCGGATATAAAATTATACGGTCTGTTCTGCTGCAATGCAAATCCACAACCAGTAAGTTACAGGTAGTAAAGTACTAGATATATATCTATATATATATATATCTTTTTTTATATGTTATTGAGAATTCAGTCTAAAAATATGCTTATTATTTATATTGAAGTTAAATGAATTTCCAAAACCTCAGTGTGACAGAGATTTTTTGGAGATCAGAATACTTTAAACCATCTTAAATTTACAAGCAAGAACATCACTGTAACGAATATGTTCTCATCGTCGCATACCACTGGCAATATGCATGATCCTTTTCCGCCTCGCTGTGGTTGCAGTAGATCAAAATAACTCCTACTTTATCAAAGTATTGACCAATGTGAGTAAAGCATAGTTGGAGATTGACCTTTTAAGCAATCTTTGATTATCCAATCACAGTTTACGTAACATACAGTATTATATCATTGCTACAAAGGCAGTGACCAGGGTTAAACAATAATTAAACTAGAGGTACTGTGAGCAAGCTCACAATTGATACCCCCCGCTAAGATAAAAATCATAATGCGTGTATTTTTCCAATTATAGAAAATATTGGATGAATCTATTTCACCGTCTATTTCTTTAAATAACAACTGCTCTATTTTTTTTAAAACTGTTGGTCATAAGCAATATTTGTGTGAAGTAAGAACATTCAATGCTTCTCCATAAGAAAGATAATGACCAGACACGAATTTTGCACTTTTTCTGCCAGTGACCTTGACCTTGCCCAAATGACCTTGGGTCAAAGTCATGACACACCCTTTGGTCCTAAGCAATATTTGTGTTAAGTTAGAACATTCAATGCTTCTCCATAAGAAAGATAATGACAGGACACGAATTTTGCACTATTTTTCCCAACGACCTTGACCTTACCCAAATGACCTTGAATCAAGGTCATGACACATCCTTAGGTCATACGCAATATTTGTGTGAATTATGAACTTCCAATGTTTCTCCATACGAAAGATATGGGCCGGACAAAAATTTTGCACTTTTTCTGCCAGTGACCTTCACCTTGCCCGAGTGACCTTGGGTCAAGGTCATGACACACCCTTAGGTCATAAGCAATCTTTGTGTGAAGTAAGAACTTCCAATGTTTCTCCATACGAAAAATATGGACCGGACACGAATTTTTGTATTTTTTCTGCCAGTGACCTTGACCTTGCCCGAATGACCTTTGGTCAAGGTCATGACACACCCTTAGGTCATAAGCAATCATTGTATGAAGTAAGAGCTTCCAACGTTTCTCAATAAGAAAGATATGGGCTGGACACGAATTTTGTATTTTTTCTGCCAGTGACCTTGACCTTGCCCGAATGACCTTGGGTCAAGGTCATGACACACCCTTAGGTCATAAGCAATCTTTGTGTGAAGTAAGAACTTCCAATGTTTCTCCATAAGAAAGATATGGACCGGACACGATTGCACAGACAGACGGACAGACAGACGGACGGACAGACGGACGGACAGACTGACGGACGGACAGACGGACAGGGTGATTCCTATATACCCCCCCAAACTTTGTTTGCGGGGGGTATAACAATAATTTTCATTGGTTGAGGTGGACGTTACACATTTGGTGTTTTTTTAACCTCTAAACAACCTTTTGTGGCTTAAGTTAGTCCATCCATAACTAAGGCAAATTTAACAATTTTGATTGATCTATACTACAACAAATACATATTTTAAAGCTATTATGAGGCTGACATAAACCAAACTTGAACGTATGTATGTAGTCAATTAAATGAACTTTTTGCACTTAAATTTTTTTTAAAGAGTTTATTGATAAGAAAAAATAAAATTATCCAAAAAAAAGAAGAGTTGTCTGCCCTTTACATCAAAATATAGGAATGACTCCCTGCTACCATACAATTATTACCTATAATCAATTCACTAATTTTCAAAGTACATACAGGCCTTCAAATACAGTAACACTCATTTTTACTAAAATATTGACGGGTACTTTATGCAAAACTGTCCCTTGCTACCTTTAACTTTGAGTGAACCTCCTTAAATAGGGGTGAAACTCCCTTATAGGCTACCCAAGCCTATGACGGAATAAACTTGACAAAATTTTGAAGATGATACTATGGAGAATGAAAAATGCCAGTTGAACAAAACATGTAGATTTTGAATAAAAAAAGCTCTTTACGAGAAAGTATGAGTTGTCATTTGTTAAGGGTCCAAACTACAAAAACTCAAAAAGACTGAAGACAACTAAAAAATGGAGATATACTACAGAGCCTATAGATTCTATATCAACAGATTTTTCCCAACTCTGTCTTATTGCATCAAGGTGAAACACTTATATTTTAGCCAAAATGGTCTATAATTTTGAATTTTCCCTACATTTTTAGTAAATTAAATACAATTAAGGTAGTCCTATACTCGGCACTAAATGGGCTCAATCATTAAAAGCTTAGCTTTAAATGATAAATATACATTCTAGCAATACAAATATACAAAAGAAAATATGTATGTTTACATGCTAGTTTGTTTGTTATCACCTCTCAGAATGGTGTACCCCCTTGCGAAAATTATTGACATTTATGAAATTTGCCAGACGTCCGTTTTTCCTAAAAATAATTACCCCGGTACCAATTTTGGAAAAATTAGAACTGAACATACAAAACAGAGTATAAATATTTATTTAAGCCATACCTCATCAATAATTTTGCACAAATTTTTGTAAGTAAGTACGCTTTATGGACCTGATGTATCAAAATATAATACAAATCAAAGGCCTGAAGGGCCACAATGGCGTCGAGTTAAAGTTAATTTGAAGAGTAAAAACCTAAATAATTTTTTAAACAAGTGAAAAGCTGTCAATGTGACAGCTAACTGGGTTTTCTTTTTATATGCGAACTGTATCCAAAATCCATGTCAACCCATATCCAGTGAAATAAAGTACCCCATTGCAATATTTTGCTAAAAAAGACTTAGTTCAAAAGCTGGTATTTTTTTCACAAATAATCAGAAATAAAAATCCTAGAAATATGCACACCTCTGATACATGTATAATTGATCTGCAAAAGAACAACTTCTTATCTTGAAAACTGTAAGAAGAGTTATCCGTACAATGAGGGTACGCTATATGCAATATTTTGCCAAAAAATGACTAAATTCAAAAGCTGGTATTTTTTTCATAAATTATCAGTAACCAAAATCCAGCAATAAGCACACCTCTGATATATGTATAACTGATCTGCAAAAGAAAAATTTCCTATCTTGAGAACTGTAGGAGGAGTTATCCGTACAATGAGGTTATATGCAATATTTTGCTAAAAATTGACTAACTTCAAAAGCTGGTATTTTTTTCACAAATTATCAGTAATCAAAATCCTAGCAATATGCACACCTCTGATATATGTATAATTGATCTGCAAAAGAACAACTTCTTATCTTTAAAACTGTAAGAGGAGTTATCCGTACAATGAGGGTACGCTATATGCAATATTTTGCCAAAAATGACTAAGTTCAAAAGCTGGTATTTTTTTCATAAATTATCGAAAATCAAAATCCTAGCAATATGCATACCTCTGATATATATTTAATTGATCTGCAAAAGAACAACTTCCTAGTTTAAAAACTGTAGGAGGACTTATCCGTTCAATGAGGGTACCCTATATGCACTATTTTGCCAAAAAATGACCAAGTTCAAAAGCTGGTATTTTTTTCATAAATTATCGAAAATCAAAATCCTAGCAATATGCATACCTCTGATATATGTATAATTGATCTGCAAAAGAACTGTTCCTATTTTGAAAATTGTAGGAGGACTTACCTGTACAATGAGGGTACCCTATACGCAATATTTTGCCAAAAAATGACCATGTTCAAAAGCTGGTATTTTTTTCATAAATTATCGAAAATAAAAAAATAAAAAATACATTAGTCAACTTTAATAAAAAAATAGAAAATGTTATTTATCACATAACTAATAAAATTACAATTCATTACAAATTTGCTCACCTCTTAAAAAGTTTTGAATTTTAATTGAAAATTTAAGTTTATAGAAATATCTTAGGAGTTATAAAATTTTTATATTTTTTTCTCTATTTATATGGAAATAAATATTAAAATTATTTTTGTGTTTAATTCTATATATTGTATACTGCTGATAACCACTCTGTCTCTTATTATCAATTTCATCTAAAATTCACAAGGGTCCAAATGACACGGGCCGAAAATATCGGGGGTAGATAAAAGAAAGCACCCATTCACGTTGTTTACAAAGTGAAAGTAGTTAACTTAACTTTTGGTTGTAGATGTACTTATCGCTCGATTAGGAAGTTTTGTTTCTACAAGATCAAACATTTGTGCATTGTCAATTTTCGATATGGATACAAAATAATCTATTTTGCAGGCTAGTACATTTCATAACCAAATTGAGTATGTAAGCCCAGCTATCGCATGTGTCTCGGTGCTAGTGTATTTATCCGCTGAAACCGAGACATATTGTTTTCAATAACATGTGAACATTTTTAAAGACGGCAACCATTTCGAATCTGCAAACTTGTTTTGTTGACGTACAGTTCTGCTCGAAATTGAAGGATGTCATCTATTTTTCTTCAAACACATACGAAAACTTTGCAATCATTTGAGTTGTTTGGCTCCTAAAAATGTAACTTCCGGACGTACGATCCCTAGATGGCTTTCGAGCTTCGCTCGACGCCATAAAAATGCAATGCTAGTATCGCGTTTGGTAAATTTTTTACTATTTTATGGACTAGAATGCCCTAGATCTGTCAACAATGTTATATATCATTTAAACATTAATTAATTGACGATTGATTAAATTCGAAATAGCTTCTGTCTCTAAATTTAAACCGGTTTTAGTAAAAGAAAAAGAAAAATTCGGGGGGGGGGGGGGGATCAAAAGAAGATATAAGGCTAAATAAAATTGAAATTACGGTTCTCAGGCCCGCGCGCATCCGTTTTGAGGGTGCCGCATTGCAAATTTTATTGCATTTTCAATAAAATAAAAAGTTGATAATGCGGAGACCTATCCGGGAAAAAAAAGATTCCGCTTTCGGTTTGTATGTAGTTTTACTTTCGTTTCGAATACGCAGCTTCCGGTTTTAGTCTTAATCATTAAGTCGCTTATTTTCGTAAGTAAAAACTTTATGATCCAAACCTCCCGATGATATAGACGATACTAGTAAAAATGGGGTCGATGGAAATTTTGGACTTAAAACGAATCAAAATGTCTCCTGTTTCGATTTGTATCCGCCATGGAACTCTTTTAATTATACCGTGGACTATAATTGAGAGTTTTTCCGATGGATGTTTTTTGTTAGACCTGTACGAAGGAGTGAAATCGATGAAATTCGATTGGGAAAGTTGGACCTCCCCAGAAATATTACTTGGTGCCTCCGTTTATTTGTCAGTTTGCAAGCACAAGAACAGTTTGGACGCCGCGATTTTAACCATTAAAAACTTGCGGGGTTTATTGATAACTGCTATGTATTCAGGACTTACTTCTTAACTGTGAAGAAATGTGGTCCTAGTAACTGTCGGACGCCCAAGATTGCATAATGATATCTCTAGCCAGTTACACAACTTTCCTGATCCAGTGCAAGGTATTTTAGAGTAAACATCATTTATGTCATTTTACGCTTTGTAAAGTGGGTTGGTATTTTTCTTTATTTTTAAACCCCTGTCATTTATTAAAGGAGAAGAAGGACACTACAAGGTGTTCAGTGAGGTTTTTTGAACCAATAATACAGAGGAACACTGTCCTTCTTTATCATCAAAACGAGCACAATCAACTGCAAGCAGACATGGAATTCCATTTAGTCTATCTGCTCAGACTGCCAAAACAGTGAAACAAATGGGAACCTGCATAGATTGCTAAAACCCCAGAGTCTTATGAGTTATATAGTGCTACTAAACTTGGTGCCCAAGAAAGTGCCTTGCTTACCAAAATCATTGGACTTTATCAGTTTTCATGTGGATCTGAATTTAGGAATTAAAACCTGATAATCCTGAGAAAGCACCCTCAATATGCGCTCTCTTGTAGAAAGTTTATATGAGATCAAATTTGACCTGTGCATCTCCAATTGAGACCCCCTACTACTTGTACAGCTCTGGTGTATTTCCCCCAATATGCTATCACTGTTGGACACAAGACACAGATACAGAAGAAGGACAGTACCCAATGTGTCATGATTGTGTTGTTTCACAACAACAGCCCCCGTTAAAACAGAAGAATGTTCAAAGCTCCAAGGCAAAGAAGCAGAAAAAAATGAAAACAAACAGTTCACTTATAAAAGAATAGATGTTTTTTTTTGTTTGACTTAAATATCATTGTTGTACTTTGAAAGTTGGACTGTATTTTCAAACATACATTTGGGTGTTTTTATCTGTTAAAATATTTAATAGATATCCATATTAAATAATAAAACAGCAGATGGAATAAAGAAAATCTTGTTTTTTTAAATTTAAGGTAGTTAATTTCTTTCCCAAATAAAAAAAAGCCTCCCTCATCTGTTTTTTTACCAATAAAAAAGAAAAAAAAAAGCCTCCCTCCCTCATCTGATTTTGGAAAATTTGGCCTGAGAACCAGAGAATTAATTTTATGTGGCCTGAGCATACCTGAAATCCTGGTTAATCAGAAACTTCGTTTTTCATTTTACTTTAACAGAATCGAGTTTCTCAACATTAATCATTTCTATCTCTCATAGAATACATATATTACCGTTCTAATTGCTTATTATTGCCATTGTTTACAACAGGGATGTAGAGCAAAATCAATACCGGGTATCAAAAACGCTTTGTAAAAGTCTAACCAATATTGTAAAATCCGTATTATGATGTAGTGCAATACTTGGACTACTTTAAAACACATAAAACATCTTAAAATACTGAAATTTGATACAAAGGATCTCTTATTAGCCTACACGGGTCATGTATCCCCTCAATGACTGTTTATCTAAACTCAGCAAGTGATGATGTGCATTTAATCTTAAATCCAGGGGGAGATAATCTGAAGACATGATCTGTGACAACCACTGACAGCATCCATCAATTCACCCCTTATAATCCTAACAAAGCCTCACAAGAGGGAAAATTCCTTATCAGATACTGGTTACACTCTCAATTTAAAAAATTACATTAGTGATAAAAGGATGGGGATACACCAAGTGCTGCAACTATATGTAGCAGGTACCCAAAGGCAGGCCACATTCAAACATGCCCCGCTCCAAGAGAACCCAATACAGAATAAACCACGGAAAACGCAAAGGGCATTTCCAAAAGGGTCATCCCTATTTCAGTTCAAAAGTAGTACCTGTTGACGGTTGCCATGACGACGGCGTTGGAGATGCTGATGACAGTTCCCGGTCAGTCTCGGCCAGTGACCAGTGGATGCGTCCACCCCAGGAAGCCTATCGAGATGCCCTTTCATCCATGTCCTCTTCATGCCAACAGTCCATTGCGGTTCTGCCATCCCGTCTCCGTCCTGTTAAGCCTACAACAGTCAAAATTGCAAGTAAGGATCGGTCTGACGGAGAAAACATTATAGTCAAGGTACAATCACAGACCGCGCTACTGCAAAAAACAGCAGTCCACCATTACTGCAGTAGCCCTAAAATGAACTTTAGCATTTCCAAGAGACAATGACTTTTTGCATAACAGGCCAGTCCAAGTGTCTTACCTGTCGGTTCAGCTCTAGTTTGGTGCAGCGATACAAAACACACAAGAAATCTAGAGGACCGGAGATTGGAACCCTCAACGAGGCCCTTCTACTTGGCTGCCTAAAAATAAAGGTTGGAGTGTCAGACACTAGCTTCATTCTCAGCTGCCTTAATGTTAAGGTACCTGACACAAGGGGAATGCAGCGATAACTGAACTCACTCTGTGAGTGGAAGAAATTAACTCTGAGAGCATGCGAGAAAACCAACAATACGTGAGGAGGGTGAACCGCTTGGCAGGAAGGGAGGAGACGGAAGTTGACTTGGAGACTGACACGTCATATAACAACAGACCACAGGCCAGCCTTGAGGCTGGGACTCAGAGCTTCTCACCCCTTGTAGAGAACAACACTCCCCGGACGCTGGTGCTGGTGCTACAGACTGCCAACAAGCTCTGTAGTAAAAGATCCTGTGACCACCAGAACTGCAAGAAAAATTATGAGAATAATGAGACCATTGCATCAAGTGAAGCTACCCTGGTGAGGAGAAACTAAGATTCCCTGCGCGAGGAGAACATTCTCAATGTACCCTAAGATCAGTAACCAGTAACTCCTCTGCACAACTTGATAAGACACTCAGAGACTATTCAGCAACGACTGGCACTGAAATCATACAGTACAAGTGCTTAATTCATAAGCTAAGGCACCTGCAAAAGAACATCAGGAGCATAAAGCTAAAGTCCCCCCTCCCACCCAGTAGCAACAGAGATGCTTTTATTCAGAGACTGGCAACATGTGTGCGATATGAACTGGTGCACGTAAGAAAACTGTGCAAGTCTGATGAACTTTTCATACATAAGGCTGAGCAGGCCATATCCAACATTCTGCCGTGCTTTTCCGGAGTCCATGACCACTGTCGCAGAATGTCATTTATGTGCAATGCCCACCTACCTACTTACAGCGCCAAATTCCTACCTTATCGAAGGCACCTGGACCTGGAACCTGAAGACATTTCTAGCATACTGAGGGTCACCAATAAGCAGATACTGGGCCCAAACTTACCAAAAATCTGCAGACTCTCAACTACTTATAAATGTGAGAGCCTCCATCAGACATTGTTCACTTATGCACCGAAGAATACCACTTGGGCCAGAAACTTCACCGCACTGTGTCACTCTGCAGTTCATACCTCTACTCACAGCACTGGATCTTCATCATCTCTCATTGCCAACAAGGTCGGTGTGCGTTGGGACCATGCAGGACCATTCCACCGGAAGATGACACAGCTCGATCGCCTGAGGCAGTACAACAGCCTACGAAAAAAAACAATTAAGTACAAGACCACTCGACACTTTGGGAGGAAGAAGAAAATGAACCGAAAACTCCCAGAACTCTCCCTCTACAATAACGAAAGGGAAAACAGGGCAAATAAGCATACGTGAGGAATTAACCGCTAAACCTTAACAGTAACATCATGCTACCTTATGGAAACAGACACTGCGGATATGGTTCATGACCCATGCATCTCCTTAACGACTTACATGTTTTCCATGAATTGTTTACAGACTGCGGCTCAATAGACAAATGCTGTGTGTTTATACAAATTTTACAGTGACACAGATGAGAAACATGTAAATTTTTGTCAATATGATGTCCTTGTATAAAAAAATAAAATATGTGCACTAATACTTTGTGTTGTTTACTATTGATGACAGGGTGAAAATCCCCATACCCTGACTCGTTAAGGCTGCCTAACCAAAAATGACAAAAATAGGTCCTATCGACCTTCCTTTCAATTTCAGATATGAATTGAGCTTTCTGCTCTTCCGTTAAATTGATTTTGTAAACTGCAGACATAATACATTAGAGATACAGAGGTAGAAACCAAATATGGTCAAGTACCTGTAATTAACAATAAGGAAAGATCAATGGGCCATTTTTATTGATAATTTAATTAATAATCTGCTTATTTATTAATGAAATGAAGTGATGTGGCAGCATAAGCCAAAAATATTGTTACCAAGAGCCCCCAGTGTCTGCAGGTCCATCCATTGTGCTATTCATCAGGCTTAGTAATCACTGCCTATTCCTAGCCAAATATTAGAGTTATCTTTCCTGGGCTACAAAGCCAAAAATGAGTGTAAACAGATACAACAGAGGAAAAAATCTGACCAATTGGAACTAACAGCATCTTATGCAACACAGATATGTCACTTAAACTTAGGGCTGGGACGATACTGTACTGATCCGATTCGGTACATATCACGATACATGAGATGCGATACGATACATATCACGATACATTGCAATTAAATGAAAACATGAATAAAAGTTTAAAATTTATTCAATTTGCCGATGTATTACCTCATGTCCAAAGTTATTTTGTTATATTCATAATGAGCGTTGCACAATTTACAAATTACTTTAGTCTCGTATACACTAGTTTTTCATAAACAAGTAATCCAAAAGTTTTCCACACTCCATATTTAGCTTCCTAACAGTTTTGACAACTTTACGAGGTTTTCCGCCTTCTTTGTACTTTCATATTAGGCAGGCGGACTAAAAATAGCCGATATATAAAGCTCAGATATTTTTGAAAAATAAAAAAAGTTCGGTAAGGTATCGTTGTATTAATGGTAAATGTACCAATCCATATATCGTAAAAATAAATACGATACCGCGATGCACCGGTGCATCGGTGGATCGTCCCATCCCTACAGTAAAACTAGTTTTGGGGGAATTCATAATTTTGACCTATGCTTGAAGGTAGTAGGGGACAGGTTTTTTTATGCATGTAATGGTGGGGGGGGGGGGGGGGGGAGAGAACCCCCATTTAGAACTATGTTGCGGGAAAAATATAATTTGCACCTGGATCAAAATGACTTGTAACTACCTGTTAGACTTAAAGAAGGACATTAAGGTTGAAAATTTACCCAAAATGACACCCATATTTTTTTCTGGTCAAATAAAATGTCTAATTGACCCTCAAAACATGTCCCCTCCCTGCCCTTCTGTACCGCCCCACCTCCCATCCATGTCATTTTCACACTATTCCACTTACCGTCTGCCCTACTTTCTTCTTGCATGAAAAGTGAGCACACCTGTCAACAGCCGCCGTTTCGCATCTGACTCCCAAGCACCCCCTATGGGACCTACATGCTTTACATCAAAATACAGGAATGACTCCCTGCTACCATAAAATTATCACCTATAATCAATTCACTAATTAATATAAAAAATACAAACAGGCCTTCAAATACAGTAACACTAATTTTTACTAAAATATTGACGGGTACTTTATGTGAAACTGTCCCTTGCTACATGTACCAAAGCAATATGCCCTCCCTTCTTCGAAGGGGGGCATAATAAAAGTCATCATGTTCTTCAAGAAACACCACTACTACGAGGCTTGAAAAAGCCATGTGTTTAAAACATCAACACATAAAAAAGACATTCAATTTTCATGGTGCAAAAATGTTTCTATAGTCCAATCAATTTACAGGTGAACATTTCTGCAATATTTACATTCATACTAATTCTTCTCATAAGAAGTGTAAATCATTCCATCTTGTAAATGTTCACATTTGTAGGATAAAGTTAACGGTACATTCTGATAGTAGTACCTGAATATTTTGCATAACAGTAGATGTTTAAGATGGTACCTGTTTGTGAGACAATGCAATGGCTGTTTCAGCTGTTGGATCCACTTTGACGACTTGACCGAACCAGCAGGGGCATTCCTTCAACAACAAATACTGTAGATTCCTTATTTTATGTGAGTACTTAATTCCGCGATTCAACGATTTTCCATCAAATCACGAGAACATAAAATTTTAGAATAGTTTCATGTTGTTTACATATGTTTGAAAATTAAAAGCGACATTTTAAAATTCGCGAGACGGGCTTCTCGCGATTTTACGCGGATATTAATTCCGCGCGTTTAATTAGGAATTTACAGTAATACTTCTCAATACCACAAAATAGAAAATTCCACAAAACTTCCAATGATTGTATTTAATGGGTTAAAAATGCTATGCACAGCTGAATATAATTCACTACTGCAAAATTTGGCATACGTCTTTTTGCTTGATTTAAGTTGGAAGAATTACGGTATTTCTTAAATAAATTCACTTAAAGGATCTTGCAAAAAAGTCTGCAAAATCTTTGTCTAAATTATCATCAGAGTCTAATATATGTCCTAGTTTGCAAAATAAAGGGTCATTTGCATGTACCTTTCTTTTATAACCGCATTTCGATGTGACTTCTTGGAGGCCTTCTTCAGTTCTGTGAATTGTTTATAGGATGATTTTTGAATGTTTGTCTGGTGTTTTTTCTTGTCTCTTTTTACTCCACGCATATAAGTTGGAGGGGTGACACCATACAAGTTTCCTGTTGACATTTCTTCCATAGAATTACATTGGTAATCACTCTCTTCTTCACTTCCACTACAATCTGCATCATGATGACCTTGTCTTTGAGGAGAATGTCCACTGAGAAAAAAAAATAAAACTGACAAAATTAAATTTCACTTCACACTTCATATACATGGCATTAATATGTCATAACCATAGAACAACACAAAATAATTCATTTTAACACTGTTTAAATAATGCAACATCTCTCTCTCTCTCTCTCTCTCTCTCTCTCAGACTATAGGAATTTTTATCATGTTTATCACTATTGCACCTTACATGTAATTTGGCATATGTAACTCCACGGGTTGAAGAACCAACAAAAACACCCTGCATCAAACATTACAGTCTTATTTCAATTTCACCAAACACTGTTCTAACGGTAGCAAGACTTTTAGGCCCCAAGATGTTTAGGCCCTTCATTGATAAGACGCTTAGGCCCCAAGATTTTTAGGCACCACCCTACATTTTTCTAAGTTAATTATAATTTTCATTTTATTTTTTAAATGAATAATGGTTTAGGCACCAGCATACATTTGTATAAGTTAATTATAATTTACATTTTTTTATTTAAAACTTCATTTACTTTCAAAATTATAAAGAAGTATAATCTGCATCTTATGCATAAGATATTATTTTTTAAATATCATATTATTTTGTCACATCATATTATTTTCTATATTTAATTTTCTAATTAGAGATCAAAGAAATGGTAAAGACTTTCATTTACTTTTTGTATGACATGAATTAAATTGTTAAAACAACACCCCCACCGTATCCTGCTCCCTCTCTAGATAGGTGCTAATTAGGAGAAGATAATGAAGAGATCCTCTAGTAATACAATGAGGGTTTCACACCTCACGTTGGAAGTAAACCATGGAGAGAAAAAGATAGCGTGTGCATGCACGTTTATAGCATAATGTTTCCGTAATTAAAGTTTTTCAAGAACTTGTATATAAAGTAAACAACGCTATGTTTGCGTAACGATTGTTAGTTTACTACAAATTAAAGTAAATTGCATTTATTGGCTCCAAAGTGCTTAAAAGCCATGTTCTTTCAACTATCAGTTATTATTAACGATTGTTAGTATACAAATTAAAGTAAATTGCATTTATTGGCTCAAAAGTGCTTAAAAGCCATGTTCTTTCAACTATCAGTTATTATTATAAACAACAGGTGCCTAAACATCTTGGGGCCTAAACATCTTGGGGACTAAACATCTTACCTGGGGCCAAACCGTCTTGGGGCCTAAACATGTTGGGGCCTAAACGTCTGCAATTCGACATCGTTCTAACCAGGTCGACAACGCACTAATGTCCCCCCCCCCCCCCCCCCCCCCCGTTCCAAGCCCTTTTTTATCAACACTAACCTTGAACCCATTTACACAGAATCATTTTTTGAAACACACTGTATTACAGCTCTTTCAAATGTTAATAATTTCCAACAGATAGCTAAGTGTTTATTTTGTGTATTCTAAGACTCAATGATACAATGTTTGAATCACCTAGGCCTAGTCATTCCGTCCAAGGTAACATGTACGACGTTCACGACACTGCTTGCTTGCAGCATTAATGCAGGTCGGATGCATTGTTTTAGCAAGATTATTTTGATTTTGCAAAATATATAAGTTACAATCAGCTAATCTACCTGATGAAATCGTCTGGATCTTCCGCCAGTGGGTTAAAATCTTCGGTTGGCGTTGACGACAAGGGGGTTTTTAATTCCCCGTCCGCCATGTCAAGTTTCGATAACTCTTGCTCGGTGAGCATGGTCAGAGTTATCCTTCTTTAATTTTCTACCCAAACGAAATCTGAATGAATATTACATGTAGTAAATTAATCTTTTAATATGTAACTTCTTGTTATCATAATTGTTTGGTAATTTTAAGAACAAATGCTAATATATTTTTTAATATGAAGATTTTCAAAAATTTATTTGATATCTTGAACCTTTAATATAGATCGAATGTCGTTTTATTTTAATTTTGTACAAATTGAATGAATAGAACTTCAGATATCAATCAATTTAATATCTTTATAATAAAAATATCACAATATCGGTATGACCTCTTTTTGTAATAGAGAATTTTTAAACTATTATCAAACGTCAAAATATGATAACAAAAAACAAAGTAAATTTTTTTTTATATCAGAAAGATTTTTATGTCAAGAATTGCGATTTTTTCTCTTTTTTTTCCCCATGACCATATGTTCTGAGAAAATCTTTTTTCTTATTGAAATTTACTCTACATTTTGGGTTTAAAAAACAACTGCAACTTATCAAATTCAAAGCAAGTCAGAGGGGAGGGCAGGAAGGGGGGGGGGGGGGCTTTCAAACGTCTGTTTTAGTCGGTATATTTTAAATAAATCATATAATTCAAATGTACAATTGCATGATTGTACATTAATGAATATTTATAACTTTATTTTAATAAATTATTAACCTAAAAAGCTATGTGTCAATTAATATTGACCAGCAATAATGTATGGATTGCAAATTTATATTATAGAATACCGATATATTTATACCAAAGGACCCCCGTTATACTTAAATCGTCATTAAGGTCTTCCGTTTTCAACGGAAGACCTTATACTGATTCTGTTGGTAATTAAGGTCTTCCGTTTCCAACGGAAGACCTTATAGTTTTCGTACTGTTTCTTATTATTTTTTTTTTCCAAATTTTGTGCACGAGATTTCTCGAAAACTGTTCAACCGATTTCAACCATTTTTTCACAGAAGATGGGACTTGATGTAAACTTCATACATTTTAGAGATTTTTCCTGTCGTCACTTCCGGTACCAATTTATCGGCCATTTTGTACATTTTTACGACCTATTTTGTGCAGAGCTGATCTCAGAAACTATCAGAGATATGACTATGAAATTTTCAGGATATGTAGTCTATAGTTTGAAGTTGTGCACTATTATGTTGTTTTACGCCAGTGGCGCTATTTCTTGGAGCTCGCCTTGGCACGAAAATTGGGTACGAATTTCTATTCAAAATTTTCACACGTTTTGATTTATATCTTTTTATGAGTTGAAATTTTGTTAAGATATATATAACAAAAGTGGTAGAGAATCAATAGTTCTTTCCAACAAAATCAAGAAAAAGGGGCTGGCCTCCTTATTTAGGGGCCAAGGCACTCTTAAACTCTATTACAAATAACTTAAAAACGATAAAGATTTTGTAATGCATTATTGAAGCAAAGTTGTTGATCGTACCAATATCTATTAGAAAAAATCATTGCCACGCCCATTTATTACGTAATTAGGGATTTTTAGGGTCCAAAGTACTTAAACTTTGACGAAAAATAACTAGAGAAGTATACATATTTTGTTAGACATCATAGAAGAGAAAATGTTTGAATAAATGATTTAAATTGATTCCACTTATCAAAACACGAATTTCTGTCCCCTTTAAGGATCTAGAGGGCTGGCCCCTTAAATATTCAATCATTTGTATCTCAAAAATGATCAACAATTTTACATGGGTGTAAGAACAAAAAATATTTATACTCTTAAGACCTTTTCAAAGAAATAGAGAAAAAGGGGTTGGCCCCTTTATTTAGGGGCCAAGGCACTCGTAAACTCTATTACAAGTAACTTAAAAACGATAAAGATTTTGTAATGCATTATAGAAGCAAAGTTGTTGATCGTACCAATATCTATTAGAAAAAATGATTGCCACGCCCATTTATTACGTAATTAGGGATTTTTAGGGGCCCAAGTACTTAAACTTTGACGAAAAATAACTAGAGAAGTATACAAATTTTGTTAGACATCATAGAAGAGAAAATGTTTGAATAAATGATTTAAAGTGATTCCACTTATCAAAACACCATTGTCTGTCCCCATTAAGGATCTAGAGGGCTGGCCCCTAAAATATTCAATCATTTGTATCTCAAAAGTGATCAACAATTTTAGATGGATGTAAGAATAAAAAATGTTAGTATTCATGCGAACTTTCGTAGAAAATCAAGAAAAAGGGATTGGACCCTTAAATTATGGGCCAATAGACTCCTAAACTCTATTACTCATACCTTAAAAATGATCAAGATTTTGTAATGCATTATAGAAGCAAAGTTGTTGATAGCAGCAATATCTGTTTGTAAAACTCATTTCCAAACCCATTGATGACGTAATTAGAGATTTTAGGGGACTATAATCTTAAATCTTTAATGTGCTGTATGTTAAAAAACAAAACTCTTTGTTAAGCATTTTAAAGGATATTGACAATCGTATACATTATCTAAAAGGAGGTGGTTGAGGGAGAATTCTGAAATTTCATTGATATTTTAATCGAATAGTTTAAATAATTGAACGGAAGACCTACTCGTTACTCGTAACGAGATCGTATCTAGTTCTTTTTATTCTTTTTTTTCTTCTAGACGTTTTTTAAAACTCGAATATCTTGCTTGTCTGTTGTCCTATAAAGTTCAAATTTTCAGGGCTGATTGCTAGTTACAATTTCTCATTATTTAGGGAAAATCGTTGAAATCAACACTTCCGGTACCGAGTTATTCCCCTTTTTCAAGAAAATATAGGCATTCCTGTGCACGCAAAGGCTCTGAAACCGCCCATAGCATGTGTTACAAAGTCACAAATCTTGAAAATAGATACTTTGAACGTTGTCCTCCGAGTTTTATTTTTACAATTTTCCCCCTTTAAAGTTTCAAAAAATTAATTTGAATTTTGTGCTTCAAAAATGCTGATTTTTGGTTGTGTTTTTGTCTCGTAGCTCTTTAGTTTAAAATTTTCTCTGAACACATACAGAACAAAATATGTGCAAAATATTTAGGGCTTTCACTTGACACCATTGAAAAAGGGCTGGCCTTTTAAATTAGGGGTCTAGAGCCCTTAAAAGTCTTCGCTTTATAACTCAAAAATGGTTAATATTTTGTTATAGCTGTCGATAGAAAAGTTGTTTATTATGGTGTTATCAATGTCGTTTCAAAATTAGTTTGTACCGGTTATGCATAATATGAGTGTAAAAAGCTTGTCTTGCTAACATGTACCTGTTTTCATTTGGCAAGTTAGTGAATAGTCTTCGTGCGTATAACGGACATAAATTAACAGCTGGAAGTGTACCAGCATATACGGGATACTTTAATTCATTAGAAAAAGTGTCTTTAAAGTATATGTGTACATGTTTTTCTTACAGCCTTTTTTTGGAGTCACCTCTGTTTAGTTCTTAAAGTGGACAACCGTTAAGAAAAAAAAGCGAGTAAATATAAACGTTCCCTTTCTTATCTAGTGAGATACATAAAAAGGATTTAAAAAAAAATAACTTCCATGAAATAGATTTGGGTCATTTTGCTGCAAGCATTTCAAATCGACCTCAATTCTTAGTTGTGTGCGTCATTACGTAACTCATCCCTCGCCCGCGGCCGAGAAAATCGGTCGCCATGATCGCAGCTGGACTACCTAGCGGTTAGCGGGTATCTAATACACAAGAGTCGCGTCTGTCAATTGTGATTTTATTTAGCCGCAAACAAAAGAATCGTTTTAGTATTAACTACACATTAAAGCTTACACTTCTTAATTTGAATTTAACGATAAAGTGTCAATAAAGAAATCGCTCTGTTAATTCATAAAAACAATGCGATTCTCAAGCTGAAGCAGTATCAGACAGATATATAAACTGTGGGATTTAAGGGAAAAAAACTTATATTTATTAGAGTTTAGTCGTCATACTGCAAACATTTTAAACCTTCCTGGGTTCTGAGCTCTCTATGTGTGTTTTACCTTTACGTAAGTTATCCGATCCCTCATCCGCGGCCGAGGAGATCGGTCGCTGCTGCACTACCTAGAGGTCAGCGGTTATCAAATAACATGATACACTTGTTTGAGTTTATATACAAGAACTGTTTTTATTTTATGTTCTAAAAGTTTGTTCATCTTCAATTTATTTTATCAAACATATGGAATATAAATTTAGGAGTCGTTCTAAAAATTGATAAAAGCGATATATTATTCCAAATCAGAAACATCGTCATATGTAAATCAATGGTGAATTTTTAAGTCTAAAATGTTCTAAAAATTATACTAAATAAATAATGTTTTAGATAAACAACGAAAAACCACAAAGTAAAAAAGGATGATCACCCCTCGCACATAGCCAAGGAGATCCTGCGCGATTTGACAAGTGATCTGCGGTAGCTTCGTGTTCTTCTACATGTACGTTATCACACATGCATGTTTATTGATATTTTGTACGATCTAAACTATTTGTTTATTCGAGATTTTGAGCGGTACATGTAAGATTGACTTGTGTTTCAACCTAAAAATTTTTATTCACCCACGTATATTTCCGCTAAATACTGCTGAGAGGTTTTACAGATATCGTAGAAAATAGTTGACGTTTTCATAGGGTTGCGAGAGAAACCGGTACAAAAACGAGAGAGAGAGAGAGAGAGAGAGAGAGAGATCAAAATTGGAAGCAGAATTAAAAAAATAAAACACTCTCCAAGCGTTCATGGCAGGATAAAAAAAAATCAAATATCGAATTAACACAGGCGATAGTGGATGACACAATAAAAGAATTGTCCGGATTGAGGGATTCAGTGATTATTTTAAGAATGTTCACATGAGTTTTTAAACACGTTTTGTTTAGATTTTATCGGTTACATGATCACAGTGCAAGGGCTTTATTTTTTTCAAAATGTGGCGAAAATCAATTTTTGGCGACTACTTAACATGTGTACACCTCAATGTGTGTCACTTTCCCACCCGTGTGTTTATTCTGATAGTCTACGCTAATTCAATCCGCTCCACGTGCGACCAAAAATCTCGTGTCGCTTCAGCGCACATGAGTTCAAAATATTACCCCCGGGCTGCAGATCAGCAATTGTTATATAATTGAGTAACATATGGAAAGGTGATTTCACTGCAGTGGTCAATTGTTAAACAATAAGTATCTAAATATTGGATGTCAATCATCGTCACACTAAAGGTGTGATATCGTAATCTGAGAATGTGGTTAAAAAATGAACCTGTTGAACACGCTAAACTTCTATAATTATCAGAGACATAAATAACTTAATAAGTTATTTATGTCTCTGATATTATAAGTTAAAAGTTTTAAATAAAATTTGTTCTCAGGATTAGAAGTAATGATATACAACTACATTATGCAATGAAGTCGGTCGTCATAGAAATCATCAGAGTACTGCAAGTGTCGACAGTTTGTTATTTCTTTGAAAGACAATAGTTCAATTGACATGCAGACTATAATTTTGCGACTTTTTTGCCTCCCAAAAATGTATGCACTTAAATGCCATAGATAAGTGTTCTTGGGGATTATACTAACTGTTATATGCACATTGATAGAAAAAATCATTAAAGTTGTGTAGTATGAGGTTGTAATGCAAATTAATTGACTTAAAACTCAGCTGAATATTGTGTTTTATATATGGCTTGTCAAAATGGGAGATTGTTAACTTGTAGCTTGTTAACTCTGAAAAACTCTAGAACAGAAGAAATAAAGTCTTTATGGCTTTCGCTACATCTTCTTATTTATGTGAACGAGTACATAAAGCTATTTTAGATTTTGATTCACTATATAAAAAGTGTTGTTTTTCTTAACCTAAAATTTAGATCTATAGAAATTCAGTATCTAACTTCTCAAAAGCTTTGATACCTGACCACTTGGAAATCATTTAGTGATGCAAATTGACAAATGCCAATGAAAAGACATCATTAGAACCCAAGGGTTTCCTATCCTTTCCGACGATGATGAGAAGAACTCAAATGTGCATACATATCATACATTTACATGAATATTTATATGTGATATGAAAGAAATAATTGAAAAATATAGGTAGTTTTTGTGCCGCACAAAACGGGCGAAAAGGATTTTTATACCCCACGAAAATTAATTGGGGGAGGGGGGAATAAAAATCATCTTGTCCGTCCGTCCGTCTGTCTGTGCAAAATTCGTGTCCGGTCTATATCTTTCTGATGGAGAAACATTGGAAGTTCTTACTTAATGAAAATATTACTTATTATCTGACAAAGCGTCATGACCTTAACCCAAGGTCATTAAGACAAGGAAAAGGTCACTGGCAGGAAAAGTGCAAAATTTGTTTCCGGTCCACTTTGGAATTTCTTACTTCGCACAAAGATTGCTTATGACCTGAGAGTGTAATATGATTTGTCCCTAAGTCATTTAAAGAGAAACATTTGGAGTTTCTATTTCATATAAATAGATGATTCCTTATGACCAGTGATGTGTCATGAACTTGATCCAGGGTCAGTTGCGTAAGTTCAAAGTCATATTAAACAATGCCTTATTCCTGTCTGTGTCATATCTTGTATTAATTGAAATGAGTAAAAGTTTGACATAAAAATTGCTTGTGACCTGTAAATATACCCTGTCTTGTCTAAATCACTAAAAGAAAAAGAAACATCCATAATTCTCTAATAAAGAAATACGTGAGTTATGATTTTTTTCTTAACGTGGGTATCATGTGTGAGCTTGCTAACAGTATCTTTTAGATGGTCCAGTGGGAGCACTGTCCTCGCCCCCTTTCTCGCAACCAAAATTTCCCTTAAGGTAACGTTTAGAAAATTGATTTTTGGGGCACCCCCCCCCACCGCCACACACACACACTTTTATTATAATTAAATTGATAATATACATGTACATATATGATGTTCTTTTTAAAGTTATCCTAAACGTGAAGTAAATTAAACAAAGAACTGGTATAAAGATAATACTTTGAAATTGAGTCTCGTTTTCGATTCTTTGAACTTACTATTATCATATTGATAATCCAGTCTCATTAAAACCATTTCCCTTCTCTTTACACTCGTCAGGGTCTGATTGACCTGAATCAATAACAGATCATTTTCACTTGACCTCCACATTTGCATACAATCTAATTATACTTCTATTTACCGAAGATATGCCTTTATCTGTTTCATGAGTGGTGCAACTTTTTTTAATACTTAGTCTAGAAGTTACATAGAAAACAGGCATTAATTAATTTGTTTGTCTCCATTTGAAGAGTTCCAATCACTTTTCTAAAGCTCTAATTGGTAAGAAAAAATGGTCGTGTAAAGATGACCTTTTATCAATACAGGGTCTGTCAGGCTCTGACAAGTGTGAGAAGGAGGTGGTTTTAATCAGACTGATGGACAATCCTTTCGCGACACGAAGATGCGACGGAAGACCTACTCGTTGCTTTGCAACGAGCTTGGCTCTAGTTTTTTTTATCATTTGTTTTTTTCATTTTTATTTTATTTTACTTATTTATTTTCATATTTTTTTTATAATTACATTTTTCGTTGGTTTGTCGTATAAGCTTAATGGGTCAAATGCGTGACTACGTACGCCACTGTCATCACTAGCAAACCAAGGCCTCAGTGGATGTAGATAAATATACGCAGCTACTAATGACATCAAAGGTTTAGAACCGCTTATTGTTAACTTGATCTTTTTTTTATATAAAGAAGTTAGTATAAGTAGACATGTAATCGTTTAAGGAAGCTGGTTGGTCAACAAGTTCACCATCAGATCTACCTATAATTTTAATATATGAATTGTTAAGCTATAAGCTATTACTTAGTGAAGAAAAAAAATCATATATATCACCCCTTTTTTAAATATGGTATTTTTCTAGCCTTATTTGATATAGAGCTCTCCTTCTAAAGGAGAGCAATACCGTCTAAAAATGGCCACGACCATCGAGCTCTCTTAATTGTTGAGCTGTAATTGTAAACAAATTGCTATACCGCACACAGAGAGAGAGAGAGAGAGAGAGAGAGAGAGAGAGAGAGAGAGAGAGAGAGAGAGAGAGAGAGATATCGGGTTGGGAGAGTGGGTTCCGCTCTCCCCCCCCCCCCGACAAATAATATTACCGGAATCTCTTGGACCCCCCTACCCGTCTACTCCCTGGAAAAGCTTCTGAATCTGTCACAATGCACCAACGTACTAATTCACTTGACGTTACGTTTGAATTTTGAACAGATTTATATCATTTTAAAAAGTAAAACGGACTCAATTTGTACAGCAAATTCCAGAAAATTAAATTATAAGGAATGAACTTCGCGGATTATAAAGCGTAAATTGCCCCAACCCAGGTTATACGAGTATAACTTGCAAGGGTGCTAATCTACGTCATCACCGGGATGACGTAAACATACACAGTCGGCCATTTTCTCTCGGTTCGAATAAGAGGTAAGGTTGTTAGGTACCCAGAGACTAAATACTTGTTAAATACACCACTCTTACGGAATTACATTAGACCCACTCTATTATGCTAAAACTGTATAACTTTCCAAACTGCAGTCATTTCTGAAAACACCTCGCATTTATCCAAATGTATGCCGAGGTAACGTTAACGCACTTGCACTATCGTACATTCAATTTACACATTATATGCATGTTTTACAAATTATAAAACATTTTTTTTAACAAAACTTATTATTAGCGGTCTTTTAGCCATTAATGAATTCATCTAGTCAATTTCAATCTATAATTTGATCTTGGGTGATTTAGCCACAATCGACTTTTACGTTTAACCATCTTCACCTATACATAAGAAGTATACTGGCGTGCGACCAGTTCTCGCCGAGTACCATTTCTCGCCAGTACATTGTGACGTCATTTTATCAACACCATAAAATTATAAACGAAAAATGACGTCACAATGTACTGGCGAGAAATGGTACTCAGCGAGAACTGGTCGCACGCCAGTATAATTATAAGATTGATAAAATAAGAAAACACGTTATTATAAGTAAAGTGTGAACGTTATCATTGAAAAATGGATGTGTTAACGTTATCAAGATAATATGTTTTACGGTGTGACCGTTGGGGCGAGCGCAGAAGGAGTCACACATCTGTCATCATTGTTACATGCAACCCGTGAAAACCAAAAAACTTTGCCGGCTTTGTCTCGAAAACTTTTACCACCGCAAGGAACCGGAAGATATCAAACTTTTATTCCAATGGTCCCTTACTAGGTTTATACACTTATTTATTTATTTTTTATCTCTTCTTTACCTTTTAATAATGATCATTAAAATCAATAAATTGTGTGTCTGTGTTATTTCTCATTTTGTTCCTTGTTGTTACCGGTGTTTTAATTTTCCTCTGTGACATCAATTTTGTTTTTAATCTTTTCATTTTTGTACGCCATATAAGCGTTGTAGACATGTGCCCTCCCCGTTTTTTAGTGTGTGATATCCAATATCATTGAAAGGTTTGACCACATATGCAACTATAACAAATACATGTAGATATTTTAACAGTTTAATTTTTTTCTTTTATTTATTCATTACAAAATGACGTGGCTACACGTAGATCTAATAATGATTAGACTTTTTTTTATCATTTTTTGTCACCTACCTAACGTATACAATGATTGGATCAATGTGACAATAAATTTAGCATGGAACTTGCATGTGTATTTACTGAGCAAAAAAAAACCATCAAAACAAAACTAATCAGCCAAAGAGTCCACGTTAATAGTGAGCGCAGTATCAGTATTAACGGTGACTCCCTACTGTGTACTTCCTACACGTTACATCCAGTACAGATGCTTGATCCACCTCTAAATGTATCGCGGGAATATAAAATACGAGATTACTGTGACGTCATACTTAACTTTTTGCGCTCGACAGTTTTCGTAAATTGTCGGACAACTTCGGGGAAGGAAATGACGTCATAGGTGCAGTTTTTACGTAAGCATATGTGTTATTTACTTTAAATGTTTTTAAAAGGATTTTTTATTGTTAAATGAAAATGATGTATGCGATTTACGGGTAAGAATTTTCCTTAGAAACGCTTCCTGTTCCGCCAAGTTGCTATGCACCGCAAAGGATCACTGGTGGGATAGTAGAACGTTTTCACGTGGCCTCATAAAATTTTCTTTGAACAATGTGCAGATTTCAACTCGAATTTCCTCCGTTCGTACACGTTGTCTATGGAGCTCGCTACGCGAGCGGCGCTTCGCGCCGCCTCGCTGCGCTCGCTATTAGTAATAGCATCAAATGATGAAAATGGCCGACTGTGTATGTGTACGTCATCCCGGTGATGACGTAGATTAGCACCCTTGACTTGGGTAGACATTGCATTGAGTTCATTTCTTAAATAACAAGGTCAAATGTCAAACTACTCGTGTTGTCGACCTGCAAACTAATATTAAAACAATTACAGATTTTGCCTTGATGTACAATTTCATTACATTTTTCAGATCTTTGAAAAAGTAAGCTATATTAAACATTACCATAGGCGTCAGAAGCAAATTGATAGTTAGGGGATGGGGATTGAAAAGAAAAAAATCAATTCATTTCTTTATTTCTTAAAAAAAAAAAGGGAAAACGTTGCTTTCTGAAATCCTAATACCCGTGGGGGGGGGGGGGGGGGGGGGGGAAGGGGGGGGGGGGACAAGTATATAATTTTTTTTACATGGTCCCATAAAAGTGGGGGGCCAACTCTATGTTCATTCAATTTTTTTGTATGTAACATTTAAAAACATCTCTGCTGCACAAAAGGGGGGGGGGGGGGGGGGGTCAGGCCCCACTGATGCTACGTGCCTGTAACATATATATAACATGAGGTGGTAGTGTATCGACAAATCAAAATCCTAATTCGGTTGGAGCACGGGGGAGGATTGACTGCGGTGCAATGTTAATTATTTCCCAATTATTTTTTTTTCCAGATTAAAACACTTAGCGCCTGAGACTTTAAAAAATTCAATGATTCATTCATCCATTGATTATGATTATGTTTATCTTTGCAAAAGAAAGGAGGGACCTATGTAAATTAACTTCGAATTGAATATAGTATCCAAGATATTTTAATTATTAGGAGATTTGTATCTAAAGTATTCAATGTCAAATTCCAGCATCTGTGTCAATTTTTGAATCAGTGTCAAGAAGACCGTTATTACCGGCAATAAGTCTGAAATCTATAATCATGATAATATTTAAATATTCTGAAATATTGATCCCAAGGCACATGATAATATAAACATTTCTTTCCAGAATTAGGTCAAGTTCTCCTATCTATTGAATAGTTATATCAATTATATATAATTATACATGCAGACATATTTCATTTCACTATAGTTAGAGAACTATCTATACCTAAGAATAAGAAATGTTTGCAAATGTCAACAGCCTTTAATGTTATGATATAAGAAACCACATTAACAAAATACTGATTATTTACATTTATTTACATATAAAACCAGTTTATTTACATGTAAAATATACAGATAGTAAAAAGTAATCATATGTACATGAACAATACACAGTCTCTGAATTGTGACAATCACAGCAGTTTGATGAAACACAACACATAAAACGATCACGGTTTGCTAAAACATGGATTTTAATATAGTTCTAGATAGTATGTTAATGTATTACAACATTCAAACACAATCAGTTTATTTACTGATATTTGATGTTCACTCTATCGACATGTAATATGATGATCACAATTTGTTTACATGTAATATTGGATTTTCTTCACTTTACCTGTGAAGAATTCAGCCACAAAGAGGTTGTCTCTGGTGTCCACACATAAACCACTGGGACTCTGTAAATGACAGTTGTCAATGTAGTGGAGGAACTGTCCGTCCTGATCCAGGATGTGGATACAGTGGTTGTTGCAGTCTGCTATCAGGATCCGACCCTGGCTGTCTGTAGTGATGCCGGCTGGTCTGAATGGTTCCTTGGTAGTAGAGGGAGGACCAGTGTAAGTAAATCGGAGTTTCCCAGCCTGATTGACCACCACTACTGCACTGGCTTTAGTGTCAGCTACACAGATATCTAGGTTCTTGTTCTCTCTGATGTATTTAGGGTATTCATGATCAGATGAATAGATAGGTTGTCCTTTGTCATTGTATTGAATCGTTTGTTTCTCTGTGGAGCCAGAATAACGCACAACTTTTGCTTGTTTCTTATCATCAGTGATCATGACAACCAGGAGGTCACCAGAGGAGGTACTACAGACATAGAGAGGATACAACCCCTGTAGTCTGATCACTGTCTGTATTTGTGTATTCTTCACTATGTTCACAGTTCTATCATTGGGATCAGTATAAACTAGTTCACCACTCTGTGTCACTGCTATGTCCGATGGTCTGTTCCCTGACTTTGTTTGGATTGACTTCACTCGTTTACCGTTGAGGTTGTAGAGTCTCATCATGTTGTCCTGACCACACGTCCACAGTTCATCATCACTCAGACAGGATACACTGTATAAGTTATTAGATTCTCCATACTCTGTGTTTATATCTGTGATGATCCGTGGTACATCAATGAGTGGTCTGTCAGGGGGAGAGGACTCAGCACCAGGAGAATCCATTGTGTAGCCATGTTCTTCTGTTTTGATAGATAATGCTGACAGAGAACCAATCTGCTGATAAATTTGTTCTTTGCTAATCTTTTGAGGGGTGAATCTTGGTAAAGAAACTGAGAGTTTAGGAGGCAATCTTCTGAATTCAGCAATCCTGGATTTGTAGGCAGAGACAAGGCTGACATCATAGGAGTTTAGTAATTTCTTTAGATCAGCAATGCTCTGTGTGATTTCAGAAATACTGCGTTGTATTTCATTTTCCTGCTTATTCAGGACAACCAGGTGTTTTGATTCCATTTCATCCACGTCAGATTTCAGTTTCTTGATGGCAATGTCTATTTCTCTGTGCAAGTCTTCTCCATGTTTGTCAAGAGCTGTTGTTAGTTTCTTGGAGTTTTTATTCAAATCAGCTTTCTGAACTGGGATGTTAGATACAATCTCTTGGTATTTAGGATAAATGGTATTTTCTAATTCTTGAAGATCTTTTTTTAATGCTTCTCTTTTAGTATCTAGTATTTTTAAAATGCGCACTTGTTTGTGTCCTAGATGTTCACCTGAGGAGACACACTCCACACAAATAGGAATGTTACATTGTTCACAATGAAGGTCACATAATTGTGTGGAATGTTTGGAACATTTAGGATTTAGCCCCCTCTTTTTAAATAGCACAACTTTGTGTTCTTTGGATTCATCTAAGAGATGTTTTCCAACGCAAGCTACACACAGATGTATATGACAAATGTCACAGTACATAGGGGGGCCCGGGGTCTCACAGAGATGACACCGTAACACATCCTGGGCCCAAGTTCGGCGGTCCATGGTCAGGCACTTTGATAATTTGTTTGGATTTTTAGATGATTTCTGAAAGAACAAATGAAGAGTTACATTTATTATTAGCAAAATTGTTTTAGCAAAATTACTAATTTTATGTCATTTTAGTATGTTAAGTCAAAAGTGTATATAGTCACAGGGATGGGTATGGGGAAAGCCCCCCCCCCCCCCCCCAAACTAACAGATGGGTTTAGTATATGAGTATACGGGACCAAAAGAGTATCATACAAAGATATTTCCTGAATGTCTGAGTGTACTTTTTTTGTAACATCGCTTTATGGAATATTTTTCAGGCTGGGTCTCCTCCCAATCTCATAAGCGGGTCCTAAAAATTTCAATATTGGGGGGGGGGGGGGGGGGTGGGGGGGTGATTTTTCTTTTTCAAGTTGGGTGGGGGAGTCCAAGCCCTATTTTTTGTGTAATTTTGCTTTTGTGAATTAAATTACGTTTTTCTATGAGGGGTAGGGTTCGGGGACTCCTGACACCGTCTGGCCGACTTTTGTTTATAGGATTGCTTGGTCGGTTCGCGCATCCCCCCCCCCCCCGGTCAGACACCAATGGCGATGGTCTAGTTTCTTCGGTAACCCATGGCAAAACTGTGAAATAATGTGCACAATGTTATGGTGATGTTCTATATTATTATTTCTTTATAATCATTTTACTTATTCATAAACAATTTTACAAACTACAAACCTTCACACTCCCAACATGGCGATTCGGATATTTTCTCTTCCGGGTCTGGTTACCTGTACAATCGTCACGTGATTTCTTTATCTGTAGGTCAATGTGTCGCCTCCTTCCTTTATAAACACATTTTTCGTGATGGGACTCGTTGAAAATATTATAATGACAACCGTTAAGAGTTTTTTTTTTTAAAGAAGTCAGGTTTCGGGATGTGCCTAGAAGTTATTGTAAATATATCAGTCTAGACGGACTCCCAAAACGGAGTCAACGGAAGTGAATTTCTGCAAGTATTTTGGACTCCGTTTTGGGAGTCTACGCATGCGCACTTGTACAAAAAATGGCGCGATTTTTCGATGAAAACATGGGGTCCACGAGAAATCATCTTGCAAAGTGCTGCATGTGTTGGCAGACTTCTAACATGTTTTAAAAGACCCAGGATATAATTTACTATCGATCGTATTTGCACGAAATAGGTGTTTATTTGCACTTAAGAAAGTTATTTATCTCCGAAGTTGGATGTTTGGACGATGCTTAAAAAGTGATATTGTTGTGTTTTTCATGGAATTTTATCGTTACTAAAAGGTAAATTGCATTAAGTTGTGCTTTCTTCATATTGTGTTACAATTTAAAGTCACCAAACACACAAATTGATAAGTGCATTAACGAAAAGGGCCCCGACTACAAACAAAAACTGGCTGCTCTAGCGATGATTAAAAACGTCTTATTTGTTTTGGAAAAATAGAATTGGTAGTTTAAAAACCTAGAAAATTAAACAAATTGTCATTCTAAATACAATATATAACTCTTTAAATTAAACAGATAATTATCAGCAAAACAATTATAATCGGTCGCGGCGTTTCCGATGTTAGTTAACCATATTAAATGCATAATTATTCAAGATAATTAAGTAATTAAGCCTGAAAATGATGTAAATGAGACTATATTTCAACAAACAATGATAAATAATCATATCCAAGCATTCAATATATTTCTATAAACGTTATAGTTATGCGCGATCGAAGATATGGGTGAATTTTTCATTTCAAAAATTAATCTTACGTAATACAAGTAAACAGTAATGAACATTGGACATAAAAATGAAAAATAAACGTTCAGAAATGTTTTGGAAAGTTTAAAATTAATTTTTGTCGTGTTTTTAGGCCAATTTTACAGATTTATTTAGAACTAAGGGGCATAACTCGCACGTTGTTTACATTAGAAACGCCATTTTACCGCAATGCATGATGGAGCCAAAGACTCCGTTTTGGGAGTTAACTCCGTTTTGGGAGTCCCGTCTAGACTGTATATTGCATGTGCGTGTAGAAAAAATACTTTTTTATACATGCACATGCGATATATTTACAATAACTTCCAGGGCCCGTGCATCTATGCATTGAAATATGCATAAAAGTAGCATTTGAAAATTATTTAAAAACTATTAATTAGTATAATTGAGATTTTCATAGGGTACGTTTTCTCTTGGAGAAAACGTACCCGGGTTTGAGATTTTCATAGGGTACGTTTTCTCTTGGAGAAAACGTACCCGGGTACGTTTTCTCCTGGAGAAAACGTACCCTAGAGATTGGGTACGTTTTCTCCTGGGTACGTTTTCTCCCGTGTGCGTTTTCTCCTGGGGGGGGGGGGGGGGGGGGGGGGGGTTACAGTCAAGTCGTACACAGGTCAACTCGTATACAAAATTTTCCGCATAAAAAACGAAACTCAACTCGTATACAAAAAAATCCGCATAAAAAACAAAAAGTCAATTCGTATACAAAAAATTCCGCATATAAAATAGGTATGCTTTAACCGAAAGTCAACTCGTATACAAAAAAATTTCAAACAAAATAATAAGGAGTATCTTAATTATTATAGCCTTTGAGAAGTCATCCGATGGAGAAGCAAGAAACAGCGCGCTTGATGTTTTAACAATTATTGTTTTGATGTGTAGAAATAATTACCAAATAATAATGATTGGATTGACACAATTAATTATCGTTAACTTTTTTGTTGTAATTTCACATCGTTACCGAGTTTAATGATAATGCATGAATTTTACAATCTTCGTAATTGTTGATAACATCCATTTTATTCTTATATGTCCTTTTTACGCTGAATTACGGAAGCAATATATAAAGAAATTGTATTACAAGAAACCAAGTGTTTTTAAGTTACTTTTAAATTACTTTTACGTTTTGTTTCTAACTTTTTGTATACGAGTTGACTTTCAAATTACGGTGATTTTTTGTACATACGAGTTGACTCTCGGTTAAATATACGGGAATTTTTGTATACGAGTTGACTTTCGATTTTGTAACGGGATTTTTTTGCATACGAGTTGACTTTCGGTTAGGTATACGGAAATGTTTTTTGTATACGAGTTGACTTTCGGTCTTTTTATGCGGAAATTTTGTATACGAGTTGACCTGTATACGAGTTGGTCTGTGTACGACTTGACCGCGGACACCGGGGGGGGGGGGGGGGGGGTCGAGACCCCCAGGCACGGATCCAGAAAATGTTCAAAGGTGGGGGTTATGGGGGTATTTGCTGGCATAAAATACATCATTGTCTCAAGTCACGGTCTGGGGTCCACGTTGGTAGGAGAGGATATGTAGACTTGCAGGATTTTTAGGGGCGGTCGCTTAATTAAAACACATTCTGATGTTTATCTGCCTATATCAGCCAATACATTGAACCGTGTTAAATGTCACGGACACTTTTCAAATATTTAAAAATAATTGTAATATTATTTACATCATTGTTAAATGTATTTGTTTGATTAAAAAAAAAAATACTTGTATGTATAAGTTGCACCGTTTTTGTTTTAAAGCCATTATTAGCAATAACTAAAATCGATTGCAACAGTATCGGTGGTTGCAATTGAATGTATTATTTCGCAATAGTAACAAACATTAATTTTATTCAACGAATGGTGCCAGTTGCGCAATAATGCCGAGTTGAGATAAATTTTTAACTTGTGCAGTCTGTTTGGTTTTTGGTTCCTCTCAGTATCTCGCAGAACACGTCACGCTCTTGAATCCATTTTATACTGTGACCCCTTTTGTTTCTAAAAGGAAATCTATATGTGCCATAGACTGGCTATTGTAGTTGCCAGAAAGAATAACTGTATTTTACTACATTTTAATATAATACATTCGTTCATCAATTGTGTTTTAATTTAACAAAGAAAATATTAATATTTTTGGTTCAATAATTGGCTGGTCCGTAATGGCGGCGTTGGTGGGCTCCCAAACCATCCGTCCAGGTATGACAGACCAAATGTTGCTTAATCTGTATTGTTGAATATTTAGGGTGGTTCCATTGACCTGAGTTTATGGAATGCTGGGTTTACGGAAAATTGAGTTCCGAAATACTGTTGTACTGCATGGAATATGGAAATACAGAAATACTGGAGAACAGCAATACTGTGTTTATGCAATACTGAGATAATGCAAACTGGGATACTGCAAACTGGGATAATGCAAACTGGGATACTGCAAACTGGGATACTGCAAACTGGGATAGTGCAAACTGGGATCTTTTAAATAATACACATATCATAGCTGTATATACCATACATTGGGGTTACATACTATGCATGTTTTTCCACATACACATAAATCACTTTACACAACTACTTCACATGTATTTACTTATATTATACATGCATACTTTTACTGATGTTTTTACTTACATAGTTTTACTTTCACATGTAAACTTATACTTTTACACATACTCTACATATAACGCAAATAGCATGTTTACTGATACACTGATTTCACGCAAGTACTGTACACACTTTTTACAATGTTTACATAGCTGTTTTACTTTACAACTACTTGTATACTTTAATTAACATTACCAGTTTTTATATACTCAAACAATATGTTAAGTTTAAGACAATATTATGGAACAAATCGACAAAACACAAAAAGAAACTTGGCTGTCATTGCAACTGAAAATTAACAATACACAAACTCAGAAGTGAGAAGAACCTGGTTAGAATATGCTCAGATGCAAATACTTTACTTTGAGTTGAACAAACTCTAGTGCAGGACACCATGTCCTTATCAGGTGCCTGCTACGCCCAAACTGACCACACCAACACGGGCTTTAAATGCCTAACCAGTTGGGTGAGTTTAAAGGTACTAAAAAAAAGATCTATGGACACCCGATTTGGATTAAAATATATGTACAAATTAAAACTATGAGAAACATTTTGGACATTAAATGTGACACCCATATATTTGTAATTATATATCATATGTAATTAAAATTAAATCACATAAAAATTGTGACTATGATTGTATCTAAATTTTGTATGAAAACACAACTAACTAAACAGCCAATTAGTTGATTTCCTGAAATCGCCTTGCTTCACAGCCAATCAGATTCCATTGCACGACTTTGATTTTGTCGCCTTAATCTGCCAAAGGTTGTATAAAGGAGCAGAGTAGATGGTAAACCCTTGGCTAGCGAAGATGGTATAGGTGTAGGGTCATTCATCTCTACATAAAGTTGCTCTTCACGATGTTAGTGTCTGGTATGTTACCATGAACAGTGACGCCCAAGACACTTAATGAAGATGAGGCGGCCAAAAAGGATGTAACAGTGTTACAGAGATTAGAGTTTTCAGCAGACCTCATCAGTCTTGGGCAGTCACAGTTCAATGCCAGCAACCAAATCTTAAACAGCTGTTGGTAAATACATTTCAAAGCCTAAAATGAGAACAAAAGACTTATTTAGAATTTACAGCTATTTTTGTAACAAAAATATGCAATACAATTAGATTTAAAAAGTTACAAGCAGGTTCTAATCAATATTTATTCATATGTATTTATATATTAAAATGCTTACACTGACACTTTCTAACCAATATTTATTAACATATACATGTATATATTTATACATTAAATGTTTTGTGTGTACACACTGACCAGCATAATAAATTTGCATATCCCTCATATTTACTTTTCAGTGTTATTGTCATAAAAATAAATATGATAAACTTACCTTACAACATGTTGTTATTTTACATTGGGGTTCATTGAGGACAAAGATGCACCCCCATTACAAGCCTTGTTAGAGGAAAAACTATATGGGTTGACAGCTGCCCCTCTCCGTGAGTTTACAGTATGGTAGTGGGATCTGCATAACAAAAGTAATAATAATGTCAATAAAATGGATATAAACATCATCAATCCATTCAAAAATTGTTATAATTCTGTCAGGTCCATGTTAAATTTATTGCAATCAATGCAGCTAATTACACTATATACAGAGAGAGAGAGAGAGAGAGAGAGAGAGAGAGAGAGAGAGAGAGAGAGAGAGAGAGAGAGAGAGAAACGGACAGACAGACAGACACATTTTATAGGAGATAACTTTAAATTAAATTTAATTATTAAAGACTAAATACTAGTATTTCTACAAGCCCCCGTCCCCCACCTCCCAAACAATACATCAAACTAAACTGTTTTAAAGGTTGATCATATACATACACATAGCTAAACAATAAAAAAAGGACCAGACATAACTAGCATGAATGTGTCGCCACTTGTGTGTATGTGTGCATGTACCAGTAGGTCCTACATGTACCACGGAAGTAATTGACGGCCAGTAGAATCTCCCGCATGTACACTCGAATGTTGTGTTCTGGTAGACCCATCATCTTAGCCGCCTCCTCCAGAGTTCCACGATCACAGTACTCCACAAACACCAGCATCTTTTTTTTATAGGTTATTGAGAATTCAGTCTAAAAATATGCTTATCATTTATATTGAAGTTAAATGTATTCCCAAAACCTCAGTGTGAAAGAGATTTTTTGGAGATCAGAATACTTTAAACCATCTTAAATTTACATGCAAGAACATCACTGTAACGAATATGTTCTCACATCGTCGTATACCACTGGCAATATGCATGATCCTTTTCCACCTCGCTGTGGTTGCAGTAGATCAAAATAACTCCTACTTTATCAAAGTATTGACCAATGTGAGTAAAGCATAGTTGGAGATTGACCTTTGAAGCAATCTTTGATTATCCAATCACAGTTTACGTAACATACAGTATTATATCATTGATACAAAGGCAGTGACCAGGGTTAAACAATAATTAAACAATAATTTTCATTGGTTGAGGTGGACGTTACACATTTGGTGTTTTTTAACCTCTAAACAACCTTTTATGGCTTAAGGTAGTCCATCCATAACTAAGGCAAATTTAACAATTTTGATTGATCTATACTACAACAAATACATATTTTAAAGCTATTATGAGGCTGACATAAACCAAACTTGAACACATGTATGTAGTCAATTAAATGAACTTTTTACACTTAAATTTTTTTAAAAGAGTTTATTGATAAGAAAAAATAAAATTATCCAAAAAAAAGAAGAGTTGTCTGCCCTTTACATCAAAATACAGGAATGACTCCCTGCTACCATAAATTATCACCTATAATCAATTATTTAATTTTCAAAGTACATACAGGCCTTCAAATACAGTAACACTCATTTTTACTAAAATATTGATGGGTACTTAATGCAAAACTGTCCCTTGCTACCTTTAACTTTGAGTGAACCTCCTTAAATAGGGGTGAAACTCCCTTAAAGGCCACCCAAGCCTATGACGGAGTAAACTTGACAAAATTTTGAAGATGATACTATGGAGAATGAAAAATGCCAGTGGAACAAAACATGTAGATTTTGAATAAAAAAGCTCTTTCCGAGAAAGTATGAGTTGTCATTTGTTAAGGGTCCAAACTACAAAAACTCAAAAAGACTGAAGACAACTAAAAAATAGAGAAATACTACAGAGCCTATAGATTCTATATCAACAGATTTTTCCCAATTCTGACTTATTGCATCAAGGTGAAACACTTACATATAAGCCAAAATTGTCTATAATTTTGAATTTTCCCTACATATTTAGTAAATTAAATACAATTAAGGTAGTCCTAGATACTCGGCACAAAATGGGCTCAATCATTAAAAGCTTAGCTTTAAATGATAAATATACATTCTAGCAATACATATATACAAAAGAAAATATGTATGTTTACATGCTAGTTTGTTTGTTATCACCTCTCAGAATGGTGTACCCCCTTGCGAAAATTATTGACATTTATGAAATTTGCCAGACGTCCGTTTTTCCTAAAAATAATTACCCCAGTACCAATTTTGGAAAAATTAGAACTGAACATACAAAATAGAGTATAAATATTTATTTAAGCCATACCTCATCAATAATTTTGCACAAATTTTTGTAAGTAAGTACGCTTTATGGACCTGATGTATCAAAATATAATACAAAAAATGCAATGCTAGTATCGCTTTTGGTAAATATTTTACTATTTTATGGACTAGAATGCCCTAGATCTGTCAACAATGTTATATATCATTTAAACATTAATTAATTGACGATTGATTAAATTCGAAATAGATTCTGTCTCTAAATTTAAACCGGTTTTAGTAAAAGAAAAAGAAAAGAAAAATTCGGGGGGGGGGGGGGGGGGGGATCAAAACAAAGAAGATATAAGCATACCTGAAATCCTGGTTAATCAGAAACTTCGTTTTTCATTTTACTTTAACAGAATCAAGTTTCTCAACATTAATCATTTCTATCTCTCATAGAATACATATATTACCGTTCTAATTGCTTATTATTGCCATTGTTTACAACAGTGATGTAGAGCAAAATCAATACTGGGTATCAATAACGCTTTGTAAAAGTCGAACCAATATTGTAAAATCCGTATTATGACGTAGTGCAATATTCGGACTACTTTTAAACACATAAAACATCTTAAAATACTGAAATTTGATACAAAGGATCTCTAATTAGCCTACACGGGTCATGTATCCCCTCAATGACTGTTTATCTAAACTCAGCAAGTGATGATGTGCATTTAGTCTTAAATCCAGGGGGAGATAATCTGAAGACATGATCTGTGACCAACACTGACAGCATCCATCAATTCACCCCTTATAATCCTAACAAAGCCTCATAGGAGGGAAAATTCCTTATCAGATACTGGTTACACTCTCAATTTAAAAAATTACATTAGTGATAAAAGGATGGGGATACACCAAGTGCTGCAACTATATGTAGCAGGTACCCAAAGGCAGGCCACATTCAAACATGCCCCGCTCCAAGAGAACCCAATACAGAATAAACCACGGAAAACGCAAAGGGCATTTCCAAAAGGGTCATCCCTATTTCAGTTCAAAAGTAGTACCTGTTGACGGTTGCCATGACGACGGCGTTGGAGATGCTGATGACAGTTCCCGGTCAGTGACCAGTGGATGCGTCCAACCCAAGGAAGCCTATCGAGATGCCCTTTCATCCATGTCCTCTTCATGCCAACAGTCTGGTGCGGTTCTGCCATCCCGTCTCCGTCCTGTTAAGCCTACAACAGTCAAAATTGCAAGTGAGGATCGGTCTGACGGAGAAAACATTATAGTCAAGGTACAATCACAGACCGCGCTACTGCAAAAAACAGCAGTCCACCATTACTGCAGTAGCCCTAAAATGAACTTTAGCATTTCCAAGAGACAATGACTTTTTGCATAACAGGCCAGTCCAAGTGTCTTACCTGTCGGTTCAGCTCTAGTCAGGTGCAGCTGTACGAAAAACACAAGATATCTAGAGGACCGGAGACTGGAACCCTCAACGAGGCCCTTCTACTTGGCTGCCTAAAAACAAAGGTTCGAGTGTCACACACTAGCTTCATTCTAAGCTGCCTTAATGTTAAGGCACCTGACACAAGGGGAATGCAGCGAAAACTGAACTCACTCTGTGACCGAGTGGAAGAAATTAACTCTGAGAGCATGCGAGAAAACCAACGATTTTATATTGCTTTATTCATAAGCTAAGGGACCTGCAAAAGAACATCAGGAGCATAAAGCTAAAGTCCCCCCTCCCACCCAGTAGCAACAGAGATGCTTTTATTCAGAGACTGGCAACATGTGTGCGAGCACAAGTCGATATGAACTGGTGCACGTAAGAAAACTGTGCAAGTCTGATGAACTTTTCATACATAAGGCTGAGCAGGCCATATCTAACATTCTGCCGTGCTTTTCCGGAGTCCATGACCACTGTCGCAGAATGTCGTTTACATGCAATGCCCATCTACCTACTTACAGTGCCAAATTCCTACCTTATCGAAGGCACCTGGACCTGGAACCCGAAGACATTTCCAGCATACAGAGGGTCATCAATAAGCAGATACTGGGCCAAAACTTACCAAAAGTCTGCAGACTCTCAATTACTAATAAATGTGAGAGTCTCCATCAGACAGTGTTCACTTATGCACCGAAGAATACCACTTGGGCCAGAAACTTCACCGCACTGTGTCACTCTGCAGTTCATACCTCTACTCACGGCACTGGATCTTCATCATCTCTCATTGCCAACAAGGTCGGTGTGCGCTGGGACCATGCAGGACCATTCCACCGGAAGATGCCACAGCTCAATCGCCTGAGGCAGTACCACAGCCTACGAAAAAAAACCCAATTAAGTACAAGACCACTCGACACTTTGGGAGGAAGAAGAAAATGAACCGAAAACTCCGAGAACTCTCCCTCTACAATAACGAAAGGGAAAACAGGGCAAATGAGCATGCGTGAGGAATTAACCGCTAAACCTTAACAGTAAAATCATACTACCTTATGGAAACAGACACTGCGGATATGGTTCATGACCCATGCATCTCCTTAACGACTTACATGTTTTCCATGAATTGTTTACAGACTACGGCTCAATAGACAAATGCTGTGTGTTTATACAAATTTTACAGTGACACAGATGAGAAACATGTACAGTTTTGTCAATATGATGTCCTTGTATAAAAAAATAAAATCTGTGCACTAATACTTTGTGTTGTTTACTATTGATGACGGGGTGAAAAACCCCATACCCTGACTCGTTAAGGCTGCCTAACCAAAAATGACAAAAATTGGTCCTATCGACCTTCCTTTCAATTTTAGATACGAATTGAGCTTTCTGCTCTTCCGTTAAATTGATTTCGTAAACTGCAGACATAATTACATTAGAGATGCAGAGGTTAAAACCAAATATGGTCAAGTGCCTGTAATTAACAATAAGGAAAGATCAATGGGCCATTTTAATTGATAATTTAATTAATAATCTGCTTAATTAATTAATGAAATGAAGTGATGGGGCAGCATAAGCCAAAAATATTGTTACCAAGAGCCCCCAGTGTCTGCAGGTCCGTCCATTGTGCTATTCACCAGGCTTAGCAATCACTGCCTATTCCTAGCCAAATATTAGAGTTATCTTTCCTTGGCTACAAAGCCAAAAATGAGTGTAAACAGAATGAGATACAACAGAGGACAAAATCTGGCCATTTGGAACTAACAGCATCTTATGCAACACAGATATGTCACTAAAACTAGTTTTGGGGGAATTCATAATTTTGACCTATGCTTGAAGGTAGCAGGGGACAGTTTTTTTTATGCATGAAATGGTCGGGTGGGGGTACCCCCATTTAGAACTATGTTGCGGGAAAAATATAATTTGCACCTGGATCAAAATGACTTGTAACTACCTGTTAGACTTAAAGAAGGACATTAAGGTTAAAAATTTACCTTAATTGACACCCATTTTTTTTGGGTCAAATAAAATGTCTAATTGACATTGTGTAATTGTGTAATGTCAAAATTTTACCCATTTTGGCCTATTTAGACCCCACCCTACTGTATTCCCTGCAGAGAGATGGCCCCCGGGACGGGTGCAACCTGTAGTCTAACATGTCCCCTCCCTGCCCCTCTGTACCGCCCCACCTCCCATCCATGTCATTTTCACACTATTTCACTTACCGTCTGCCCTACTTTCTTCTTGCATGAAAAGTGAGCACACCTGTCAACAGCCGCCGTTTCGCATCTGACTCCCAAGCACCCCCTATAACACTATGGGACCTACATGCTTTACATCAAAATACAGGAATGACTCCCTGCTACCATAAAATTATCACCTATCATCAATTTACTAATTTTCATAGTACATACAGGCCTTCAAATACAGTAACCCTCATTTTTACTAAAATATTGTACTTTATGCGGGTACTTTATGCGAAACTGTCCCTTGCTACCATATGATATTACATTAATGTAATTTGGGGTAGCTTATTCTTCGCAGACTACCATAAATTGCAACTTTTTAACACCTAAGGAACTGTAGCTCCCAGGTCATCCATCCAAATTTTTTTCAGACCAGGAGCTACAGACCTGCAGCTAGCTTATTTTTTTAAAACTCCAAAGCTGTGATTCCAACAACTACTGACCTTGACTGTGGGTTGGACTGACAGGTGTCCCGTCGGCTGAACTGATCACATGAATGAAACAGCTGTTGATGCTTTTTTTCAATTCCTATATTGTAAATAAATATCATTACTTTGTTAATATGGTAATTATAACACTGCGAATCGTTAGCATTTATTGTGGCTCAATTTTTTTTTCTGAATTTGGTGAGTTGATCCCCTCAGCATGAATTTACATCGTCAAAGAATTATCAAACACAGTATTGATTCATAAATAAATTAACAAAATAATGACCCCTTTATAAACATTTAAATGATTGAAAATAATTTAAAATGAAAACTGTCCACCACTAAAATTTAAATTCCAAAGTACATGTACTGTATATAAGGTTTATTTCACCCCGTGTAATTTTCGCCCTTCTACACTTGCAAACAGTTTCACCCTGCATGTCTAATCTGAGACATTTGAATTTGCCCTGTTTTAGATTTGCCCACTGACAATGAGGGCAAAAGGGGCGAAAATAAAACGGGGCGAATATTTTCCTGTATGTTTACAGTACTTGGTTTTTCCTCACCATATGATTATTATTAGTATTAAGAATAAATTGATGCTCTATCTCAATATCTAGTACACATATATTTAAAGTGAGATGATAATTAACTGCCATGTATTTACCTTAAAGTTTCCACGAATCGGACTTTTAAAAAATTTAATCTAATGCAAATACTTGCCTAATATTCTTTATCTGTCAAACAAGCAGAATCTTAGGTTCACATGCAACGAGAAAGTCCAATCCTTGACTAGCCCACCTAAATAGTGAGAAAAAAAACTTGTTCAGCAAATTTACAAATTAAAACAATTACTTTCATCAAAAAACCATTCCTCATACCTGGTGATCTGGAAATTTGTATCCAATACTATTCTGTACTTTTCATCCTACATTGACCTATTCAACTATAAATGTGTACACTTCACTAAACTGTTATCCTGTACTTTTCTTTTTGTTGTCCTGTTAGTACTTTTTATCCAAGTTGACCTGTTGATATGTAATTCTGTATCCAATATTGACCAGTTGTTCTGTACTTACTTGGGCCTCATACCTCTCCCTTTCTCACATTTCTCTGTGACTAATAGAATCATTCATTATTACGAGTGTGGGATAGTGAAATTCCACCGAGGGGACAAGATTCACTGTCTTGGACGAGGCTTTGCCGAGTCCTAGACCGTGAATCTTGGCCCCGAGGTGGAATTTCACTATCCCACACGAGTTTATAATGAATGATTATTTTTCTCGCATTATATTAGCTTAAAAAATGATGTTTGACAACTTTCTGTTGTGTCGTTCAAAAGATTACTTTCGGTTTATCCCTCCGCGTGCTTCAAATAGTGCAAGTTATAAATGAAAGCATATGACAGTTTTTTCAATTAAAATATGAAAAATTGTAATTAATTATGCAACACAATTACTTAATGGATAATCTCAATGCATTGTTTTGCATTTCCCTACAGCAGACAACGTTTGTTTACGTTTTAAAACGGCGTAGTAATACACAGTGTAAGACAGAAAAATCTCACACTGCTGTCTCACACCGGACAAACCGATCTCACACCGGTGATAATGCGAGAAAAAGGCCATCCACTCTTTGGCAAAGTTAACGAGTCGTTTGCTCAGCTTCTGTTTGGTGTCGCCTGGTCATCTCTCTCAGATACTGCAATAAACATGTAACAATATGTACCGGTACATACATGTATAAACACAAACATTACAGGTTTTAGAGACACAGAAAACAATTGCCACGTAAAATGTGTCACCTATCCAAGATACGCTACATACAGCTAATAATTAACAATTAATTAATAATGAATGTTTTCATTGAGATGTCACTAGGGTACAATATATAATATGATATAATATTCAATGGTATGGAGGTAGACAAATGAGACAAAAATTAAAAATAGAAATCAATAAATAAAAGGTTAAAAAAATGAACTCAAAATTCTAATAATAAAAATTAATCGTCATTCAATGGTAAAAATGTATTCACTTAATCAAGAGACAAAACGGAAAATAAATTGCAGGCCTTTTAAGTTATCAAATAAAGAAAAAAAATGAAAAAAAATTTAAGGCATGGGTTAAAAGGTATTCACCTCAAACCCAAAGTTGTATCCTTTGAGCATGGTTTCTCTGTAGAGATTCAGTAGATGGTTTCTCTCGTTGTCGTCAAAGTTTGCCATGTCTTCACAGTAGAACTTGTCAGTCACTTGTTTGATGGCTTGGACCACTCTCTCTTGTAGTTCCATGGCAGAGCTCTGTGATACACATGTAAGAAAAGGTAATCTAAAAATAAAATTACCACAGAAGAGGACAAGTCCAAATCATGGGTTTTCAGGGAGTTTTTAGGCTTGACTGAAGCCCTCATTATTCAACTTGTCTCTCTGAGTAAAACTGACATCCCTAATTTTTAAAAATTTTTCTGAATAAAGAGAAAATTTGAAATCAAATTAAATTTTAAATAAAGACTTTTATTTCATGAATTGGAAATGTTTGACAAAGTGTGATGGAAATTTTTACAATTCGGAAATTATATTTTGTGACTTAATATAGCAAAAGAAAAAAATATTGCATAAAAAAAGTCCATCTGCAGGTGGACTGGGAGAGATTCTCATCTACTGATATTGTACAATTTTTATAAATTTATCCTGTGGAATTTAATTACCATTATCACAAGAACACCAGACATTACCTTCAGCTCTGTCAAGGATTCGGCAATGGCTTGATGACAAGATGCCTGCTCATTCACAAGTTGCACCGTTTTGCCCGTCAAGGATTCAAATTCTTTCTCTTGGCGCTGAGCTGAGAGGAATGAATAACAACCAGCAGTAGGCCTTCTACCTACAAATGAACGAATGAACAAACAATTTAACAAACAATTTGAATAATTAACAAACCATGAAAATTAATTACAAACAATCTCTGTCATTTGATTACTACCAACCTTCATATCAGTATTTAAAGAGTCTAGGTGGTTAACAACTTAGCCATCAGATTCACCTTAAATTTTCAGGCGTACATTTTCAAAATTAGATGCGGTCGGGCAGTGATATTTTTCGGATTTATAAGCTCAAACTAAATGAAATAGAAAAGTCATCATGTTCTTCAAGAAACACCACAACTACAAGGCTTGAAAAAACCATGTGTTTAAAACATCAACACATAAAAAAGACATTCAATTTTCATGAATGTTTCTATAGTCCAATCATTTTAAGGTGAACATTTCTGCAATATTTACATCCATACTATTTCTTCTCATAATAAGTGTAAATTATTCCATCTTGTAAATGTTCACATTTGTAGGATAAAGTTAACGGTACATTACAGTGGTAACAACGTTATTGTTGACAAGCTAATTGTGTTAAATAGTTCGTGTAACGTGGGTAATCATTCCTGTAACGTGTGGGATCGTGCGTCAGGAATATTGGTTTGCGTTTTTTACCGTGATCGTGCGGTTTTTTCGTTTTGTGACAGTCAGACCGGTTCGAATACCGGCGCCAGATAGCTCAGTTGGTAGTGCACCTGACTAGAGATTCAGGGGGCCCGGTTCGAATCCCGGTCTGGACCGTCATTATTTCTCCCATCCCATTACATTTGGTGCCATGACCAACCTCTGGAACTGACAGGTGAACTCCTGCCTGGGGAAGAGCCTGGGGTGATCTTCCAGGACGATCATTTAAGGGGGGAGGAATGTGACGGTCAGACCATTTCGATTACCAGCGCCAGATAGCTCAGTTAGTAGAGCACATGACTAGAGATTCAGGGGGCCCGGGTTCGAATCCCGGTCTGGACCGTCATTGATTCTCCCATCCCGTTACATTTGGTGCCGTGACCAACCCCTGGAACTGACAGGTGAACTCCTGCCGTGAATCTTGGCCCCGAGGTGGAATTTCACTATCCCACACGAGTTTATAATGAATGATTATTTTTCTCGCATTATATTAGCTTAAAAAATGATGTTTGACAACTTTCTGTTGTGTCGTTCAAAAGATTACTTTCGGTTTATCCCTCCGCGTGCTTCAAATAGTGCAAGTTATAAATGAAAGCATATGACAGTTTTTTCAATTAAAATATGAAAAATTGTAATTAATTATGCAACACAATTACTTAATGGATAATCTCAATGCATTGTTTTGCATTTCCCTACAGCAGACAACGTTTGTTTACGTTTTAAAACGGCGTAGTAATACACAGTGTAAGACAGAAAAATCTCACACTGCTGTCTCACACCGGACAAACCGATCTCACACCGGTGATAATGCGAGAAAAAGGCCATCCACTCTTTGGCAAAGTTAACGAGTCGTTTGCTCAGCTTCTGTTTGGTGTCGCCTGGTCATCTCTCTCAGATACTGCAATAAACATGTAACAATATGTACCGGTACATACATGTATAAACACAAACATTACAGGTTTTAGAGACACAGAAAACAATTGCCACGTAAAATGTGTCACCTATCCAAGATACGCTACATACAGCTAATAATTAACAATTAATTAATAATGAATGTTTTCATTGAGATGTCACTAGGGTACAATATATAATATGATATAATATTCAATGGTATGGAGGTAGACAAATGAGACAAAAATTAAAAATAGAAATCAATAAATAAAAGGTTAAAAAATGAACTCAAAATTCTAATAATAAAAATTAATCGTCATTCAATGGTAAAAATGTATTCACTTAATCAAGAGACAAAACGGAAAATAAATTGCAGGCCTTTTAAGTTATCAAATAAAGAAAAAAAATGAAAAAAAATTTAAGGCATGGGTTAAAAGGTATTCACCTCAAACCCAAAGTTGTATCCTTTGAGCATGGTTTCTCTGTAGAGATTCAGTAGATGGTTTCTCTCGTTGTCGTCAAAGTTTGCCATGTCTTCACAGTAGAACTTGTCAGTCACTTGTTTGATGGCTTGGACCACTCTCTCTTGTAGTTCCATGGCAGAGCTCTGTGATACACATGTAAGAAAAGGTAATCTAAAAATAAAATTACCACAGAAGAGGACAAGTCCAAATCATGGGTTTTCAGGGAGTTTTTAGGCTTGACTGAAGCCCTCATTATTCAACTTGTCTCTCTGAGTAAAACTGACATCCCTAATTTTTAAAAATTTTTCTGAATAAAGAGAAAATTTGAAATCAAATTAAATTTTAAATAAAGACTTTTATTTCATGAATTGGAAATGTTTGACAAAGTGTGATGGAAATTTTTACAATTCGGAAATTATATTTTGTGACTTAATATAGCAAAAGAAAAAAATATTGCATAAAAAAAGTCCATCTGCAGGTGGACTGGGAGAGATTCTCATCTACTGATATTGTACAATTTTTATAAATTTATCCTGTGGAATTTAATTACCATTATCACAAGAACACCAGACATTACCTTCAGCTCTGTCAAGGATTCGGCAATGGCTTGATGACAAGATGCCTGCTCATTCACAAGTTGCACCGTTTTGCCCGTCAAGGATTCAAATTCTTTCTCTTGGCGCTGAGCTGAGAGGAATGAATAACAACCAGCAGTAGGCCTTCTACCTACAAATGAACGAATGAACAAACAATTTAACAAACAATTTGAATAATTAACAAACCATGAAAATTAATTACAAACAATCTCTGTCATTTGATTACTACCAACCTTCATATCAGTATTTAAAGAGTCTAGGTGGTTAACAACTTAGCCATCAGATTCACCTTAAATTTTCAGGCGTACATTTTCAAAATTAGATGCGGTCGGGCAGTGATATTTTTCGGATTTATAAGCTCAAACTAAATGAAATAGAAAAGTCATCATGTTCTTCAAGAAACACCACAACTACAAGGCTTGAAAAAACCATGTGTTTAAAACATCAACACATAAAAAAGACATTCAATTTTCATGAATGTTTCTATAGTCCAATCATTTTAAGGTGAACATTTCTGCAATATTTACATCCATACTATTTCTTCTCATAATAAGTGTAAATTATTCCATCTTGTAAATGTTCACATTTGTAGGATAAAGTTAACGGTACATTACAGTGGTAACAACGTTATTGTTGACAAGCTAATTGTGTTAAATAGTTCGTGTAACGTGGGTAATCATTCCTGTAACGTGTGGGATCGTGCGTCAGGAATATTGGTTTGCGTTTTTTACCGTGATCGTGCGGTTTTTTCGTTTTGTGACAGTCAGACCGGTTCGAATACCGGCGCCAGATAGCTCAGTTGGTAGTGCACCTGACTAGAGATTCAGGGGGCCCGGTTCGAATCCCGGTCTGGACCGTCATTATTTCTCCCATCCCATTACATTTGGTGCCATGACCAACCTCTGGAACTGACAGGTGAACTCCTGCCTGGGGAAGAGCCTGGGGTGATCTTCCAGGACGATCATTTAAGGGGGGAGGAATGTGACGGTCAGACCATTTCGATTACCAGCGCCAGATAGCTCAGTTAGTAGAGCACATGACTAGAGATTCAGGGGGCCCGGGTTCGAATCCCGGTCTGGACCGTCATTGATTCTCCCATCCCGTTACATTTGGTGCCGTGACCAACCCCTGGAACTGACAGGTGAACTCCTGCCAGGGGAAGAGCCTGGGGTGATCCTCCGGGACGAAGTTCATTTAAGGGGGGAGGAATGTGATGGACGGTCATACCGGTTCAAATACCAGCGCCACATAGCTCAGTTGGTAGAGCACCTAACTATAGAGATTCAGGGGGCCCGGGTTCGAATCCCGGTCTGGTCCGTCATTATTTCTCCCATCCCGTCACAGTTTTGTAACCTTTTTTACGGAATGCCATGATTTATTTTGAAAACAACAACAAGTAGTTTTTGTAAAATAATGTGAATTTAAAACTTTTTTTATGGAAGAAAATTGATTCTCTCTTTTTTTTTTTTTATAGAAAAAAATTCATTCGCTCTTTTGTCGTTAAATACATTCAGTAAGTATTTCCATAGCTCATTCAATCCTTTGTTCGGTCGAGTTAGTTTTGCATAATTTTATAATCAGCCTATCAAGCATTTATTGTATCTTGACACAATCAGCCTATCAATCATTTATCATGTTTATTGTGTCTTGACACATAATTTTAATCATATTAGCAAGAGCGACACGTTGAATGAAAGCGGTCAAGCTTACCCACGCCCCGTTTTAAAGTAAACGATTATTCCCAATGTTTTTCTTTTAAATGAGAATACGATACGCATTCCTATCTGGTACATTGTATAATCATTTGTTTGAAAGAAATTATTTAGACGCTATAAAATTTAGAATATATAGAAATAAATCAATTACCGTATTTTTCGGGGCATAGGCCGATATTTTTTTTCTCCAATGCGCGAGTATCGGCTTATCCCCCGGGATCGGCTATTCGTAGGCTCAAAGTTGAAAAAATTAAACAGTCAAATTTAAAATCCACTGTTTTTAGCAGTTTATCATCAGGGTTGTTTTTTTTCTTCGTCCGTTTGAACTATTGTTCGATAGTTGCAGATACATAGATATAACAGAGCCCGTTAGTATATACGTCTCTGATAGTTGTCCCGTTGATAATTTTTGTAATGACATTGCGAGTAATAAAATGTACAGTACTGTACGCGGTATTTCTTTACAACCCCAATCAAAAGAATTTTTTCCCCCACGTTCACGTATGAACCCTGGAAACTATTAATGCGTAGTAAAAAAAAAAACGAAACCGGGTAGAATGAAATATGACGGAACTTTTGTGAATTTCTTCATGTCTGCGTTCGTGGAAATCACTGGTCTTGGGTGAAGAATAAATCAATGCTTTGTGTTTTTACAGTTAATTTTCTGTTGGATGAAATAACGGTATTCTGGTGTCGTGTGTATATACAAAGGTGTGAAACCCGTGACTAAAACACAGCCTGGGGGCACGTAGTGTACACCCTAACACCTCACCGCATTAATTGTGTTTTTAACATTACAACTTCTTTGCATAACGGCAAGTCACTATTTAATTTATTAACGGAAAAGAACACAAATTAAATATTTTATGTGTAGTATTTCGTTTTCTCATTCATGCGATTACGGGGGATAGCTCTATTTGAATATGAAACCATGTGTTGAGCTAATGGAAAAAGAGTACCAATTAATTTCCCATAGAACTCAATGTTAACCTAAACACCCCTAGCTACTTTGCTATATTATACTTTACAGACATATCCTTGGTAAATTCTGAAAGTTCATTCCAAGCACTGACACAAAATCACAAGAAATATATATGGTCCCATGGCGTTTATAGGTCAAAATTGAACTTGTTTACAACTTACAGTGATCCGCAGCAAATTAACCCAAGTCTCTAAAATGACACCCACCTCCCACTTTAACCCCTCTAATTTCTTTACTCTCTGCAGTACTTCCTAATTTCATCATTTAATTTAAACACTGATAATTTTACCTTAAAATGATCATTATTTCAACAACTTATTCAGCCAATCACCTAAGCCCTACCTTTTTCTGCTCGGCTCAATCTTGTATTAACACTTCTCTGATGTCAACATCCGGTGCATTGGTACTCTCATTCCTATACTCATAATTCTACTCACCTCAGAATTAGGCAAATTTGTGTTTTTCATGAACCTTATACATACCTCTTATTGTGTGTGTCCTGGATCTACAGAGACATGTATGCTGTGCTCATCCGAGTACGAGGCTCTCTCCCTCGGCAAATGCTGTGATGAGAGCGGACTGACAGTGAAATCCAGAATGAATAAACTGCTTTTTGATGTCTGTAACAAATAAAATACATGTAAAATTTGAATGAATGTGTTTGTTTGTTTGTATTTAAGGGTGTTATGAACAAATTGGATATGATTTTTCAATAAGGGTGGATTCTACCCAGATTTCAAGTAATGATGCTGAAATGACTGAAATGTCAATTTAAGATGCAAAATTAAGAATTTTACATTGAGTAAATTAGTAAAAATTTGTATTCTTATGAATTGTTTACTATTTGGAAAGCTGATGAGCAAATCATCCCTTATCTCTGACCCCCTGCAGTTAATATAGGAGATAAAACTTTTACCACCCCCCTACATGGCAGAGCTTAAAATAATAGCCGGTGCCCCCATCTTTTGCTACGTAAATCATTCACAGATAAACAATAGCCCAATTTTCGGATACAGTATAACAGCTTAATCTCCCTAGTGCGAAACAGCATCAACAATTAATTAGGAATTTAGAATTTGCATTCAGAAAAGGCTTGATTTTCACCATGCCAAAATTTCAAAAAGGACATTCCTATGGATTCAAAGCCCAAAATCTCCCTCATAACAAGGGGAAAAAAAGTCGCCAGGAGGCTTACATACCAGCTACATGTAAAAGGTTGTCTTCTGAGATGACAGATCTGGTTAACAACCCCCCATCTGCATCAGAGAGGGAGGAAATGGTCCAGCGTCCGGGAAACTACCATCTCCTGAGACCAAGGGGGGATGCCTGTAAAAGTGAAGTGGAAAATCATCAAGACCAGAATTTTGAGCAGTAAGTCATCTTTTGTCAGCTAAAATGAATAGAAATCACAATTTTACATAAACTTTTGTGAAATTAACATTTTTTTTACAAATTAGAACCCTTTATGGCCAATAAAATGGGGCTCTCGGACAGTAGGTCCATTTTTTCAGTTTTACATGTGGCTACATGTCACTACATGTAATCTGGGGTGATAAAACATGTATTTATAAATCATTCACCTCACGTGTATCAGAAAAATGGGTTTCAAAGCAGTTTATGTAAAATTACATTATTTTCAAAAATCTACAAAATTTACAACTAGTCTAAGGGGGGTAACTCTAAAATAAATTTTCCCCATCTTCACAACACACACAGTTACACACTATGTAAACATCAGTTACAATTATTGTAGAGCGGAGACAGATTCTAACAGATTACTGCACTTGGGGAAGACCGGTGCACTGTGGAACCAAGCCTTTCGGAGCCATCAGGAGCAGAATCCAGGCTGCAATGGATCCCTGACCTGGAACCTGGCCACCGAGGAAAGGCGAGGGCTTGCCACAAGGATGGGGCTCAAATGCGGCGTGTGTCCCTTCACATCGAAGAGACACAACCTCTTTACAGAAGTAGAGACCAGTGCACCCGGCAGAAAACCAGCTTCTCTTAATTACTCCCTTCAGGTCGGGCTGAGCCAAACACCCCTTGGTAATGATGGAATGAGGAAAATACTGCTTTCCACTAACACTCCTGCTCCTTCCCGTAAGTCCCTGCAAAAGACCAGTAACAAAGTTTTGGCTAAAATTGAGACCCTAAATACAGCTGACATGAGTCGCAGGTGTCGCCAGTTGGTTGACGTCAACACCATTAGGGGACAAGAGTCGCCGCAGTCTATAGACGTGCAGTGCGACGGCATGTACAACAACCCCTTGTACTCGGGGGTCGGTGAGACGCCATTCCAGCCGGCAACACAGACTGTCTACTCTGTCGCTGAAAATGTAACTGCAAAACATCAAATTATCAAATTGATAACGAAAAATAAAATTTGCTCAAAGCACGGTCACTTACGGGATGCGGCATCTGCTAACCACTCTTGTAGTCCGGGGGAGTGCGGCGCTAACCTCCCCATGCAGCATACTATAGGGGATGAGTTTACATGGGCTAGGGAGGGGATGGCCGAACTTCTCTGTGAAGACGGTATCGAGGTTAAGGGGGTAACAACTGATCCAGACAGCTCAGCTGGGCGGGCTGCAGACTCCCTCTTCAAGGATGGGCTGTACAAGGTCAAGCCAGTGCATTACCTGGATACTCGGCATCTCTCCGAAAGTATCAGGAAATCTATAAAAAGAGATGAAAAGCTCTTACAGGTCATGCCCTGCAGAACGAAAGCTGAGAAAACCAAACTTTTGCATAATTTTGCCCTCGATGCAGTAGATAGATGCACGGCCGAGATCAATCAAGCGTATGACATGTATGCTGGTGATGGCCATAAGATGAAAAACAAGCTCTCATATGCTGTGGATGCAATTGTGCAGTGTTACATGGGTGATCATGCTCTATGCAGGAAACATTCTTTAGTATGTAATGGGGGAATAGTTAATTGGGTAAGCAAAAGTACATATCTAGGTTCAACTTTTGAAATACCTCACTCTTCGGAGAACGAGGACTTGCTTCGTGCTTGCATCTCAAAGAGGTTGTCTCCAGCCGTTCTGGACAAAACTATCAAGAACAGCAACTCTCAGAAGGTCGAAAGCTTCAATCGCACTCTTCGGCGATCTTTACCTCGTAATGTCACCTTTACTCGCAACTTTGCGGGTAGGGCTCATAGTGCTGCTCACTCTTCAAATAATGGTCCAGGTGACTCCATCCGCAGCTTATGTGCAGGTGTGGGTTGTGCCATCCCCAGTGGAGGCTCGGTGGACAAGTCTCTACAAGACATTCAAAAAAACCATGAAACTAGTATTGAATGAATCTATTTCATCGTCCATTTTCTATAAATAACAACTGCTCTATTTTTTAAAACTGTTAATGCTTATATGAGTACACAAACTAATTTCTATTCTTTAAATTCCATTTTAGTTCAAGTTAACTGTTAATGCATGAGGACATTTGCATCCTTATGTTAACAAACATGACTCGAATCAAACGAAATTCCACATGTCAAGCAGCCACTTAATATAAATATTTTGAATTATTGGTATACTGAGCCCGATTTTTTTTAACAATGACCTTGAACTTCCTCAATTGACCTTTGGTCAAGGTCATGACATACTCTCAGGTTATAAGCATTCTAGATGTGAATTAAGAACTTCCAATATTTGTCCATTAGAAAGATATGGACTGGACACGAGTTTTATACTTTTCTGCAAGTGACCTTGCCCTTGCCCAAATGACCTTGGGTCAAGGTCATGACAAACCCTTAGCTTATAAGCAATCTTTTTGTGAACTGAGAACTTCTAATGTTTCTCCAGAAGAAAGATATGGACCGGACAAGAATTGTGAACTTTTTTCTGCCATTGACCTTGACCTTGTCTAAATGACCTTGGGTCAAGGTCACGACACACCAATAGGTCATAACCAATCTTTGTGTGAAGTAAGAACTTCCAATGTTTCTCCATTAAAAAGATATGGACCGGACACGAATTTTGCAATTTTTTCTGTCTGTGACCTTGACCTTGCCCGAATGACCTTGGGTTAAGGTCATGACACACCCTTAGGTCATAACCAATCTTTGTGTGAAGTTAAAACTTACAATGTTTCTCCATAAGAAAGATATGGACCGGACACGAATTTTGCACTTTTTCTGTTGGTGACCTTGAACCTTGCCCGAATGACCTTGGTTCAAGGTCATGACACACCCTTAGGTCATAAGCATTCTTTGTGTGAAGTAAGAACTTCTAATGTTTCTCCATAAGAAAGATATGGACCGGACACGAATTTTGCACTTTTTCTGCCAGTGACCAATATCAGAAATCAACTCTATACAAAACAAAAAGGGTGGTTAAACGTAAAAAACTCTACAAGTTATATGAAAAGCATCAAGAGGAAATTAAATACCAGAAAAATATGATGCTCTCTGAATCCCGAGCCCGAGGGAAAATGAAGAGGCATTCTGAGCATAATTATTCAAAATATGATTAAATTGTGTATTACAATACATATTAACTAATTACATGGTAGAATGCAATGGGGATGGTGGGCCCTGCAACAGAACCCCTGTGCTTTGCAGTGGTTTCTCTCCTGGTTCACTTCATGCGTCTCCAGGACGAGGTGGGCGGCGTTGACGCAAAGCTTCTTATGGCACAGATGGCTGACCTCCAGGTTTCCACCTGGAAACTGTGATCGGGTCAAGCGCATCTGTGCCATAAGAATAGCCCTATGAACCCTCTCAAACTTTGGTCCCTCCTCTGGCCATCTCACTCTTAACACTCCATACCCATGGGCAGTGGTGGCGCCTTTCCATACAAAACACCCCCCTGGTCCCCCCTGAATTTCACTTTTTTCCAAAATTCTAAGCCTCAACTGTTCAAAGAAATCTTCCATGATCAAATATCAACAGAACTAAACTTCCTATGGAACTATTTATCCTTAAAAAGTCACACGACAAGGGGAAAATAGGCTCTCTATAGGAAAAAGAGTACCAATTAATTTCCCATAGAACTCAATGTTAACCTAAACACCCCTAGCTACTTTGCTATATTACTTACAGACATATCCTTGGTAAATTCTGAAAGTTCATTCCAAGCACTGACACAAAATCACAAGAAATATATATGGTCCCATGGCGTTTATAGGTCAAAATTGAACTTGTTTACAACTTACAGTGATCCGCAGCAAATTAACCCAAGTCTCTAAAATGACACCCACCTCCCACTTTAACCCCTCTAATTTCTTTACTCTCTGCAGTACTTCCTCATTTCATCATTTAATTTAAACACTGACAATTTTACCTTAAAATGATCATTATTTCAACAAATTATTCAGCCAATCACCTAAGCCCTACCTTTTTCTGCTCGGCTCAATCTTGTATTAACACTTCTCTGATGTCAACATCCGGTGCATTGGTACTCTCATTCCTATACTCATAATTTTACTCACCTCAGAATTAGGCAAATTTGTGTTTTTCATGAACCTTATACATACCTCTTATTGTGTGTGAAACATGAGTCCTGGATCTGCAGAGACATGTATGCTGTGCTCATCCGAGTACGAGGCTCTCTCCCTCGGCAATCGTATGATGAGAGTGGACCGACAGTGAAATCCAGAATGAATAAACTGCTTTTTGATGTCTGTAACAAATAAAATACATGTAAAATTTGAATGAATGTGTTTGTTTGTTTGTACTTAAGGGTGTTATGAACAAATTGGATATGATTTTTCAATAAGGGTGGATTCTACCCAGATTTCAAGTAATGATGCTGAAATGACTGAAATGTCAATTTAAGATGCAAAATTAAGAATTTTACATTGAGTAAATTAGTAAAAATTTGTATTCTTATGAATTGTTTACTATTTGGAAAGCTGATGAGTAAATCATCCCTTATCTCTGACCCCCTGCAGTTAATATAGGAGATAAAACTTTTACCACCCCCCTACATGGCAGAGCTTAAAATAATAGCCGGTGCCCCCATCTTTTGCTACATAAATCATTCACAGATAAACAATAGCCCAATTTTCGGATACAGTATAACAGCTTAATCTCCCTAGTGCGAAACAGCATCAACAATTAATTAGGAATTTAGAATTTGCATTCAGAAAAGGCTTAATTTTCACCATGCCAAAATTTCAAAAAGGACATTCCTATGGATTCAAAGCCCAAAATCTCCCTCATAACAAGGGGAAAAAAAGTGGCCAGGAGGCTTACATACCAGCTACATATAAAAGGTTGTCTTCTGAGATGACAGATCTGGTTAACAACCCCCCATCTGCATCAGAGAGGGAGGAAATGGTCCAGCGTCCGGGAAACTACCATCTCCTGAGACCAAGGGGGGATGCCTGTAAAAGTGAAGTGGAAAATCATCAAGACCAGAATTTTGAGCAGTAAGTCATCTTTTGTCAGCTAAAATGAATAGAAATCACAATTTTACTTAAACTTTTGTGAAATTAACATTTTTTTTACAAATTAGAACCCTTTATGGCCAATAAAATGGGGCTCTCGGACAGTAGGTCCATTTTTTCAGTTTTACATGTGGCTACATGTCACTACATGTAATCTGGGGTGATAAAACATGTATTTATAAATCATTCACCTCACGTGTATCAGAAAAATGGGTTTCAAAGCAGTTTATGTAAAATTACATTATTTTCAAAAATCTACAAAATTTACAACTAGTCTAAGGGGGGTAACTCTAAAATAAATTTTCCCCATCTTCACAACACACACAGTTACACACTATGTAAACATCAGTTACAATTATTGTAGAGCGGAGACAGATTCTAACAGATTACTGCACTTGGGGAAGACCGGTGCACTGTGGAACCAAGCCTTTCGGAGCCATCAGGAGCAGAATCCAGGCTGCAATGGATCCCTGACCTGGAACCTGGCCACCGAGGAAAGGCGAGGGCTTGCCACAAGGATGGGGCTCAAATGCGGCGTGTGTCCCTTCACATCGAAGAGACACAACCTCTTTACAGAAGTAGAGACCAGTGCACCCGGCAGAAAACCAGCTTCTCTTAATTACTCCCTTCAGGTCGGGCTGAGCCAAACACCCCTTGGTAATGATGGAATGAGGAAAATACTGCTTTCCACTAACACTCCTGCTCCTTCCCGTAAGTCCCTGCAAAAGACCAGTAACAAAGTTTTGGCTAAAATTGAGACCCTAAATACAGCTGACATGAGTCGCAGGTGTCGCCAGTTGGTTGACGTCAACACCATTAGGGGACAAGAGTCGCCGCAGTCTATAGACGTGCAGTGCGACGGCATGTACAACAACCCCTTGTACTCGGGGGTCGGTGAGACGCCATTCCAGCCGGCAACACAGACTGTCTACTCTGTCGCTGAAAATGTAACTGCAAAACATCAAATTATCAAATTGATAACGAAAAATAAAATTTGCTCAAAGCACGGTCACTTACGGGATGCGGCATCTGCTAACCACTCTTGTAGTCCGGGGGAGTGCGGCGCTAACCTCCCCATGCAGCATACTATAGGGGATGAGTTTACATGGGCTAGGGAGGGGATGGCCGAACTTCTCTGTGAAGACGGTATCGAGGTTAAGGGGGTAACAACTGATCCAGACAGCTCAGCTGGGCGGGCTGCAGACTCCCTCTTCAAGGATGGGCTGTACAAGGTCAAGCCAGTGCATTACCTGGATACTCGGCATCTCTCCGAAAGTATCAGGAAATCTATAAAAAGAGATGAAAAGCTCTTACAGGTCATGCCCTGCAGAACGAAAGCTGAGAAAACCAAACTTTTGCATAATTTTGCCCTCGATGCAGTAGATAGATGCACGGCCGAGATCAATCAAGCGTATGACATGTATGCTGGTGATGGCCATAAGATGAAAAACAAGCTCTCATATGCTGTGGATGCAATTGTGCAGTGTTACATGGGTGATCATGCTCTATGCAGGAAACATTCTTTAGTATGTAATGGGGGAATAGTTAATTGGGTAAGCAAAAGTACATATCTAGGTTCAACTTTTGAAATACCTCACTCTTCGGAGAACGAGGACTTGCTTCGTGCTTGCATCTCAAAGAGGTTGTCTCCAGCCGTTCTGGACAAAACTATCAAGAACAGCAACTCTCAGAAGGTCGAAAGCTTCAATCGCACTCTTCGGCGATCTTTACCTCGTAATGTCACCTTTACTCGCAACTTTGCGGGTAGGGCTCATAGTGCTGCTCACTCTTCAAATAATGGTCCAGGTGACTCCATCCGCAGCTTATGTGCAGGTGTGGGTTGTGCCATCCCCAGTGGAGGCTCGGTGGACAAGTCTCTACAAGACATTCAAAAAAACCATGAAACTAGTAAAAAATATCAGAAATCAACTCTATACAAAACAAAAAGGGTGGTTAAACGTAAAAAACTCTACAAGTTATATGAAAAGCATCAAGAGGAAATTAAATACCAGAAAAATATGATGCTCTCTGAATCCCGAGCCCGAGGGAAAATGAAGAGGCATTCTGAGCATAATTATTCAAAATATGATTAAATTGTGTATTACAATACATATTAACTAATTACATGGTAGAATGCAATGGGGATGGTGGGCCCTGCAACAGAACCCCTGTGCTTTGCAGTGGTTTCTCTCCTGGTTCACTTCATGCGTCTCCAGGACGAGGTGGGCGGCGTTGACGCAAAGCTTCTTATGGCACAGATGGCTGACCTCCAGGTTTCCACCTGGAAACTGTGATCGGGTCAAGCGCATCTGTGCCATAAGAATAGCCCTATGAACCCTCTCAAACTTTGGTCCCTCCTCTGGCCATCTCACTCTTAACACTCCATACCCATGGGCAGTGGTGGCGCCTTTCCATACAAAACACCCCCCTGGTCCCCCCTGAATTTCACTTTTTTCCAAAATTCTAAGCCTCAACTGTTCAAAGAAATCTTCCATGATCAAATATCAACAGAACTAAACTTCCTATGGAACTATTTATCCTTAAAAAGTCACACGACAAGGGGAAAATAGGCTCTCTATAGGAAAAAGAGTACCAATTAATTTCCCATAGAACTCAATGTTAACCTAAACACCCCTAGCTACTTTGCTATATTACTTACAGACATATCCTTGGTAAATTCTGAAAGTTCATTCCAAGCACTGACACAAAATCACAAGAAATATATATGGTCCCATGGCGTTTATAGGTCAAAATTGAACTTGTTTACAACTTACAGTGATCCGCAGCAAATTAACCCAAGTCTCTAAAATGACACCCACCTCCCACTTTAACCCCTCTAATTTCTTTACTCTCTGCAGTACTTCCTCATTTCATCATTTAATTTAAACACTGACAATTTTACCTTAAAATGATCATTATTTCAACAACTTATTCAGCCAATCACCTAAGCCCTACCTTTTTCTGCTCGGCTCAATCTTGTATTAACACTTCTCTGATGTCAACATCTGGTGCATTGGTACTCTCATTCCTATAATGGACGCCATACCCTGATGGGTGTTGCTAAAACGCGGAACGGAAAACGGAACGGAAAGCGGAACGGAAGGGAAAACGGAAAATCTTATCTAATGTTATTTACCTCATAGATTTGTTAATCATGCTAAAACGATATACTTAATGTACCTTTTTAATTTTTTTTTGAAAGATTAGCAATATTAGATTATTTATTCAAGAATATTTATTTCCTCAAAATTCACAGTACATGCATTGACCACTATATTCTGTCCCAAAATATCCTCGATTTACTTATTGCTGTATATTTATATATACCTCAGGGTTCAAGCGATTCTCTTTTAGAAGCATTAAACATTCTCATTATTCTTTCTTTAAAACGTCCTCTCTAGCTTATCAGCTGGTATAAATACACGGCTAAAAATAAAGAAGTCTACGGGGTTTTGCATTTCAACAGACCCGGATGATAGTGTTGAAAAATTGTGCAAGGTCTTCTGAGTGACTTCCAAATGGAGAAAAGATGTCAACATTTTCCATTATAAATCATCCAAATGTGCTGCATGAATATTTTGGGATCGACAGACTATAGTCCCAATATATAATCGGAAAATCAAACCAGGCAATGTCTAGAGCTCTCTATTCGGATCATATGTATATAGCTGCTGGAATAAACAACTGCTTAGTGATGCAAACGTAAACAAAATTGCATTGCTAAAAATACTAGTTTCACAAATTACTAGTTTCATAAATTACTGGGTATTTTAATGTTTACTGTATTTTAATTTTTAATGTCGTCAGTCCTACGTTTTTTTTCTTCCATCTCAATGATACTGTATCGTCTGTATGATAAAAGATCGTCTAGAACACAGAAAATTCAATTTTGATGTAAGTATATACATGTACATCATATTTGAAATATAAAAATACTCAAAACACGCATAAAACGCTTTCACTAACTGCGTGCGTTACGCTGATATTCCAGCAATACCATATAAGAAAAATAAGTGAAAAGTTATAGCTAATATGCTCGTTTAATCATGTTAATGTTTCACAATTCGTATACATTTGATTTTTCCGTTTCGTACTCAACTAAAGCCGAATAAATACAATGCTATAATTGATACACATTCATATGAATATTAATAAGATAGCAACATGTTGATAATCATTCATTAGATATAAATAAAAGATACAAAGTACATGTAAATCGTTTCTGGTCTGTCTATACCCTTTTTAAGCGATAAACGTGATATTTTCCATTCCGTTCCGCTTTCCGTTCCGTTTTCAGTTCCGCGTTTTAGCAACACCCTACCCTGATCTACAAGTAGCTTTCAAAGTAATTATACTTGATTAAATGAAATTGAGCAGTAAGGTTTTAATAAAATATAAAAGGTTTGGTAAAATATTATACTTAGTTCTATCAGACAGTACCATGGAGGTTTGTGTTGCAATATTAAATTTACATTATGTAAAATTACGATACCTAATGATATATACCAACGAATACGGAAGAGACCAAACAGCCACAAAACACAATTATATTTTTTTTAAATGTTTAAAATATATATGTAAAGCAAATTTAATAACTTTAATTGCTCTTTTGACTTTCTACATCGATATTCTGAAAGTATATACTTAATACGACAACTTAAATTCCTTCATCATGCAGCGGTCATACTTTCACCATAGTAATCATCGATTGAAAATCGGCCTATCCCCCAATTCGGCTAGTCTATGGATTTTTCCTGAATTTTGTCTGAAAATGAGCAATTCGGCCTATGCCCCACATCGGCATATGCCCTGAAAAATATGGTATGTACAGTAAATTATGAAAATATTGGATGTGAAAAATCAAAATTCTATGGAACAAGGTCACAATTTTACCTGTATCCCGCATAATTAAATCGTACGTAAGGGAATTGGATAACATAAACAGTCAACTCGTATGTACCCGTTAAATAATTTCGTGTAGTTTTTTTACAATGAATTTTTTTTAACTTATGATAGAAAGTAATATCCTTATAGAGACAAAAAAATTGATTTGTGTGTGAATCCTATATATTTGTGTATGAATTTTGTGTAAAAGTGTTTACTCGTCAAATATAAAACAGTGCATGACTAAAGTACATGCCGCTTTTCAATAAAACAAAAACATAAAGCAATGCAAATTAAAGCAATACGTTTCCTTAATTCTATAGTCTGTCCCAAGATATTTATGCAGCACATTTGGACGATTTAAAAAAAAAATACTTGTAATAGTTGAAAGGGATAATTTCCAAGATAATTTCATTGACACGTTATCAACTGTCACTCAGAAAAATTCACAGGAACGAAAACAGATTCCTTAGACGGGGATTTATAATGGGGAATGTTTACATCTTTACTCCATTTAGAATACACTCGGAATACATCGCACAATTTTTCAACGTTATCATCCGGGCTTGCTGCAATGCAAAATCTCCGTAGACATCACATTTTTTAGCATTGTATTGAAACCTGATACGCTAACAGGGGCGTTTCGACTGAGAAATCTTGGAAATTTTTTATACTTTTGAATGAACATCGTTTGAACCCTGAGGTATTTATAAATATCAAGCAATTAAGCAAAATGTGAATGCAAGATATCTTGGGACAGACTTTAATCTTAAAATATTACTTTTGATCTTGCATGAGTAATGGTGTAGAATCGTTCGGTTGCGTGTTTTATCGTTTTTGTTCGTGTATCGTGAAAATTCAGTAAGTTAGTGATCATCCGTGTATCGTGCGTGATGGTTCGTGTATCGTGCGTGATCGTTCGTGTATCAGAATCGTGCGTGTCGTTTGTCAACAATAACGTTGTTACCACTGTATGATAGTAAGGTAGACGGACATCTCGGCCCAACGACACCTCGGCCAAGGGCGTATGACACCTCGGCCCAGACAGGTCGGCCCAAATTTATTGACACGTCGGCCCATGTAAAAGACACCTCGGCCCAATGAAACTTTGGGTTCTACTAAAAATAAATATTAAAAAAATAGGGGTAGAGAATTACTTTATCTATTCATTGATTTCTTCTTTCTATCTCTTTTTTGAAGATAATGACCAACGACATGAAATGTTGAATTGGTGTTAAATGTGATAAAATTGTCAGATGATATTTAGCATCAAAATATTCGTACAAGATGCGCACATGATCATTATATTTAAAATTAGTATGATCATATTTATTTAATCAACACTGAATGATTAGTATATCGTTATTACACAACATTAATGAATAAAGTTCATTAAAGTCTATAAAAAATATCGCTTATGTGGAAGGTTACATAGAAACAAACCTAAATCAACTTTTAGTGAAAAGGTCATGTCTATTGTTTTTAAATTTACATCGATATGTACAATAAGCGCGCATAACTTCGGACATCGGGTCACACTTGCATACATGTATGACTAAACCTGTCAATCAAACTCTATGTATTTGTTACATTGGATTGTCACGCGTCTCATTTTTTTTTTTTTTTTGTCAACAGCCAATAGAAATTTGATGACTTTATGGTTGTCGAAATCTTTTTACTTAACTTTTTTCACTACAATAATAATAGAATATGTGAATTTTGTAGATCGGAAATTTCAGGAATTGATGACACACTTGAAATATATATAAGTGTTAAATCTAGGATTTAAAGATTGCAATATTTAGATATTTTCATAAATTTATTAAATCTACAAAGATTGACCAGAAAGTGGATACAATAAAAATATTTTGCGTAATAATGAAATGAAATGTCATGACGTGTTGTTTCTCTGACGATTTTGTAAATCTGATATGGGGTGGTAATCATTGATAGGATATATATGGACTTCGGTGGTTAGATTGCCTTATAATTAACTGCTCGTAATTAAATCTTCATTGTCACCCGTGACACGCGTTTGCGACTCCAAAGGAAAGTGCTGCATCCTCTTGTTTGTTTAACTATTAGTGTCATTGTTGTTGTCGAAATTGTCGTCATTTTCTTAATTTTACTTTCTTGTTTGCTTAACAAATAAAACTTTAAAATGGTCTCATTTTTTTATTAATTCAATTTCTTTTACACGTCTTTGATATGTAATATTTTGATAAAATATATATGTTAATAAAATAAAAACATTTTAAATAAAATAACTTTGTTTTAATTTTGCTTGAACCGAGATGTCTTTTACGTGAGCCGAGGTGTCTCAAATTTTGGGCTGACCCCTCTGGGCCGAGGTGTCCTGGGGCCGAAGTGTCGTTGGGCCGAGGTGTGTCTGACATTCGATAGTAAACGTACGCATTCACGACACTGCTTGCTTGCAGTATTAATGCAGGTCGGGTGCATTGTTTTAGCAAGATTATTTTGATTATGCAAAATATCTAAGTCACAATAAGCTAATCTACCTGATGAAATCGTCTGGATCTTCCGCCAGTGGGTTAAAATCTTCAGTTGGCGTTGTCGACAAGGGAGTTTTTAATTCCCCGTCCGCCATGTCAAGTTTCGATAACTCCTGCTCGGTGAGCATGGTCAGAGTTATCCTTCTTTAATTTTCTACCCAAATGTATTTACATGTAGTTTATCAATCTTTTAATATGACTAATGTAACTTCTTGCTATCATTATTGATTGGTAATTTTAATTTAAAATTAACAAATGCCAATCTATTTTTTAATATGAAGAATATGAAGATTTTTTTTTAAATTTATCTGATATCTTGAACCTTTAATATAAATCGAATGTCGTTTTATTTTAATTTTGTACAAATTGATGGAATAGAACTTCAGATATCAATCAATTTAATATCTTTATAATAAAAATATCACAATATCGGTATGACCTCTTTTTATATAATAGAGAACTTTTTTAACTGAGATCAAGCATCAAAATAATATGTAACAAAAAACAAAGTAATTTTTTTTTATCAGAAAGATTTTTATGTCAAGAATTGCGATTTTCTCTCTCTTTTTTCAGATTTACAGTCAAGTCGTACACAGACCAACTCGTATACAGGTCAACTCGTATACAAAATTGTCCGCATAAAAAAAACGAAAGTCAACTCGTATACAAAAAATTCCCGTATACTAAATCGACAGGAAACACACAGGTGTCGTACCATGTTGAAAAATGTTTGGGAAATGACATTTAAAAGCGGAAAGTTGGATATATTTTTTTCAAAAAAATAACGAGGAGTATCTTAATTAGCCTTTGAGAAGTCATCCGTTTGGAGAAGCAAGAGACACCGTGCTTGTTGTTTTGATGTGTAGAAATAATTACCAAATAATAATGATTGGATTGACACAATTAATTATCGCTAATTTTTTTGTTGTAATTTCACATCGTTACCGAGTTTAATCATAATGCACAATCATACATGCATCTATGAATTTTGCAATCTTTGTAATGGTTGATGACATCCATTTTATTCTTATGTGTTATTTAAACATATTTTATTGAGTAATCAAGTGGATTAGGCAACAGGCAAAGCCTATATAAACCCACTCCAAAATATGTTTTGTAACGGGATTTTTTTGTATACGAGTTGACTTTCGTTTTTTTATGCGGCAATTTTGTATACGAGTTGACCTGTATACGAGTTGGTCTGTGTACGACTTGACCGGACACCTTTTTTCATGACCATGCATATGTTCTGTGAAAATCTTTTTTTTTTCATATTGAAATTGAGATATGATTTGCTAGGCTATAAGCTACTACTAAGTAAAGAAGAAAATCATATATATATATACAAATGGAGAGAGAGAGAGAGAGAGAGAGAATATCAAATATATATCACTCCTTTTATATTTGGTATTTTCCTATTATTTGATATAGAGCTCTTCTTCTAAAGGAGAGCAATACCGTCTAAAAATGGCCACGACCATTGAGCTCTCTTAATTAATTGTTGAGCTGTAATTGTAAATAAATTGCTATACCGCAGAGAGAGAGAGAGAGAGAGAGAGAGAGAGAGAGAGAGAGAGAGAGAGAGAGAGAGAGAGAGAGAGAAAAAGAGATGTTAATTCAGAATCTGTTTTTAGTCATTCTTTTTTAGTATGCGTGTAATGCATACATCTTCCGTGAAATTTAGTTTTTGGAAAAACCTTAACTTGAAAATATCAATAATAATGTGTGGTTTGGAGTTCGACCCCCCCCCCCCCCTTTTTGGGAAATTAAATAAAACTTATTTAATTTATATTACAATTACCAAAAATAGACTTTGGACCTTCCCTTGAAAAAAATTATCCTTTTGGGAAAAATCCCTAGAAATAGATGTAAATGCTGAACTTTTGCATCTTATTTCCGCTTTCGGTCTTGTTCCTGAGATCAAAGGTCCATAACTCGTATGCTGAGTTGACTTCTTACCACAGCAATTTTGTACGGGCCTACCAAATTTGATTTCAGTTGAGTTTGCTTGTTATATTAAGAGGGTTCGATGGCCGTGGTCATGGTTACTGAGTATACTGTATTGGTCTCCTTTACAAGAGATGGTTGACATATATATATACAGAACCCAGAGTACAGAACCATAGGAAAATACCCAAATTTAAAAAGGTAAAATGTATTGATTTGTTTTCGTTAAATTTAGAAGGTAAAAAATATGGATTTTTTTCCTTCCTAAATAATAGCTTATACTTAAACAAATCATATCTAAAATTTTAGGCAGATCTGAGGGTTAACTTGTTGACCATCCAGCCTCCTTAATATTAAGAGATAATTTGATCAAAGGGAGATAACTCATACATATAAAATAAAACTTTGGTAAATTGATAGACCAGGTGTAGTACAATTAAATATAATGAATTCTTTGCTAGCCAAGCATCAAGCTAGTATACTAGTACCTTTAAAGGAGTAGATGACCATTATTAAAGTAGGAAATCACAATCGACTAAGCAATATCATATGATACATGTATCTTTAGAATCCTTTTTTAGCTACACCTTAAACTTGAGTCGCTGAAACTCATTTAGAAGTAAATTTCTTTTATTGATTTTAAAAAATAACAAGGTAAAATGTCAATGGTGATGTCGACTTGAAAACTAATATTAAAACTATTATAGATTTTGCCTTGATGTTGTACAATTTTCATTACATTTTTCAGACCTTTGAGAAAGTAAACTAAATCATTCAAACATTACCATAGGTGTCAGAAGCAAATTGATAGTTGGGGGATGGGGATTGAAAAGAAAAAAAAAATCAAAATCCTAATTCAGTTGGAGTAGCAATGTTGATTATTTCCCAAATATTTTTTTTCCAGATTAAAACACTTACATGTAGTGGTGAGATTTTGAAAAATTGAAGGATTCATTCATCCATTGATTATGATTTTGTCTATCTTTGCAAAAGAAAGGGAGGGAGGGGCTGTGTAAAATTAACTTCGAATCGAATATAGTATCCAAGATCTTTTAATTTTAGGAGATTTGTATCTAAAGTACTCAATGTCAAATTCCAGCATCTGTGTCAATTTTTGAATCAGTCTCAAGAAGACTGCTATTACCAACAATAAGTCTGAAATCTATAATCATGATAATATTCATAAATTCTGAAATATTCATCCCAAGGCACTTGATAATGTAAACATTTCTTTTCAGAATTAGGTCAAGTTCCCTTATCTATTGAATAGTTATATTAATTTTATAATTAATAATATACATGCACACATATTTCATTTCACTATAGCTAGAGAACTATATATCTATACCTAATAATTAGAAATGTTTGTAAATGTCAACAGCCTTTAAAGTTATGACATAAGAAACCACATTAACAAAATACTGATTATTTACATTTATTTACATATAAAACCGGTTTATTTACATGTAAAATATACAGATAGTAAAAAGTAATCATATGTACATGAACAATACACAGTCTCTGAATTGTGACGGTCACCACAGTTTGATGAAACACAACATATAAAACGATCACGGTTTGCTAAAACATGGATTTTAATATAGTTCTAGATAGTTTGGTGATGTATTATAATATTTAAACACAATCAGTTTATTTTCATAGACATTTGATGTTCACTTTGTAGACATGTAATATTATGATCACAGTTTGTTTACATGTAATACTGGATTTTCTTCACTTTACCTGTTTCACGTTCAGCCACAAAGAGGTTGTCTCTGGTGTCCACACATAAACCCCATGGATAATCTAAATGACAGTTGTCAATGTAGCGGAGGAACTGTCCGTCCTGATCCAGGATGTGGATACGGTGGTTGTTAAGGTCTGATGTCAGGATCCGGCTCTGGCTGTCTGTAGTGATGCCGACTGGTTTAAATGGTTTCTTGGTCGTAGAGGGGGGACCGGTGTAAGTAAACCGGAGTTTGCCGGCCTGATTGACCACCACTACTGAACTGGCTTTAGTGTCAGCTACACAGATATCTAGGTTCCTGTTCTCTCTGATGTATTTAGAGTAAACAGTTTCATCAGATGAATAGAGAGGTTGTCCTTTGTCATTGTATTGAATTGTTTGTTTCTCTGTGTAGCCAAAATAACGCACAACTTTTGATTGTTTCTTATCATCAGTGATCATGACAACCAGGAGGTCACCAGATGAGGTAATACAGACAAAGAGAGGTCTCCATCTCTGTAGTCTGATCACTGTCTGTATCTGTGTATTCTTCACTATGTTCACAGTTCTATCAATGACATCAGTATAAACTATCCCAAACAAAAATTTTTCTTAAGAAATCATATCAAAATCACTTAAAAATCATATCCAACTCACAAATTCATGATTTTGTTCTATGATTTAGACATGATCCATTAAATGAATCATACCCAAATCATAAGTGACAAATAAGGAAGTATGATCCTGATGTGGTTTGTTTCTTGGTTTTGAGTCTGCTATGATTTTCTTGTGATTCTGGTATGTGCTATTATCTTAGAAGGCAACAGAGCATGCGTTTGAAATGATTCGTTAATTGCCAGATAAACTGACCACTAAGAATTAAGATTTCTGCATAACAGGAAGTTGAGTTGCAAATTTTGAATGTTCATCTTGGAGCCTAAATGTGATGTACATGTTAGGAAAATTTGTTATTGTTGGGCATCTTGCTCTATCTTGGCTTATTTATAAAGTGAATTTATGGAGGTATTTTAGGGGGAATATATTCTTATTCACTTGAGGTAAATAATATTTTATAAAGACTAATTTACAATACACTATCAAGTGATTTATTAAGTGAAGCAAGCAACTAATGCATGGATGTACATGTATCATTAGTTCAGACCGGGAGCTACAGACCTGCAGCTAGGTTTTGAAATGCATACATGATATTTTAATTTGAACAATTCATGTAATAATTGCTAGAAGAGTTTGAAATAACAGTATAATCATCATCTAAATTATCGAAGACTTTGATCCTGCGTTCTAATTCAGATTATATTGGCTTAACGATACAGTACATGAGACATTTATGTATACTATTTTTCATATTTGGTAATTGTCAATGTATTTCAAAAATTAAAAGTATATAATTGTCTGTTGCAAAATATTAATTAAGTGGTCATTTTTTTCTTTAAGAAATTATTGTATAATTGTCCTTTAACAGGTCATATAAGGATCATGGTTTTGATATGAGTTGTTAGTTACAACAGATCATACCAGGACCATGGTTTTGATACGAGTTGTTAGTCACAACAGATCATACCAGGACCATGGTTTTGATACGAGTTGTTAGTCACAACAGATCATACCAGAACCATGGTTTTGATATGAGTTGTTAGTTACAATAGATCATACCTGGACCATGGTTTTCTTGCAATTTGTTTAGTTTAACAGATCACCCGAGAATCATGATCCATTAACTCATTTGCATGTGAAATTTTCCTATACCGAAATCATCTCAAAACCATGATTTACACACAAGCCATTGATATGATCCCGTAGGCTATTTTTTCTGTTTGGGCTAGTTCACCACTCTGTGTCACTGCTATGTCCACTGGTCTGTTCCCTGACTTGGTTTGGATTGACTTCACTAGTTTACTGTGGAGGTTGTAGAGTCTCATCATGTTGTCCTGACCACACGTCCATACCTCATCATCACTCAGACGGGACACACAGCGTAATTCATTAGATTCTCCATACTCTGTGTTTATTTCTGTGATAATCCGTGGTACATCAATGAGTGGTTTGTTCGGGGGAGAGAACTCAGCACCAGGAGAATCCATTGTGTAGCCATGTTCTTCTGTTTTGATAGATAACGCTGACAGAGAACCAATCTGCTGATAAATCTGTTCTTTGTTAATTTTCTGAGGAGTGAATCTTGGTAAGGAAACATTGAGTTTAGAAGGCAATATTCTGAATTCAGCAATCCTGGATTTGTAGGCAGAGACAAGGCTGACATCATTGGAGTTGAATAATTTCTTCAGATCAGCAATATCCTGAGTGATTTGAGAAATGGTGCGCTTTATTTCATTTTCCTGCTTATCGAGGACTACCAGGTGTTTGGATTCCATTTTATCCACCTCAGATTTCAGTTTCTTGATGGCAATGTCTATTTCTCTGTGCAATTCTTCTCCATGTTTGTCAAGAGCTGTTGTTAATTTCTTGGAATTTTTATTCAGATCAGTTTTCTGAACTAGGATGTTAGATGCGATCTCTTGGTATTTAGGATAAATGGAATTTTCTAATTCCTGTAGATCTTGTTTTAAGGCTTCCCTGTTGGTGTCTAGTATTTTTAAAATGCCAACTTGTTTGTGTCCTAGATGTTCATTAGAGGAAACACACTCCACACAAATAGGAATGTTACATTGTTCACAGTGAAGGTCACATAATTGTGTGGAATGTTTTGAACATTTAGGACTTAGTCCCCTCTTCTTAAATGGCACTACTTTGTGTTCTTTGGATTCATCAGAAAGATGTTCCCCAACACAGACTTTGCACAGATGCATGTGACAAATGTCACAGTACATAGGGGGGCCCGGGGTCTCACAGAGATGGCACCGTAACACATCCTGGGCCCAAGTACGGGGGTCCATGGTCAGACACCTTGATGGGATTTTAAGATGATTTCTGAAAGAATAAAAGAACAGTTACATGAATGTATTCTATTATTAGCAAACTTGTTTTTACTAATTTTATGTCAGTTTTGTATGTGTAGTCAAGTGTACTTACAAGGATCGGAGGTCCGTAGGATCAAGAGCCCCCCCCCCCCCTTACCCTCTACTGACGGAGCTATAGGGTTAACCATTGTCCCCTCCCAATGTCATTCAAAGGTCCTGGGGTGGGGGTGATTTTTATTTTTCAAGTGTGGGGGGGGGGTGTCCAAGCCCTACGTTTTGGTAATTTTACTTTTGATATGACGTTTTTCTATGAGGGGTAGGTTTCGAGGACTCCTGACACCCTGTAGCCGTCAGGATTCGCTCCACACATTCTCCAAGTTTTATAGGATTTCTTTCTTGGCCCGTGCCCCCCCCCCCCCCCCCACCCACCAATGGCACTGGTCTACACTGTTTGTTCGGTAACTGACGGTTAATCATTGAAATAATGTGCACAGTGCCCAGTGTACAATTTTGATTATGTTCTTTATTATCATTTCTTAATAATCATGTCACTTATTCATTAACAAACTACAAACCTTCACACTCCAACATGGCGATTCGGGTCTGGTTAGCTGTACATTCGTCACGTGATTTCTTTATTTGTATGTCATTGGCTTGCCTTCTTCCTATTGCAGGCACGTAGCATCAGGGGGGGCCAGGGGGGGCCTGGCCCCCCCCCCCCCCCCCCACTTTTTCTTGCAGCAACAAATTTTTAAAATTTACATATAAAAGAATGAGTTATAATGGAGTTGGCCCCCCCACTTTTTTGGAAGTTATTAAAAAATTGATAAGGAAATGAGTAGTCAAATTGAATATACCCCCCCCCCCCCACGGATTAGGAATTTCATGATTTGGAGAGGAAAAAAAATTTGGTAGAGAAGAAATTTTTTTGGAAGTATAGTTGAGTCTACCCCCCCCCCCCCCCCCCCCCCCCCCCCCCCCCCCCCCCCACGGATTAGGATTTTGAAGATTTTTGGAAACTTTAAATTTCCCCTTTTTTTTTTTTTTTTTTGCTTTTCAAGATTTTTTGGATGGGTCTGGCCCCCCCACTTTCAAAAACGATGCTACGTGCCTGTATTGTCTTTTGAACACATACTCATTTAAAATAATGACAATGGTTTAAAGGTATTTTACAAGAGGTCAGCATTTTGGGTTACTTAAAAAGGTTAATACATTTATGTGATTATACAGATATATTTGAGGCCGGAGGGGGGTGTCAACCCCAAGCGGATACAGAAAATTTTCCAAGGTTGGAGTTAAGGGGAGATTTGCTGACATGAATACGTCATTGTCTCCAGCCACGGTCTCGAATCAATGTTTGTGGGAGAAGATACGTGGGCTTGCAGGATTTTTATAAGCGGTCTCTCAGAGACCCAAAGTGTAATCAGGAGGTTATTGGGGCGAAGCCTTCAGAAACTTCTTATGTGTTTGATATTTTTAAGAGTAAAACAAATCCCCAATATTGGTGATCACGTTATATATTACATCTTCGCTAGCCAAGGGTTTTCGGTCCACTTTGCTCCCCATAAACCCTTGGCGGATTTCATTACGAAAACTCGGTGACAAGCTCCGGTTTATGATTGGCTGCAGCTGCGAGTAGCTGATCCAATCGCAGTGCATGTAAATATAAACTTTAAAGGAAAACACATGTGTGATCTTTGGTAAAACATTCGGTGCTTTTAACAAGTTGAGATACAAGTTCTCGAGTACAGTGCCTTCCCAACGATGGTCTAACCAGATCGCTTTAAAAACCTGTATATTTTACTGGGATTGAACATAGTTCTACAAACTTGTCACGACTCGCGTGATAGCATGGGAAGTAAACGTGGCGAATGTAGAAGTTGCATATCCCGTTAGTATATACGTTCCTGCCTATGGTTATGCTTTTAAGGGTTCAATGAGCTGTGTTTTATGTAATTTCTTTAGTCTGCAATATTTATGACAGCGATACCTGGTTTTATGGCATGAAGACTTTCATATAAATCGGCGACTTTTTCACTCCCGGTACACATGGTACATGTCCTTACAAAACACTATGAATAAAACATCCCGTGCTTTCCCTAGGTTATAACTTTATTCGTATTTAATAACATCGTTAATTATGTTCCGATATTCGGTAGTCAACATGTTTTCAAGTTGCCATGATGTGTATATAACCCGTTGTTTAATTCGATTAAAATGTAAATATGCAAGGGGCGCAACTCAAGTTGCTCGCTAGATAGCGCCACCACATCACCGAGTTTTCGTAATGAAATCCGCCAAGGGTTTATGGGGAGCAAAGTGGACCGAAAACCCTTGGCTAGCGAAGATGTATATATTACAGCTTAATAATTTTGCATTATTTTGAAGAAAAAATACCTAGAGAAAAATTGCAATAAATTACGACTTTCTGGTAAACAAATCTTGCTAACACAAAATGTTGCAATGTTTGATACTTTATTTATTGGTAAATTATAACAGCGTAGGAAATTTGCAATTTTTATTTAACTATTTATTATTATGAATTGCACACTATTAACAGTGATACGATGTTCTATTGTCATTATTGAAATAGCAATGTGTCTGGAATCTGGAACTACGAAAAAGTTATATATTATCTTTGATTGTTTAAAGTACAAACCATCTATGTATTTTTTTATGAGGCTTTATATAATTTTGAAGAAATATTTAAAAATTTCGTTTTTAGACTTTTTTTAAAGAAGAGGAGTCGAGATGTTATACAGGATTTTAATATACAGTTGTTCTCTTTAGAAAAAAAGCTATAGTTCTCAAAAACAGAAAGACTGAGGACTTAATATTTCGATACTACATGTATTTCATTTCTAGCATAAAAAACAATTATTGCATAAAATAGTGATCCTATCTTTACAGTTGTTATTCCATGTAGATATTGGACATCAATGAACATTTTTGAGCTAGAGCCACGAAGCATCAAAATGTGCCTTAAAATTTTCACAAAACTGAAGTTTGAAACAATACAAATTGTAATTACTTATAATGTAGGGCACAATATTCTGCTTCTATGCATATGAATTTTTTTCACTTCGGCCCCACCGTTTAGCACATGCGCATCATCAAACATACTATGATCGTTAAAAATAGCTGAAAATTGTAGATTTTACTGCAGTATTTCCCAAATTTGAATGTGGCCACACTTGAGTACCTCTTTGAAACTTTTAAAACTGAGAGATATTGCATAAATGCTTCCGCCTGCAAAATTTCGTAGAGGTACTCAAGTGTGGCCAATGTGTATTTTACAAATTTTGAAAATTTTAATAACAGAAAATAACACTGACCACTCTATTTTAGGGAAATTATTTGCTTCCTTTTTATTGAAATAGCAGAATTTAATTGATAATGATAAAGAATTATTTGGGATTATTTACAAAATCATCATTTAATTAAATATTTGAGGAAGAAATGCATATAATCTGAACTTTGACATGTTTTATCTAGTAATTTTATACTGTGTATTCATGCTTACATCGTGCATCATCAATGACGTCATAGTTTGACGTTTGCGGCGTCAGTTGAATCTGTACATGGAATCTTGAGTTCTTTCAGCATTTTGCCAATAGAATTGACCAGTAAAGTATGCATTTTTAAAAAGCATTATTTCTATGTACCACGGTATTATTCAATTGCAGTAGAATATGAGATACATGAACATTGCTATAAACAGAAAAAAAATAATTGGCAAAGTTAACATTGTACGTACGTAAGTAAATTAAGAAATGAAGATAATAATTTTTCTATTGATCGACGTATCAAAGAAAAAATTGACCGGAAAACTTCATCAATGCGCGTAGCGAACGCAGAGCGCAAAGTGAATGTTGAACGATATATGTACTCTATGTGAAAGCAAGATGAACGATTTATTCGGAGTGCCCCGGGCGGTATTGTTACATTGTGTTTCGTTGGTAATCAGGAAATAATAACAATAAACTACATGTTTGTATTGTTATAAGCCTAAATATAATATTATCTGACTAAATAATAAGTGAACACTGAACGAACGCAGTGAGCGCATGCATGGCGAAATCTTTGTGAACGCACGGCCGGCGATTTGTGCACGATGAGCGGGAACGGAGCGGAGCGGAGAGCGCACATGAACGCACGGTGAGCCCTAAGGAAACTGGGAAAATTAAACATTTCAAAGAACTAAACCCTGGCATCTAACTGCTGTAAAGCGCCAGTATTGGGTGAAAATATCGAAGCCTTGAAACAAGTAAAATAATCATGTAGAATAATGTACACAGACTGTTACAGTAATGCATCAAAATTCGAGATTACATATATCTCTATTAAATTCAATTACCGTATCTCTGACATATTTATATATTTATTTTTAATAATTTGTGATTACATTAATAGAATTCAATGATTAATCCTCAGTTATACATTGCACATCATCAGCAGTACTTCATGCAGTTTCAAATTGCAGAAAAAAGAACATATATAAATGTACCGCCGTTATATTGACCTTCAGCACTGGTCCCTGTAATATGTTTTAAACTATATTGTAAATAAGCTTTTCATGCTATTTTCATCAATAAATTTATTTTCATAAATTAATTATAATGTCTACATGATAATTTTATTTATGTTTTTTTGTTTATTTTATTAGATTCAAGTCATACGTAGGATATTTTAAAGAAAAAATGACCAAAGTCAAGGTACCCTGAGGTGGGGGATGAGGGAACATGATGTCGATCCTGTCTTCAACCACCCGTAGAATAAATCAGCTTGCAACATGCATTTGTTCTTGGCGCTGCAAGTGTTCATTATATAGGTGGGAAGATGATACAGTATTCAGTATTCATTAGCTGATCTAGTGGGGGGGGGGGGGGTGCAAACCCCCTTCATTAATCTGAAATCTATAATATTAATACATTCTGAAAAATAGATCCTAAGGCATTTGATAATGTAAACATTTCTTTCCAGAGGTAAATGTACGTCAAGTTCTACATATCGAAAGTTTTATCAATTATATATACATATAACTCGCATTTTACTTTACTATATGTATACTAGTCAGATCACTATCTACTTAAGAATAAGAAATGTTTGTAATGTCAAAAGCCTTTCTTATATTATAAGAAACCACATTTACAACGTACCGATAGTATACATTTATTATCACATAACCACTTTATTTTTATGTAAAATATATAGATAGTAAGTAATTATAAACATGAAACATACAGTCTCTGAATTGTTGCAGTCACCACAGTTTGATCAAACATAACACGAGGAACAGTTTGGTGATATATGTATGAGATATAACTATAGATAATTTGTTGATGTATTATAACATTTAAACACAATCGGTTTATTTACATTGATGTTCATTTTGTAGACATGTAACATCATCATCACATTTTGTTTATGCATAATACTGGATTTTCTTCACTTTGCCTGTTAACAGTTCAGTCACAAAGAGGTTGTCTCTGGTGTCCACACATAAACCAAATGGATTCTGTAAATGACAATTGTCAATTAAGCGGAGGAACTGTCCGTCCTGATCCAGGATGTGGATATTTTGGTTGTTACCGTCTGTTGTTAGAATCCGACCGTGGCTGTCTGTAGTGATGCCGATTGGACTAAATGGTTTCTTGGTAGTAGAGAAAGAACTGGTGTAGTTAAAACGAAGTTTCCCGGCCTGATCGACCACCACTACTGCACCGGCTGTATAGTCAGCAACACAGATATCTAGGTTCCTGTTCTCACTGATGTATTTTGGGTAATTACCAGATGAATAGAGAGGCTGTCCTTTATATTTGTATTGAATACTTTGTTTTTCTGTGGAGCCAGAATAACGGACGACTTTTGCTTGTTTCATATCATCAGTGATCACGACAACTAGGAGGTCACCAGAAGAAGTAAAACAGACATAGAGAGGTCTCGATTTCTTTACTCTGATTACTGTCAGTATCTGTGTATTATTCTTCTTCACTATGTTCACAGTTCTATCATTGGGATCAGTATAAACCAGTTCACCACTCTGTGTCACTGCTAAGCCCATTGGTATGTTCCCGGACTTGGTTTGGATTGACTTAACTACTTTACTGTGGAGGTTGTAGAGTCTCATTATGTTGTCCCGACCACACGTCCACAATTCATCATCATTCATAAGGGACACGCTGTATAATTCATTAGATTCTCTATACTCTGTGTTTATATCTGTGATGATCCGTGGTAGATCAATGAGTGGTCTGTCCACGGGAGAGGACTCAGCACCGGGAGAATCCATTGTGTAGCCATGTTCTTCTGTTTTGATAGATAACGCTGACAAATAACCAATCTGCTGATAAATCTGTTCTTTATTAATCTTCTGAGGAGTGAATCTGGGCAAGGAAACTGTGAGTTTTGGAGGCAGTCTTCTGAATTCAGCATTCCTGGATTTATAAGCAGAGACAAGGTTGACATCACTGGAGTTGAGTAATTTTTTCAGATCAGCAATGCACATTGTAATTTCAGAAATACTGTGCTTGATTTCATTTTCCTGCTTTTCAAATGCAATCAGGTGTTTGGACTCTATTTCATCCACGTCAAATTGTAGTTTTTGGATGCCAATATCTATTTCTCTCTTCAACTCCTCTCCATGTTTGTCGAGAGCTATTGTTAATTTCTTAGAGTTTTTATTTAGCTCAGCTTTCTGAACTGGGATGTTCGATGCAATCTCTTGGTATTTAGGAAAAATGGAATTTTCTAATTCTTGTAAATCTTTTTTTAAGGCTTCTCTCTTGGCATCTAGTATTTTTACTATGCCCACTTGCTTGTGTCCTAAATGATCACCAGAGGAGATACACTCCACACAAATAGAAATATTACATTGTTCACAATAAAGGTCACATAATTGCGTGGAATGTTTTGAACATTTTGGACTAAGTCCCCTCTTTTTAAATGGCACTACTTTGTGTTCTTTGGATTCATCAGAAAGGTGTTGTACAACACACGCTACACACATATGTATATGACAAATGTTACAGTACATAGGGGGACCCGGGGTCTCACAGAGATGACACCTTAACACATCCTGGGCCCAAGAACGGGGGTCCATGGTCAGACACCTTGATGAGATTTTTAGATGATTTCTGAAAGAATAAAAGAACAGTTACATGCATGTATTGTTAGCAAACATGTTTTAACTAAATCTGCGTCATTTCTGTATGTGTAGTCAAAAGTGTAGTCACAGGGATAGGAGATAGGCCCAAGGCCCCCGTCTCCAACTTTTTAAGGATTGCTTGGTCGGTCCATCCCGCCCCTCTCCCCACCACCACCAACACACACCAATGGCACAGATCTACACTATGAGTTCGGTAACTGATGGTAAAACATTAAAATAATGTGCACGGTATCTAGTGTACACTTCTGATTATGTACTTCATAATATTTTCTTTATAATCATTTGGAGAGGGTTAACATATTAGGTTTTTCTGTTGCCCAATCCATTTGATTGCTTGATGAAATATATTTAAGATAAATTATAATCATTTTACTTATTAATAACCAAACTACAAACCTTCACACTCCAACATGGCGATTTTCTTCCGGGTCTGGTTACTTGTACAATCATCACGTGATTCCTTTATTTGTAGGTCAATGGGTCGCTTCCTTCCCGCAATTTAAAAAAAGTAATGTTTATGTAAAACAATTAACAAAATTGAGGTCATTAATAACCATAAACATAAATATGGACTCCAATTCAAATCATTATTCAATTTCAAATATAAGTATATACGTACATGAAAACATTATTACGCACCCAATGATACATATGAGAAAACTTATATTATAACACATATTTTTTCGTATTCGAAAACATAATTACACACACGGCGATAATTTTAAAAAGTGTTACACTTATCGGTTTATGTAAAGTAAGCTGAACCCTTGACTTACCCGGTGGACATATCATCTACATAATTATACTGTTCATCAGTACGTTCCTTGGTAAGGCGCTAATACACATTGACAGTCCCTATGTGTATTGGTGCACAATTGTTTTGGAAAGAATCACAAAATGGATAATAACAAATGTCAAAGAAGCATTGTCGGAACTGCACAGTGTGCCGTAGAATATTCTTTGAATGAGTATTTAATGATTAAAATTGATTTTAAATTTTTTAAAGTCTACAATACATTTTACATTTGTATGTTTTATATGCAATAAATTGCAAAAAAATAGTTATATAATTTGGTATCTTTTCTTTTTTTTCAGGTAGAACCTAACAACAATATCTTTCAATTTAATATCAAAATTTAAGCACTTGCTTGCCGCTTTCAAATTTGTTCTTCATTACCACATTAAAAAATAAGGTGTTTAGAATTTTCAATTTCGTTACAATGTATGCATTTAGCAGTGATATATTTTATTCCATTTGCTCATTAAAAGATTATTTCATAGCAGATTGTTCAGTAGTTTGTAATTAAACTCCGCTAAAACTTTGTCTTAAGTATTTTTGATTATTTAATGCATATTGATTTCCATACATTTTTGCTTTCCAACTTAAATTCTTTCTCTAATTTAATTTGTGTACATGGTGCTCAAAATTTACGTTTTATCAATTTTGAATAAAAAGTCTTGGTGTTGTGTTGATTTATGGTAATATTATTACTTGTTTTGTTTGTATATGTGGAATTTTTTGGAAAAATTATATTTGAGTTCAAATTCGTTAAATATTTGTTTTATTATGTTGTATTCACATAGCCAGTTTGTTCTTTTTCAATGATCTAAATATATCAGACGAACTTTTTATAGTTCCACTATCTTAAAAAAAAATCCGTACATCCAGAGTTCCCCTTTTAATCCAATTTTCAAAGCAGATTGTCTTATCTTTAAAAATAAATATAGGTTGTAATAAAAAGAATTCGGTAGAAATAGCAGATATGTTTTTTTTTGCTTTTTATCCCTGCATAAAATGTAACATACAAAAGTTTGCTTGTAGAACACAGGAAAGTTATTATTTATGCCATATTCATTAGCAATCGTCTCATTTGTATTCATCAGATATTCGATATCAATTTTTGCAGACTTATAGAAACTGTTAAAAAATGCTTAATATTGTGTTATGTGCAGAGTAAACATATAATCCACATAGCCTTTATGGCCGTAAATTTAGATTCTATATCAACATGGCCTATTCCTCCCTCATGTACTTTACGTATGATCGCATTTCTTTTGATTCTATCCGTTTTATTTAACATGAAATTAAATATAGGCCTGTTAATATTTTTATGTAATCATTGTTGCATATCTTCAAAATGCTATATAGCTACATACGAGGGTTGTTCGGAAATTATTGAGACAACTCGAATATTTTCTTTCCTAATTGACGAATTTTGGTAAAAATTGGCATAGACACTGAAGTTACGCCAACAAATAATAAAACAAAGTGATATTAAAAGAATATCTAATATTTTGTTTACGACGATAGATAAACAAGTCGGTGGTCGGGGTACCCGGCGCAGCCATGAACTCGGAGATTTAATAACTTAAATATCTACTTTATAAGTGTCCGTAGAATTACAGTTAATGATAAAAGAAATCAAATTAAATATGTTCATTTTGCTACCCTTTACGACTAACTTTTGATTAAGTTTCACTGATGTTTGAGTTGAAATACGGATATGGTACACATATATTTACCAAACAATAGAAATCTGACAACGACTTTACATTGAATTTTGACGTCAAGGGGGCGCATTAAAAACCGTAAAACTGGTGGAAATCTCGGAAGAAGACCTTTTAAGGCCAAGCAATTGCTTAAAAAAACTATACGATGACAAGACAAGGTATAGAGCTTCAGTTCATCATATTTTTTTCACTGATTGTTTAACTAGAATTAGGCCAAAGGGATTAATTATCAAGTACTTTTAACACACTAACTGTTGTCAACAGTTCTAAAATATATAAAAAAATAACTGCAGGAGACATTCGCAGTAACTAGACTTTCGGGAAAAATAACTCGAGTTTCCCCCTGAAAATAATAAGAAAGACAGAAAATGTAAATAATGACATCTTGAAATGAAAACAAAAGATAACTAGAACTTTTTTTGTCTTCAACAAAAAGTAAGGGCTTTTCGACAGCCCCATTATCCCTTTTTAATTAAATGTTCAAAAAAAAAAATATTTTCTAATTTATTTCCAAGTGTTTTAAACGCCTTTGTATCCCCAGTTGCTTAGAAAGGAACTTACGAGTAGTGCAATGTGAACAGAAAGATAACTCCAGAATTTTACAGGTAGCTACACTTCGAATTTCCAGAGGAATATTTTCAAAAAATCATATTGAAGTAAGTATTCTTTTCTCGGACACAAAACTTGGTATGCCTATAGTACTTATGCTCTACATTCTAACAGCAAAGCGAGATAACTCTTACTAAAATAAAATTGAAATTTAAACAAGTAATGATCTTTTGCCTTCCAAACCCCTATAAGGAGTCAAAAAGTGGCCCATCGGACCATAATTTTAAGATTGTACTCTTTATTGTAAACAATAAACTGAAAAGATTTTTAAAATCAAATGAGAAATAAAAAAGTTACAGCTAAAGGGTTGTTTTATATGCTGGCCCCTTCAGATCCCCAAATTTCTCGAATTATCTACCCAAAAACTTTTCCGGTCTGCGCAATGTGTGTATTATTATACATCTGAAATATTGTAATGTTAACTAGAAAAGTTTTTGAGAAAACGAACGACGCGTGATTTTAGTTTAACACTGAAACTCCCATAGACAATTTTTCATAGGCTCATAAAACCGGAAGCACTCAATATTTTTTATTCAAACTTGGAATATATGTTAAATAGGTCTATTTAAACAATATTTAGGCGTCTTATAAAATATCTAAGGTTTCTAAAAAAAAATTTTGTTTTTCATCCCCCCTTTTCTCAAGTTTGAGCCCTAATATCTCGAAAAGGGTAAGAGATACATAAATGCCAACACTAAAGATTTTGTACATCTAGACAAGATGAATCTAATTCTAAAACTTGAATGCTCTATCTAAAAAAATAATGGAGATTTTGAGCTTCAATGAATTTTTAGCATTTCCCTTTTCAAAACCGGAAGTGCCGGAACCGAATGTCCAAAACCTTACATACGCGTGTCATTCAAAAGTCCTAAAAGACTGTTGCATAATTTTTTCAATATGTCTTTCCGTTTTCAAAAAATCGCTGACGGAAATTTTGTCGAGAAAAAGAATAATAAGAAACATCAGAATAACAATAGGTCTTTTCGACCGAAAGTCGAAAAGCCCTAATGAATAAAGAATAATTCTTATTTCCGTTCGTTTGTAAGGTGTTTAAAACACAGGAGCAATAAGAAGCGTTAAAATGACGTTGCGAAAAGTTTGCGGTTGCGCCGGGTCACTGGACGAAGGCACATTGGTCAGCTTACCGGGAATGATCTATTCATGCCATGGACAAGAAACTTTTCACATTGATAGTCTCTATCCTGATTTACGTTTTTGTGAAATTTCAATCGTTTATCTTTTTTGCTAAAAGAATAAGAGGAAATGTCTCAATAATTTCCGAACAACCCTCGTATATAAGTTTAGAGATTGCTAATGTGTTTATAATTGTGCATCTTCCAAATACAGGTAATGTTAGTTTTCTATCTTTCCAAGATTCAATAAACGTTTCCATTTCATGCAAAAATGTCATCCAGTTTTTATTGTAACACTCGATTTTATCGTGACCAATGTGTAAACCTAAGCATTTAACTGATTGGTTCGTTACATGTATTCCTTTGACATTGTTGTATTGGATTTTAAGAGAGCCCAGAAGAACGCATTCTGTTTTAGATAAATTTATTTTCGACCCCGCGAGTTTACAAAAGATATCAATGGTCTTAATGGTTTGTTTTTAAGAGAATCTATATTAGTTTTTAACAGTATATCCGTTTATTAACTCATTGTTTTGTTTTTATTTTATCGGATACGATTTCAGCGACTTAAAGATATAATAATGCTGAAAAGGACAGTCTTGTTTATTACGGATATGCATTGAACATGTTTTTGAAATCCATCCATTATTTTTCAATAAAATAACATATTTTTCTAGAAAATTCTAATCCAGTAAAAAAAAAACTGATTCCGAAATTAAATGTTTCTAACCGTTTGAATAAAAAGTTATATTGCACAGAATCGAAAGCTTTTTCAAAATCCAAAAATAGAATAGCCCTTTTTGATTATTGTTTTGCAATATAAACGCAATGATTTAATAATCCGTGTTTGTCAAGCTGATATGTCTGTAATCTTTTAATATATATTTTTCACATTGTTTGTGGATAAGACATATAACCGCTAAGCGTTGAGAGATCGACATTACATTTCTTTCAACATATTAAACATAGGGAAGATAGTTGATCCCTAAAACATTGATAAAATTCTACTGGCTGTATCCCGTCAAGTCCGGAAGCTTTATTGTTTTCATACTTAAAACTGTATCTTTCATTCATCTAAGGTTGAAAATTTATCACAATTGTCTAAAGCTGTAGTAGAAAGAGTTTTAATAATACTAGATACAGATAATTTATAATATCTATGTCGCTTAGATTTTTTGTATCGTATAGATTCTCATAGAAATAACACATTTCACCTATAATCTCATTGTGTGTTGTTAAGTCTTCATGTTTTTTCATTCTGTAGTTCGTAAATAACGTTTTGTTTATGATTTTTTTTAGACCTAAAGATATTCTATGTTCTTTTCACATTAATTAATCCATTTCGCGCGTGATCTGTTTGGAGCACCCTTTGATTTTCTCTCATATAGGTCGTTTAGCTGAGTCTTTCAGTTTTTTTTTCTAATTATATCAACTTCATGGTAAGGTAAAAAATAAATTCTCTGTATTCAATTCTTTTCTATATATAATAATGTCTTCTTAAATTACCATTTTTGTTCAATGCTTTATGCGTATTGAAAATATTTTTTTATGATTTCAGAAAGTTGCTCTTCGTATTCTTTATTTTCTAGAAGAGAACATGTTCAAAAGATCAAGGATTAAACTACTTGAAAACTAAAATTAAATCTATTAGAGATGTTGCAAAAATTTTCTTTGCCTTGATGTTGTACAATTTTTAGAAGGAAGACTATATAACGTTAATATTTTTAACTTCTAACAAAGTATACTAAATCTTTTCTTAAGAGGTTCGTATGCAAAGTACTCGATGTAAAATGTCAATGTGACATCTGTGTCAATTCTCGAATCAATGTCAAGAAGTTTTTAATAAGTCTTATATCTTTGATATTTATATATTCTGAAATATTGATTCTAAGGCACTTGATCATGTAAGAATAGAAGGATTGGTAACTAGTTTAATGATTGAAGTACTTAATTTTTTTAAACACAAAATACATTTTTGCCTAAAATATCTAAAAAGTAAGCTGACTCCTTGAACACTGAATCACTTGTTTTGGGCGATGGCAAGCTCCTATAGTTACTAACATGCATTTTACTGTTATGTTGTAAATTGTTGTCATGTTGTGAATTTTGTATTTACTGTCAATTTAAAATTTATTTGCAACATGACTGTTCTGTGCACTCAATTTTCGTGGATTCAATGAAAATCACAGTATCTAGGGTTAATAGATTTATGGTTAGTGATCTCATTAATACAATTGTTATTATTAGATATTGCACATCAACGAAAATAAAATTCGCAGTACAGTTAAGGCAGTCAATAAAAATATGGGCAAATTTTTGTGATGAAAACACGTATACTTTAGTTAAACTGGCATTTCCTTTTTAAAACCAATAACAGTCACTCAAATGCAATATATTTCTAAAATATATATATAACAGTACAATATTTTATGTTCATAGTGGTCACGTGATATGGCAGTCGCATGGTACAAGCAGATGTATTTGTGGTTTTGAGGTCATTTAAAAAATTCAATATTGCAAGGGCATAATCATGTCAAAATTCACAACTGAATTATGAAATAACTTGATGTTATATCGTAGATTTTGAAAAACGGTGCGAACTTTTTAAGATAAGAATATTTGTTAGTAGAAACCGTAATTTATAATGCATATGTTGAATAATTTTGAAGGTCACAGGGTTAATTTCATTAAAAAATAATTAATTTGTAAGATTTTACAAGGATCGTAGAAGTTTTTAAGTTACATAGCATATTTCAAATTCACATGTAAAAGTTTGTCGGGATCAGGTTAGTGTATGCCCTTGCAATTAAGTGATTTATTTAGGTACTCAGATTTTATATATACGATATTTTATACAAAACCGAGGTGGCTTCTTTATACGATGCATACTTTAACAAAATGAAAATAAGACTATATAGGTAGCATTCTACTTATAATAATTTTAAACAAAATATTCATTTATACTTTTCCGTTAATGTATGACATTTATTTTTCTTCGCTATAAAACTGCACGATAGCCTTCAATGATTTAACTTAATGCGTCATTTTGAAGCATATGACGTCATATTTTGTAGTACAGCGAGAACGACATCTCGCTTATTTTTCAGTGTGTACGATATAACGGACATCAAAATTGTAAGTAATAGCATTTGTTGATTTTAATTAAAAGATTAGTATAAGTTAATTTTACTAATAAATAGATTAATAAGTACTTTCGAGGTTTGTAATATACTGTGATGTCATAATGCACATTTCCCGTACTTTTTGTCTGAACGGAGTTTATTGACAGCCTTAACTGTGCTGCGTTTCGAGGATCAATTACAACCAATCTTAAAGTTTTCCGAAAATTTGCATTTGCCGTTTCAAATCGGTTTGCTCCAAAGTACAAACACAGCCGAAAAATCCTCATACAGTATTCAGTATATTTTGGCCGACGATAAATGACACCCTTTTAATTCACCTCCTTCCTCTCTCTTTCCTTCTCTCTTGAGCTAAATTGAGCTTATACCTTAAGTGAGCTTTTTCTGATAATTTTTTGGGGGAAGGGGATTCATGATAGTTTAATTGAAGGAAAACACCGTTTTTTGAAAGAGAGATAATTAAGAATTATTGAAAATTTGTTGGTACAATGTATATTTCAAACATCTTCTTCTCAATAACCAATCGGTCAGAAAACCAGAAACTTGTGTTAAAGCATCCTCAGATAGGGTACATACAAATGTGTTTAAATCATGACCCCATCAGGCGAGGGGGGTGGGTGGGGGGTCGTAGTGCCTCAATGGGGAGTCGAATTTTTTCATTGGAATAGATCAAAATCTATTTAAAAATCCTTTTCTCTAAAACCGATCAGCCAGAAAAATTGTAATTTGTATTGAACCATCCTCTGGAAGAGTAGATACAAGTTTTTAACGCGGGTTATTTGGGTTTTTTTTTTCTGCAATGTTGCTACCTTCATATACGGCATGAATCACCAAACAAAATATTTTATTTTTTAAAAAAACCCATTCCCTTTTAGGTACAGTTCTGGAATAAGGGGGTTTACAGAGCCATCTGCAGACTGAGTTTGAAGACTGGTAAGAAATACTTTTTGGTATATCCCTAATTCAGACTAAAAATACTCCGCCAAAGACCTTTACAAAATTCTAATTATTGTACCTCAATAACATTATAGTCTTTGGGAAGAAGTCCCATGTATTTATGATACTGTAAAAAGTAAGATGCAAAAATATAGGGTTACTTGTGTGCTATCAGTCATATGAATTTGGTTCATTTCACTTTCATTGTTAACTGGCAATACGTATTTTAATAGTTTATTAGATAAGAAATTGTTCAGTATCCCATCAATATACCCTAAAAACCTAAAGGTGACTGGTACTCGTAAAAATAATATCTAATTAAGGCGAATTTGAACTTTTGATCTGTAATTTATAATTACAATAATATAACTAATGAGCTATGGTAAATTTAATCAAATTAATTGTCATCAACAAATTCATCATTCGCACATTAAGGAATTTGATGATGTATAATGAAGGAATATAGAACATTTCGAATCATTTTCAATTAGTTAAATATGCATTTCTAGATAACAAAGAAAGTTAAATGAATCAAATTCACATTATGTACCTTAAACTTATTAAGGGAGTTATCTTCCCTTGATGAGAAGAAAAATAAATAAAGTTTTGTCAAAAAATCTGCGGTAAATGATTTATTTCATATTTTAATAAAAAAAAAAGTTTTTTCATATGTTTACCAAGAGAATTGACTAAATTTTAAGCATTCAAGCATACACTGCCCATGAATTTCAACTTAAATCTCCATCTTGTTACTTTGTGTGATTAAACGTATAGGTCTTGATGTAGTCTGCTGCCTTAAGCAAGTAAATAACCAATTCTTTTGTTCTCAAAACTTCTATTGATAGAAAACTTGTTCTAAGGACTCTATATCATATCAACTTAAATACAACACTCGTTAAGTTTTGACATCCATTTTGATGTGACTTTTTAAGCTTTGCGCTCAAGGTTGAGGACTGCCGTAAAAAAAATATGTAGTCACCTTCTATAGACATGGTTGACGATTGGTCGAATCTGTGTATCACTTACTGGTTGGAGGGAGTTTCAACAAAAATGATTTTATAGTAATAACTTTTAATAATAAGTTTTGGGAATTTTGTTTATTATTAGGCATCAAGTAAAGAAAATCAAAACAATCTGTTTAGTTTTTTTATAAACACATAATGGTACAGGTTTTAGCTTTCATATATTTTGTGCGCTCAGATTCCAGTCAAAGTCTTAATTATAAAGCCAGGCTCTTCTTTAGCTTTGATAAAAAAAAAATATAGGTTTATGGATGATTCTTCTCCAAAATGTAGACATTAGATAAAAATAATAATTACAAACGTTAAGGCATTGTAAGAGAGATTAAATATATATTATAAATTGCTATTTTTTTTTATTGAAAATGAATTTGGGGTTTATATCCGATTTCTGTTCGTTGACTTTTTTCATTGTCATCCCTTCACTGTCAGTATTTGTAAGGATTGTACATCATTTGCGATAGGGATGTTACTGCAGCTAGAGGTGTTTCAAATCTAAAATAAAATAGAATGCCTTAAGATTCCAGAATCTTTATATTGTTCTTTTCACTTTAAACATGATAAGAAGAATAGGTTAAATTCACAGGTATCTAATCTGATGAATTTTTTTTTTCAAGTTCCTTTGTATAATTCTGAATACTGTTTATCTAAGTTCGGGTTCAGTTTACTAAGTATTCGCTCATATCAAATATACAGTAGTAGTATAAGAGGAACACATGTAAAGAACAAACTAAGAAACAATACATACTGCACATAGATCAACATGAATGACTCAATATAGTTAGAAAAGCATACTTTATAAAAAATGAGTGAATCTGAAATATTTACATATGACAACTTGTCGTGTAAAATATTTTCATGATCAATTGCAAAATTGCTGGTTATTTAGTGTATTAGATAGATCATTAAACCTTTTCTTGGTTGCTTGTTGTCTTTTGTGCTGCTCTTCCTTCTCTCGGGAACGAAACAGACCGATGGTGGCTGTGACAAGTACGAGAACCACAAGTCCTGTTACTCCGAGCCCGATGCTTAATATCAAACCATTGTTATCTGGTATAAAAGAAAAAAAAACTTAAACGTCAGAACATTATTTTCGTTTCTAATCTTAATATAACGCCAACAATATTACTTTTGAAATGTCATTACAAATAAGGTTAGATATATGACTAAGGTCGTGGGGAGTGGTGATATTTATATATTATTTATAATTTCCAGTGTGCTTGCCTGGATAACAGTACGTATCGATTTTGTAATATATAACTTCAAATAATTAACACCAAATTAAGGCGCCAGCAGGGTTTGCTTACTTATATTAGAATACCTAATCTATCTAGTCGGGGCGTAATCAAATCCATCATAAAGCCCTTCAAGATTTATTGGATTTGATCACGCCCCGATCAAAATTACCACCGCATTATACTCAAAGAATGATTCCTTATTCCTTAAATATTTTTTTTTAACTTAGGTTGTACGTTGATACTTTTCTGATTTCATGATTCTTTTAAACTTTCAGAATTTTTGGTGTAAAAAAAATTGTTCATCGCTTTCATTTTCAGGTACTATTATTTTCTATTATTTTTCTATACCGAAAGACAGAAGGACAGAAGGACTTATCCAGACAGACACACAAGAGTAAAACTGTTTACCACCTTCTTCTTTGGAGCGGAGGTTTCAAATAAATCGAAAATTGTAAAGATGGACGAATTGACAGACGGACAGAGGTACAGAAAGACGGACAGAATACAGACAGAAGATGATAAATAACTTACTTGAAACTTGTATTCTGCTAATGTAAAATCCTAAGACAGGTTTCAAAAATAACTTTATTATTGATGTTAATATTAAACAACCCCATCAGATTTGAGCCTTCTTTTTCTTTCCTTTGGTAAATGTACGGAAAAAGGTTTATATAAAGTTTTCATCCACATTTACCTTATCATTTTCAATTTTTGAGGGGACCATTCTTTTAAAAAATGGTGTAAAAGACTTTAACTATAGGATGTTGTGCCAAGAAGAAGAAGAAGAAGAAGAAGAAGATAACGCTTCAGACAAATTTTGATCAGAAAAGCTCAAAGAACTGAGCATCAACCTCAGGTTAGCTGGAAAAAAAAAATAAACATACCTGGCCGTTTATTAGTTCTGCAAGATAAAAAAAAATATTAACTGCTCCTTGAAGTGATTGAATATTTTTTTTCAATATACATGTAATATGTGCACACACATACAAGTACATACTGTACTTACACACACATGGCTGTATATTCGTTGCAGTATTCTTTAAGGCTGCATGTGACATAAAATTGAGCAATTTCACAAGGTTTGGTTTGTCTACTGAACGTTACTAATAAGATAAGAGCAATACAATGTAAATGATAATCATCACAACAACATACAGCAAATACAAACACAATTTTCACGACTAACAATAATCGCAACTATATGTACATATAACAAGCACAAAGTTTACAGTTTTACCGTTTGATGTTCTTATGTCCGACAGGAGAATAACGTTGGAAAATGATGCTGTTGAGCCTCCAATGGTTATGGATGATTCCCCGGAAGATAGCTTGGATAATGACTTGGACAGAGAAGCTGAACTTGTGGATAGATCGTTCCCGACCAGTACCACGTCATAGTCAAATTCAACGTCACTTCCTGGTGAGACTGTACTTATTTCTGGACTGGAAGACTTTAATCTTAAAATCATTTTAATAATAAAGATAATGTGGAAAGAGCCCCAGTTTATGGACAGGAAAAATAAAGGTCGGAATCTCTGTAGCTTTTTTTAATACCAAATATTTCTGGGCCTAATTGGTAAGTAATATATAATATTCAGTTATTGGAGTATTATATCAAGTTTTTCACATTAACTATTTTAGCAAATATACTTACAAAACGTTTATTTTCCTGATATGAATTTCTTTAAAATTGTCGATGTTCGAGTTATAAAATTTTTCTAACTGAAAAAGAGTAGACAATAATGCAGCGAGTAGAATTAAACTTTGAAATCAAAAAACCTAATTGAAATTGTCCGACAGTGAATCATGGCTAAAACATCCAAGCAGAGTTAAAGAGTAAACACTATAAATTATGTATTTGCTCGAATAAACCACTTACTGCTAACTGACTCTCCGCTTCAAACTTGCTATATTCCGGAGATGTTTTGTTGAAAAAATTCGTCGCTCTCACATTTGAAAGAGTCATTATCAGTTCAAATACCAATTCCAATACGGCTAAAATATTAAGTGTCATTGAATATCAAACGATGCTAGATTAATTTCTCATCATTTTTACTGTGAAAGTATAATTTTCTGTTTTGTTTTATAAAAATTGTCATGTAATTCATGTCGCTTAAGTATACGAATACTTCACAATGATTGCTGTTTATTAGGTCAATACGATGATTTTGTTACCCGAGAAGTACAATATTCACCGAGCCTTAAGTAAATATTAAAACCCCAACACTAATTGTTTTATTATATGATTCAGCAACGGATTTCTACATTGATATCAAATAAATTGCTATCAAGCGAAAAAAGTCACTTTTTAGATTGAACTTTGAAACCATAAATTCATTACACAACAAGAATAATATAAACCAATCGCAGCATTTGAGATATTACTGGTCTATTTTTAATCCAAAGTTTTCTAAAAATCATGTTATAGTGACCTTCTAGGTCACATGCAGGCTAATATAATGTTTTTGCGATCGGCTTCGGCTGATCACAGTTGCTGTCCATATGAGGCATCCGGCTAAATTTACTATTTGCGCACGGATTGCGCCTTGCAATACTTTATTTACTATGCAATGATAACATTATTCAAATACTTAATTACACGTACATTTCTAAAACCTTTACTCTTATCCGTTTGCAATGAAATGTAAAACATTTATACAATTACATACATTACATAATGATTCAAATCACGTTTTTCCTTCACATATGCGTCAGAATATTTACCAGAAGTATAATTCGTCCTACTAAAAGTAATGCTTATTCATGCCTTGCTATTTCGGAAATCAACAAAACAGTGTTATATACAAGTATAGTTTATTACTAAATTATTGAAGCGTAATGCTGTTCGTATTTCATAAATGGAACTCTGGTTTTCTAAATTGTTGGATACCAGCCAAACAGAGAGCTAGGAATTAATCAATCATAAAAAGCTGGATGTTGCATGATAATGCTATCAACAAAATATGATGTATCGATCATACATTTAGACAAGCAGCCCAGAAGATTATTAATTCACTATTTTAGGAATGCTATAGCTATATCTGGCAGCCCGTAAGATTGCATTGACTAAAAATCGCAAGGATGGATACATAGTAATGTACGCTGTATACATCAATCATTAAACGAATTGACACAACAAGATACAGTCAAAATTGAATCCAGAAAAAATATGATTCATCAAGTGTAAATTGTATGGTGATTTAAATGCACAGTTTAAAGTTCCATTTAGAGAGCTCTTTTTCAAAGGAGATTTATTTAGTCTTAAATGACCGTGCATCCAGTCATTTTGAACATGTAGTTTTGTCTTGCCACTTACTTTACCATCTGGGTATCTGCCATAGATTTATATCATACAACAAGGGTTGATCTCGTATCTAGGTACATGTTTTATTCATCTTCATTAAAAAAATAATTATGAAGAAAAAACAAATTTGTTTACTGTTGTTCCAGTGATGTTCAGTTTGGGCTTTATTCCCGGACCCGTCCACCATTATGACTGTTAACGAGTACTCTCCATGACGCAACTCTGTTCCAACCCATTCGTTATTGCAAGGCACCTCTGTTTCTTTAATTGGAGAATGAACGGTACACAGTGACGTCACTGCTTCATCCGTTGTCCATGACAATACGATGCTTCCATGAGTCAAAGATGGCGGCGCACCTTTCCAATAGAGCGACGGCGGAGTAATATCCTCTATAAATGTAATAATAAAACCGTTTTGAACAAGAGCCTAGACTTTCTGTGGGATTTTACTCTCTAGTTTGCTCATCAAAACAAGCTGTCCGATATTGACCTCCTTTCTTCTAATTCGCTAAGAGATGTTCATTAATATTCATAGACTGTCAAAACCGGAAAGTTGTCTGCCAAGATCTGCACTGCTGTGTAAAATTCACGCTGATTCAGCGAAATATACATCCCTGTGTAAAGTCGGGCGAGTGTCATTGCGTTCAACACATTCATATCTATTAACCAATGAATGACTGGACAGTTAACCATGAGTAGACCCCGCCTTCATCAAATCGGAGTTTGTGACGTACTGCTCAAAGTCCAAGCTCTTGTTAAAACGGTTCTAGTTTTCTTGTTAGATTTGTATAAATGTTATATCTGAAAACAGGTGCTAAACGAAAATAAAAATAAATTAAATAATGAAATTATTTTTCAAGGAAATAAAATTTTGGTGGGTCGAAATTAAACTCTATCATATTTTCTTAAATTAAAGATGGACATTTAAGAATAAAACACATTAGACGGTATAAATACACTAATCTGGCAGTAGGATTTTAATTGAATTGCTCTTTGTATGATAAAAAATCAATATATCTAAATGATGAACGATTTATCACTTCTTTAAATGTTTTCTATTCCTTTGCAAAAAAAAATATCTGATCTTTTCTAACTACCTGAATTATAAGATAATTTGTAATTAATCCATCTAAATAAAACCCTCAATTTGACCAATCATTACCATTGATCCATGTATGTCTGAAAGGACCTCCAATATTTCCAGAAGTATCCGTCACCAAGAGTTGAAAGGTGAAAGTCCCCGGGGGCAGGTTAACACCCACCCAGCCACCGTCGCAAGACACATTCCTCAGGAAGTTTGAGGGTCCCTCAATTTCACAGCTGCCGTTCACGGGCTCGGAGGTGTCCCACTCTATTGTTGCGTTACTGTATGTTCTAGTAGGAAGCTTGGAAAATGTAAAACTCGGTCTAATCGTATCCACTGAAATAGGATTTATTTTATGCTTAATTCATTACTTTAACATGCATGCTAAAATAATATATATTCACTTAACAACATTTTAAGTTTTGGGAGACAAACATTTCTCACTGACAGGTAACTTTTAACAATAAGTCAGTTTGATGCAATGCGTGAAGTGTAGATGGATACCAGATAGAAAGAAAGAGAGAAAGAAAGATAGATAGATAGATAGATAGATAGATAGATAGATAGATAGATAGATAGATAGATAGATAGAACTATATACTACCATTTTGCCACTTATGAACATATGGCCCTGCAGAGTTGTTTCCCAGATCAAGCAAGCGAATACTGAGTTCGTAACTCCCTCCCTGAAGACTGCTTTCAGACCACGAACCAGATTCGCACGAAAACACTGACGTCGTAAATGGCGTAGTAAGCGTACAGTCGGTTGATGCTGGTTCATTTATAGACCACGTGATCACTGCGTCATTAATCGTTCTGACCTCTTTCTTTGTAAACGTAAGTACTGGGGGAGTCGTATCCTCTGTAATAAACGCAATAAAAGTTGTTCAAAATAGAAAGAGTTCATTTTTTCAGTAGCGCTAGATGTATGTTAAAAATGCTGTAATATCAATTTCAGTCCAAGATCACCACAAGTCTTGCTTAAACATTGTCATCAATGTACTACAATTTAGCGATCGAAGTAAGTGGATATATCTTTAAAATTACTGTGGAATCATTAGAATTCGTGGGGCGAATTTTCGTGGATTGCTTAATTTTTACAGTTTCGTGGGGACGTAATCTCATGTATTCTCTAATACTTACCAAAAAAATATGACTTTATAACCTAAATTATTAATTCGTGGAGGATGTTAATACGTGGATGAGAGGTGCCCATGAATTCCACGAAAATTGAGCCACCACGAAATCTAATGATTCCACAGTACTTTGTTTTAGTTAAAAGTGTACATGTACTAAGCCGTTTAATTACAACAAGCCTGTGTTTGTTTTACATGATTTTTATCTAACTTACATTTCTTTGTCTTTATATTTTCCACTTTTAAATTTTATAAAATTTATTTTTCAGTTTTCATCCGAAAATTGATAGTTTCAATAATGTCTACCTGTAATGAATTGCAATACAATTGTAAATCATGTCCCAAGTGTATATAAGGTATATACCTTTTTTCTTTCTGGTATCCAAGAGTAAATTCTTTTACTATTATTGGGTAGTAAATCATAAAGTTAAAGATCAATGAGACAAATAAATTGAATTTTGTATCTTTGAAAACGACGTTTAGTCCCTTTAAGACGCTACAATGTGTAGTCCCTTTAAGACGCTACAATGTGCAATGTTTTTTTCGTATGATGAATGTTCAGTAGAAATAAGAGAGAACTACTTACCGTTATACCATGTATACTTGAATGTGGGAGCTGAATTTCCTGTGCTATCTCGCGCATCTACTTCAATCGTAACGTTTCCTTCCGGCAAAAAGGTTCCACTCCAACTTTTGTCGCAGGGAACAGACTCAGACTTCAATGACGTTTTTATCCGACACGTTGATGTTGCGTACTCATTGTAAGTCCACATTAGAGTGGCGTTATCGTAAGACTTGTCACAAAATGGAGAAATTGTCACCTTCAACTCTGGAGGTTTTACATCGCCTTCACGGAAAAAAGTAAAGCAAACGACAAAAAATCACAGCCTGCCAAAAAAGACAAAACTCCTAACCCAAACGAAACTGGAGAAAAACACCCCCCCCCAAGAAAACAAGAAAACAAAACAAAAACAACAACAAACAAACAAAAAATCAAACAAACAAAAAATGAACAACAAAGTAAACAATAACAATACACAAAAAAGAGAGAGTTAATACAATGTACTTACTGTTGTACCATTTATGCTGGAATGGACCTGCCATGTTTAAGGACAGGTCATAAACGGTGACGTTGAGGATAAACTCCCCTTCGGGTAGATAGTCATCGCTCCAGGCTTTGTCGCAGACTACTGACCGATAAAAAGAGGATGGTCCCTCAACCTGACACAGTCCATTTGTTTCTTCGTTGGTGTCCCAGGTAATGTTGACCTTGCTTTGAGAACGGTTAGGCTTCCTCTTGAATATTAGTATTGGGGGCGTTACGTCAACTTAGATAAAATAAACCATATTAAAGGCATATACAAAAAAGGAATTTATATAATATGCACAATGCATGCAATTTATTTTGCAGTTGTATGATATGCACACTGAAATTTAATTATACTCTCACTTGCACACAATGTGGCGTATTTTTAAAACTTTCCCCGTTCAAATCACAGCTCTTTACTATGATATGATAAAACTTCGGTAACAATCTGCACATATTGATGCAGGATGTTGAAAATTTTTCCCATAAAATTCAAACCAAGATTTATATCAATTATGGTATTCCTGTGTTTGGTGGTTGTTTTCAATTAATTACTGCATCATTCGTTACTTGAGAGAGAGAGAGAGAGAGAGAGAGAGAGAGAGAGAGAGAGAGAGAACGCGTTCAATTGACAAGATACTTACTGTTGGTCCACTTGTGCTGAAATTCTCCAATGAAACCGACAGAGTCAACTAAAACAATACTGATTTGGTAAGAACCACGTGGTAAATCAATAGCTTCCCATTTGTCATTGCAAGTTTCATATACCAAGGTCCCATTTGGAAATGTTACAGTACAATTGGATGATACAACTGGCTCACTGACAGTCCAAGTGATTAGATACATTGCTTCTGGTAAGTGAATTGTTCCGAACAAATGTCAGACTTGGTTGACGTTACATCAGCTGTAAAATATCGTACATTTTGTTAGTTTGCTTGATTACACATTATATGTATACTTAAAATACACTTTTAAACTAACCTACTCGGAAAAAGTACGTACTAACAACCCAGTGATGTTCATAGGGCCCGGCTTTGTTCCCATGCAAGTCTTCTATTTCGATGCTAATGGAATAGTTTCCTGCGATCACAACGCCTAGGTTGAAGGAACCGTGACAGTGTACAATTGACGACGTTGTAGGCTTTGTCAGGTTACATCTCTCGAAGGAGAGCGATTCGCTCACATTCCAACTCATAGAGAACGTCTCGTTATCGTGGACTTGTGTTGGGATTGATATAAAGTTGAGAGAAGGTGGAGTGCGATCAACTATATGAAGGTAGGTTGGTTGAGAAAAAAAAAGCATTCTTTATAACATATTATTAGGAAATGTGTTAGTTAAACTAATATTATCGTCATGATAACTTATGATATCAGAAAATAAAAGTTTCTTTTCTTTAATGATATCAACGTATATTTCTTCTTATATGATATTATTAAAATTAGTTATATATTATTTTTACCAAAAAGTGTAAAGGATTTATTATAAAGCTTCATGGAACGAATTCATTTGCCATTTGCTTAGTAGTAGGCAATTGTAAAGATGGATTTACTGTAAAATGCAGCAATATATAACAAAGTGGGACTTATTTAAAAAAAATATTGACTTTTTTAATGTTTGGCGAAATTAAAAGGTGTTAGGAATCTCCCTACATAAATTTACTACATGTAATTAGCAAAAGGAATAATGTTGACGGGTGTTTAAAATTGATTGGTAGCGGTCTCACTATCTTTGATCATGTGACCAGCCAACAACATATCCTAAAAGTTGGGGTTTTTTTGCATTGACTGCCTATTTTTGAATATCGTCGATCATTTAACACCTCAGGCTTGGCAGACATATTGAATATCGAGCATTAAAGGGTTATGATGTTTGCCTGCAAGGCCTTGTGTGTTATAAGACCAACAATATCCAAAAATAAGCACTCGATACTAGCCTTTATACATGTACTTACATTGATTTTAATTCATATGGAATGTTTATGGTTTGCGTATGTGCATGTGCGTTGTCGCTTTGAAGCCATTATATACAATCTTTTTGTGAATACGAATAAAAATTAAAACAATCATAAAACATTTCATTTTGTTTGCTTCCGCGGATTGAATATAGTGCAAGAAACATTGTTGAGAATATTTTTTATCATAAACAAATAGATATATGATATCAATTTTCATTTGCACATATCGAATTAGTTATGAAAGTTTGTAAGTTTTATTAAATCTTACAATAATAAAGCTGTTTAAAAATTGTGATGACATTTAGTGCTCAAATGCCGTGAGAAGGTCGGGTGTGTCGTTGAAAATTGAACGTCACAGATTTCCATAGCAAACATAAGGGGAAATCTACACTGCACTTAAACATAACTTTTTTCATTCCAACACCATTCTTCCCACTGAAAGTGAAATTCTAAATTGCTTAACTAGTAGGTAGGTACATACTGAAAGCGTTGATTTTTCACCTACCTACAGTGAAGTTCCAATACCATGGCTGATTAATGCCAGGCCAATCACTGACACAGCTCAGAGGCGGGGCGGCCACTGAACCTAAGCATTTTTTAAATATAATTATCATGATTAGTTTAATCATTACAAAAAAGCAATACAAATGTCATGTACATATGTTTATTCAATACAAAATTATTGTAAATATACTAAACAACCAAATATTTATTTATGCATGTAAAGAATTGATATAAAATGTGAAATCTGCAATGAATGGCATTTACAAATAACCGGTATACATTTATGCACGTATTTTTAATTATGACTGTACAATTTAGATAGTACTTACCTACGTCTATCAAAATGAAATACTGTCCATATTCTAATAAGTCGGACCCTACCAAAAATAAAAAAATTTTAAAAGATACTTGTGGCAGCAAACATTACGGCATGAAAAAAAAAACCCATTTCATTTGCCTTTGCAAAACAAGGAACGAATCACATAGGATTGCTTGAGTAAGAAAGAGAGTGTTAATAAGATCATTCTTCTATATTGGCCCTGTGTATAGAAGAGCATCGCCAATGAATCTTTGAAATATACACTTTATTCAATACTAGACTCCCAGACTGACTGTAAAATAAAAGTTTCTGGAGGCATTATTTGGTGAGTTCTGGTATATGAAAAGCACAACTAGAACCATCGCGTCGTCAGTATAAACTCCTTGATAGCTAACCTGATTTTTAATTTTATCAACTACACACTATTGTGTGTTCCGGCATTATTATCAACTTTCTTCTTCATTAAATTCCATTTTAAATCAATATTTGGTAGTAGAAACAGTGAGGTGGAAAACTGTGGAATCATTATAGTTCGTGGTGACTCAATTTTCGTGGATTTCGTGGGTACCTCTCATCTACGAATTAACATCCTCCACGAATTATATATTAGGGTTATAAAATCATATTTCGTTTTGTAGGTATAAGAAAATACACGAAATTACGTCCCCGCGAACCTATAAAATTTCAGCAATCCACGAAAATTGGCCCCCACGAAAATTAATGATTCCACAGTATACAGGAAAATCTTCAAAAATTAAGGTCACTGAACCGTTGAAGCGTGGGACTGTGTCCAAAAACAGCTCTGACCGGAAGTATTTGATAAAACATCACTCGTTGATAAAGCAAATATTTCACACAAGGTTATATACACTACAGGTATGAGATAAGCATGCACATTGAATACCTTCATCGGTTACATACCGGATATGTTTCCCCACGTGACAATAACCATGAGGTCATCTACAGTCGAAAACGTGGCTACATCCAGGTCGTTAAAATTCAGTCTTTTTACTTCAGTTCCGTTCGAGTGATATATGATTAAGTATTTCTTTGTCGCTGGTCGAATAAACTGTCATAGAATAAACTAAGAGTAAAATATCTTTTGAACATATTACAAATTATATATTTTGTTCTTTAGTGCATTTTATCCCAAGAAAAGGAAACTATATTGAGTATCAAGTTAATAAGGAAATTCTTACTTTTAAGCTCAGAATAGCGTATTTTTTTTGCAATTTATTTGTTTTATCACAAAACAAATTAACACATTCAGTAATTTTATCTTAACTTTGTAGCTACTGTCTTATTGGCTTAAAGAAATAGATACACAAATTAAAATAATGTAGATTCACCTTTTTATCAAAGCACATTTTGAATGTTATATTGGGTCCACTGACGATATCTCCTAGTGGTGTCAAACAGTTTGGCTGAAGACTTATCGGAGGTGGTGCTGAATAATGAACGTTTAATCATAATGTTAATCATTATTTATATTAATATGCTCAAATGATTTAAAGTATGAATCGATAAATGTTCATTTTTTACTCCAGGCGGAAAGTTCCTTGAAGTAACATTTGGATTTATGTGTATTGTTCATACTTACTTCCTGCCAACACATCAATGCAAATCATTTTTGAAGACAGTCTGAAATGAAAAAAAAATTAGCAAAGAAGACGTTAAACTAAATCCGGGTATTTCGTCATTTTTAATCAGTTTCAAGATCTATAAATAAATTTAACATACTTGTTGTTTATTTCTGCACTAAAACAAAGGAGATGATATCCGCCTTGATTTTGCATGGGTGACCACGTGACTGTTATTGACCACTCCCTACCGGAACTACCGTAAGAAGCTAAACCACTCTTCGTCATTCCAGTAGGACCCATTACAAATATTTTTGTTATTCTTCAAACAAATATCGATAATAGTATAATAGTTGTCATTCAAAATGATGATCATAATGTTAATCGATAATTATTATACTATGATGAAATAGATAAAAATATTTATAATTTTAATTTATGATCATTAATTTCACGAAGGCAAGGTAAAGAAAATTGCCTTAGTTTGTAATATACCTTTATATTACAATATATAAGAAAAAAGTATTTCCGGGGTATAAACAATTACTTAAATACAATCAGAGTTAAAAGCAAATCTACATTATAAATCTAAATAAAAATAAGTTATGGATTAAATTAGTAGCCCTTTTTACACGATTAAAATATAAAGAGAAAGTTTGAAAAAGAAGTGATAGTGTCTTACGTGTGGGATACACTTTTTGTTCTTGCTACCAGTATTTTGGTAAAGGTAGAATCTACGACATGACAGCTGGCTTCCGGTGGGGTGGGCTCTACAAATGTGGGCCCGTCATCACAACTCAAGGAGTCCGAATACACAATGATCAGAAACTGTAGTGGCACAGAGCTTAAAACAGTAGAGAGGTCCGAGGCAGCGAAGTCCTCTATCTGTACACTGACACCATAGGTTCCTGTTCCCGAAGTTGCATTATAAGAAAAAATGCATGTATTCTACAAATCATAAAAAATGGTTTTTTTTTACCTTTTATTCATTTATACAAACAAAAAAATACAAAAAGTTCAAGCAATACAATCAGCGTACAGCATAATGTATAATTCCTTAATGTTTATATTAATGCTGCATATAAATGTACATGCTATCACTGATAAGTACTTTTAATTTTTTTTTATTATAACAAGTTGTCAAAAACTAACATACTATGGTACATATACAAAACAATTAAACTTTATATATTAAAAAAAAAACCACAAGACGCGGCAAAAATCATAAGAGTTGCATTAATATAAATAGGACAAAAGAAAACTTGTGTATAAAATTAGTAAAAAATTGTATGTATCTTTCTTTGAACGACGTTGAATGTTACGTAAATGTACATGTAATACCCTGGCTAACTACATACAGGCTATCACATTGTCCCCGGGTATAGCACATGTACACATTGGAGGGCCCTAAGTGTCTTGGGTATATAATAGTGATCACAACACAATATATTTATTAAGCTATATTTTAAGGTTTGTTGTATATTTCGACGATTTTAAGTACATGTAATGTAATTCGTACCTGTTAGTAAAGACTTCTTTACGTACTCTCTCAGACTTTGAGTGGTCTCATTTTTTTCTCAAATTTACATAACATCTTAAATTTGTAAATCAAAGTTGCAAAAGGCGGATAAATAAGATCAAAGGGCAAGATTCTTCTAAGATTTTGTGACGTGTATAAATAACACAAACCGTTTCAATGGTACTGCCCGGTAGTCCGTTGCAAAGATATCCACATTCGTTGTAGTTGTTAGGTGTTGGAAATCGACAACGCACAATATCTCCGTCTGCGTCTATCACTATGAAAGAGAAGGCAAATCAACTATTTTATGCCATAACCGAAGAATAGATTATACAAAGATACTTATCATCCATATATGTGCACGTTAAGCAATAATCCTGTACAGGTATAATGTACATACATTGTAAATCAAAATAAAATCAAAATTGTCGTATGAGAGACAATTACTTAAAGAGTTTATAATCACTTTCGTTATTGAAGTATATTACGTGTCATGTAAAATCTGTAACTTTAGAATATAAATTACAATGAGAAATAACCTCTATAATATTTTTCCACGATCATATTATTCTCAAAGTAACGTTTTCCCTAATTAGAAACAATTAATAAGATGCATAACATTGATTTTCCTCAATGAATCTAAATTAATATTCTTGAATTAAAATGAATCTGAATTAATATGCTGGAATTGAAAAAAAATTGTCACAGAAATCTAAAAATTTTCATAGCAAAATATTTAAACTTAATTCAAATTATTGTTCTAAATAATTTTATATAATATTTTGCTTCAGAATCTGTAGATTTTTTAAGGAAATTCGACAGGATTTTAAAAGTCTTGCAAAAAACTTATTCATTCCTCAGAAAGTGGTACCTATCTCAGGATCAATTCTTTTCTAAGTTAAATATTTCACCTGACATAAGGGACAGACAATATTATTGCACACACACGCCCGGCTATATGTTTGAGGTTTATTAGGTGTTTTGGATTTTCGATGAAGTAAAAAAAGTTGATAATTCACACAGGGTGACGCATATTAAGATAATTAAAAATGGTGGATAAACATACTGTATACATGTAATAGCATACTGCAAAAACATTTTTGTTACCGGCAATACTGCAATTAGTCATATATATGCTGGTACTGCAGTTAGTCATACCTATGCTGTGATGTCATCAGTTTTTGAGCTCAATATTTTTGTGTGTAGAGCCCATGAATTTATATGGTGAGGTGGCCTCATGTCTAAGATCACTTTGTACTGAATTTTCACTGGAGGAAACTACTTAATTGGTGAGTGTTATAAGGTGTATATTGTTAGAAAGTTTTCCAATGCATATGTACATTGTGCAGTAGAATTATATTTTAGTACATTTGATAATTTTCATGCTTTAATGTAGGTTTAAAGTTACTATTTATGTATATGCATGGATATTTCAAGGTCATTATTAATGATACATTGATAAATCTATGTGGAGGTAGTTATGTGTAATTATGAGGCATGTGTGCAACTTCACTGGATTATGTCAGGTTTATAATTGATATATTACGGGAGGTAACTCAATTTGCAACATGCATAATATCATTGTAGTAGTCTAGAGTTATGCCTCTTTGTTTACATTTGTCGGTCGCTAAACTTTGCTAGGGCATTTCAGATTGACAAGGTGCATATCTTATTATGATTAATTGAATTAGGTTATACTGATATATCTAATAGTCCTACATTTCATCATTAATAACATATATTTGCTACGATGAATTAGTGTGTGTGTTTTTGAATTAGTTTAATTACAATATTTTTTTCTCTCTATTTTTTGTAGTAAATCGTGTATTGATTCGTCTATCGTCTTACATCTATCATCTTATACTTTACATCTATCATATAGAGTCTATCAACATATTGTCGTATTCCATATATTCATTGTTCAACAATCATTTTTGTCATCCTTCAAAATAAAGACGCATTTACAAAAGTATCCAACAGGTTCCTTATTTCACTGGCCAGTACAATTTTAATTTTCATTTATCTGTTAATTCCTTAACATGACGATAAAATAAAAAAAAAAGCAATGTATCGTTCTCGACGGCAAATATTACCTCCCTGAGTTTTATTATAATTGCATTAATTCAGAGCTCAATGCATACCTGGTATTCTAAAAGAATGCTGACATCCAGCAAGAAGACGAACAATCGGTGTCATAGTAACAACAGGGGAGGAGTTGATGACCCCAGTGTCACTTCGGGGGCGAAGGTCAGCGGTCATGGTCATCCTCATGTTACCGGATGAAACGCCATTGTTTATCCCTTGCCAACAGCAACCTTTCTAATCTAAACGAGTCAAATAAAACAAACTTCATGTATTGATAGTGGGACATCCGGATTGGTGAATCTGATAGTTCAATATTGTAGCTTTAGTTAAATCAAAGTACTGAAGAACTGACGGGAATTGATCTGGTCGATGTTTATTTTAAAATCAATGATATGTTATTTTGCATGACAAGTACATATAGTTTCTAATTTGAATTACGCACATTTTTATAATATTAATTTTTGGACTTTTTCGACAAGAATGTCGAGAAACCCCCATATGAATCATGTTATAATGTAATTATATAATATTTAAAGATAAAATTAATTCAATCAAACTATGTATCAGTAATAGAAATATTTCTCGTATTGATCCAAGCAATATTGAACTCTAGGCTCGTTCAACCAAACGCTCGGCTGAAACCGTAAATCTCCCACAAGGATTTACGGAGACAGCCGAGCATGGAGTTGAACGAGACTATATTGAACTCTGGCGTAGGAATATATACGACTACAAAAAATATTTAAATTGTTCGTACCATTTAAAATCTCCCTATTTTCAAAGTATTCATAAATAAGTTTCCTTTAAAAGCAATGCTTCAGCATATATTACATCGAATTTATCAATTATATTCAAGAACTAAGTCTTGTCAGCAGCAATGATTTGTGAGGTCCAAACACTGTTTCACTTTCGGTTTGTCTGAGTAACAGCATAGGAGAGTTGATTAAAATCAACTCCCAAAAATGTGTTTTGTGTCACAGAAACTGCTCAAATATGTGGAGATTTCTATACATACATAAAACATACATTACGGTCCAAAATCTAAAGTATTGGTCTATTACGTCAAGAAAGTAAAATCATAAATGTTTTTGTACTAATCAAACGATAAAACATCCCAGACTTTGTTGGTTTACATTTTTTCCGAAATGTCTAGACCACAAAATCATGTACATTGAGATCAATGAAGATTCCGAATATGACATTTCGAAAAAGTTATTTTGGCTACTCGCATTTCGTTAATCAAGAGTTATACCAATGGAGCGTTGCAGATTGCACTAAATCAGTGGCAAAGCTACGAATAAAATATTTGAAAGCGGTGGGTTTGGAGGGTGAAAGCCCCCCCCCCCCCCCCCCCGAGAGGATTTATAAACAATTGCAGTATTTTTCAAGCCGAATCTTATACCTGATGTATTTGTCTAACAGGTATGCTCGAAAAAAAAAATGTAAGCAGGTGTAAACATTTTTCCAATGTAGCTACGCCACTAAAAGCAATAAGCCTTTACTACTACTCGGAGCAAGCTCACAAATTATACCCCCGTTAAGACAATATAATAACTCAATTACCGGTATATCTCTATTTCGAAGATAATGGATTCACCATTTTCTTATAGTGACCTTACACTTGCAAAAATGACCAAATCTGACGATACGGACTTATTTCCAGGTCTCAAGCAATCTTTGTGTCAAATGTGATCCGTTTTAATCATTTTGTTAACAATAACATTGAACTTGCACAACTGAACCTAAGTCAAGTTCATGGCACACCTCCAGGTCACAAGCAATCTTTTCGGAAGTAGGAACGTCCAAGTTTCTCCATAAGAAAGGTAAAGACCTATAGACCGGACAAAAATATGACCCTTTTCTTTCCAATGACCTTGAACTTGCTCAAATAACCTTGGGTCAAAATCAGACACACTTTCAGGTTATAAATGATCTGTGAGTAAAGTTTCTCGGGATCCATAAGAAACATTTATAATAGACCGAAAACAAATTTTGCATTTTTTTTCCAGTGACCTATAACTTGGTTAAATGGTATTGGGTAAAAATTATGACACTCCACAGGTCATATTCAATATTTGTGTGAAATAATAACTTCTCTATCAAAAATATATAGACTGAACAAGAATTTTTCACTTTTTCTTCTAGTGACCTTGAAATTGTCAAAATGACCTCAGATCAAAATCATGACACACCCTTAGGTCTTTGTGTGAAGTAGGAACTTCAAAAATGTCTCCATAAGAAATATATATACCGGGCACGAATGCACAGCTAGATGGACAAACTGAGTACTATATACCCTTCCAGCTTTGTTTGCATGGGTAAAAAAAAATAAACTTTCATCGTCTAAACTCCAGTACACTTTTTATTCGTACACCATAAGAAGACCACAGACAACATCTGACATATGTGCTGCTTGTGGAAAGAATACTACTCAGATTTTCAAAAGACCACCAAAACTTAACAGAATTCCAAGAGTCGGTTAAACAATCGACTAACTTGTACTCATCAAGATATTAAGCTTAAAACACCAAATATATAAATTTCAATATTTTTCCTAACTTCAGCGGCAGATTAATTCGCTTTCAAAAAGAAACACACAAAACCGGATTATTTTTTCCGAACAAGCATTTTATATTTAATAGTGGTAAAATTGTTGAAGAAATCTTCGCTACTGAATAAATTGTTTGAAAAGTACCAAAGTGATTCGAAAAAAGGCAATTACATATATCCTGCCAATTTTTTTCCATCTTCTGATATTGTTTTCCACAAAACTATGCATTCAAAACAAGTAGTCAGGTATGAGTTTTTTTAAATAAACATGCACTACAAATATGCAGCTGATTCAAATACGGTTTATTGTTTAAAAAACGTCCAGGGTTGAGAGAACCATGTTTAGTTCTCTTATTGAAATCTCATCTATGTAAGTTGTGTCACAAATGGCAAATATTGCGATAGAATGATTTAAAAAAATATCATACATGTACTATTTAGTTGTCATAATGTCTTGAGAGAAAGAAGCATTCTCTTAGAAGATACCTATTAGAAAACTTGTAAGAGATTTTCGATGAATACCTTAATTTTGAATTGAATGCCCCTGAAATTCACGATCAGCTCATTTATTATCAAGTATCGAAAGTACAACTTCGCTTATAAATAAAAAATCTAGATCCCATGATCATGTGTCTCTATCGCAGAAATGATCGTCTTTTAACAATAGGACGGACATCTGGAGTGGACATTTCTTTCCCCCTTCCTGTACAAACTGTGAGGTTTTTAACCCATTTTTATATCCAAGTGGAATTGGGAACATTAATATCAAATATCCTTAAACTAGCACAAATGTTTGAATTTTCCCTGACATTATTTTCGAACTAAATCTCAACGATTGGTACTAATCAGTAATGGATAGTTTGCATGGAAAATGGTGTAGAGCCCTGGAAAAAAGACTACTTTATAAAATTGTCCCTCCCAATATTTTTCTAAATAATCTGCTTCATTGTTATTTTTAAAAAAAATATTGACAGATTTTTTTTTATATAATAATCAATAGCATTCGTTATACAATCTTTGACGAGTCTAAAAAAAAAATACGCAAAAAGAACCAATATCAGCCTACTTCATACTGTGGGGAATTGAAGATAGTCATGTAGTAGTCCGCTTTCCTAAGGGGACAACAGAAGTAAAATTAAGTCGATTTTTAACAATTATTCTCCATATTTTTCTGAAACTTATGAAAATGTTCATCAAAATATGAACTTGAACCGACTAACCTGAAAGTATACTCTACTCCGGGCGTCGGAACAGTGAATAAAAATGATTCCTCTCCTAGTGACCAGTCTTCTTGTGCGTTGTATGCGATGCATTTGCCGTACAAGCTGCTGATGAATCCGTTGCAACTTACTCTACAGTAAAAGTTTGCCGACACTCTTATTGTTCCTTGTGATGCTATTGTTGTGTCGTCACAATAGGAACCGGTGCTATATGACCGCCTCCACGCAATTTGGTGGGAAATCTCAATCTAAATCAATTAAAACAATTTGGATTTGCGTGAAAACTATCTTATAAGTGCAAAGTTTTGTTATAAAAAGGCAATGGATGCCTTCTCGCCAACTGTTTAATATACCGTTATTTAGGTTCTTCACTACACCTAGACTTATACTTTTTAAGACACTACGTCACAAGATGGCGATTTAAATGTTTTGTTAAACTATTAATACCGTTCAATTGAGTGGTATATCGTCGTAACTCAGTGGCTTAAGTAATTGGGCTTCTGAACCACAGATCATGAGATCGAGTCCGCCTGGAGCTTTTGTTCATGTAAACTGAATTTACATTTTTGAAAATTTGATTTTTTATCCAAAATTGCACATTTTTTGCCTATTTGACTTAAATACCTCTTATCCATTGTAATATCTCTCGCTGATTTGAGAAAATATTTCAAGATGTATTGAGCCACCTCAAATTTTTTTTTGCAATTCTGAACAGCAAAAAAATATCATGTTTACAGATTTCAGAAATAATCAGAATTTAAAAACACATTGCAACAACACGATAGCGGTAATCTAATGCCCACGTGATACGCCCGCTCTGATGTAAATATATACAAAATAGGCAAAGTCCACATTTAACAGGAAGCGGACATCCTATTGGTACAAAAATAGATCCAACCATATGGTATGCCGAAACAAGGAGTGTTTAAAATTCAAACATCTGTGAACAATAGTTTCTGAGAAATCTTTGACGAAAATTTGTTTGAAAATTTAGGCTAAAAGAAAACAGATTCATCATTTAACAGGTAGTTGACGTCCGACTGGTACACAAATCCAACGATATGACATTTTCAATAATGAGTGTGTTTAAATTTCAAGCCTCTGCAATTAACAGTTGCTGAGAAATCTTTGACGAAAATATTTTTGAAAATTCAGGCTAATAGTAAAGAAAAAAAAAATCATCATTTAAAGAAAGTTTAGGTCCAATTGGTACAAAAATATTAATGATTCTCACAATACAGCATGCCTTAAAAGAGTGTGTTATATTATAAGTTTGTTTCTGCGACGAATAGATCTAGTTGCTGAAAAAATGCTACAAATTTTTTAACAGACAAAAACACACACACAAGAGTAAAACAGTAAACCCCCCTCTACTTCGGAGCGGGGATGTTAATATTTTATGGAATGGTTTTCTCATGTACTATATTTACATTTGAGTTTCGGAATGCTTTTTTGTGGTTACACTTAAATAATTCATTGTAAAATTGGGGAAAAAATCAAGGTCGTTGAATTCAAAGTCGTCCATGCCTGTCGGGTGTGTTTGGCAAACATTCAGAATCAGATTCAGAACATACGTTTGTTTTAAAAAGGGCTTAGCAGACATGCATTAAGTTCTTAAACTTATTAAGATTAGATTCCAACTACAAGACAATACACGACTTTCTTTGCGACTTTTATCAATCCGTTACCACTAAAAATCCCATTGACATCAAATTTACACCTTATTTACATAATCAAATTCTTTCCCTTTTTCAAATCATCTTGTAATATACAGCTACTGACAAAACCGAACCACTAACTCATTACTTTAAATCATTTTGTTTGCGTATGAAAATACACATTCTCTGACCGGCCTTCTTTTTTACTCTGACAGGGTACATTCAGATTAACCTATTGAAAAAACATGAAAAAATCTTTATTTGTTGCCTTATATAGAAATGTACAGTTGGATAATATTGTAATCGATCTCAACCTAATTTAAAATTAGACTTGTAAAACCTCTTTTCTACGATACGCTAGACAAGATCCAGCACCATCACATACGAAGATATCTCAGAGCGACCTTTCAACTATGAATTAACATAAATTGATATGTTCGCCAATCAGATTCAAGCTTCAATAAACAATTCTGAAAATAGTTTGGTATCTTTATCTCTTTTAACTTTAATGCTCGGTTATTTTCCTGACAATATTGTATGCATATCATCCCTCCGATTTGTTAATTTTGTAGGAGACATGAAATTAATAACATTAACACTTACTTAGAATCGACGTATTATTTGGTTACTAAACGAGGCACCGTGTGGGTTCAGGTTAATTGGTAATAAAGAAACACATCGACACCAGGGATTTGATTGGCTATAGCTATTTTTAAAAAGGTAGCCTAAGATGACCCCGTACGAGATGTTATATAATAAATCTTGTATAGCGTATCGTAAAGCAGTCTGATTTTAATGTGGAATAACACACCCGGAAAAAGTAACTCAAATTAACAGAATATTTTTTTGATAATGAAATATATAATGATAAATAAACTGTACATATGTCAAATAAGCGGAAACTATGCAGTTTGGTGATAGAAAATGAATATCTAAAATAATTATTCCAGTAAGTAACAATAAAAGCCCCGCGAGATTCGAACTCGGGATGTACAGATCACAAGTCCGACACCTTATTCACTCGGCTATGGAGTAAGTTACATATTTCACTCCATAAAATCGTTTTAATAAAACGAAATTTCGTTTCGATCAGTGGTCAGCCATTTTGTGATGATGTGTTATTCCACCTTAATTAGATTTTAACCGATCTATATTTGAACTTTCGAAACATAATGAGCAAGGACTATACGGAATGACACCAGGTTTCAAAGTTTTTGATACGGCTTTTTATACCCGCACTTTCTAAAGAAAGTTCGGGTATATTGTTGTTACCCTGTTCCGTCCGTCCGTCCGTCTGTCCGTCCGTCCGTCCGTCCGTCTGTCACGTTTTACTTTCTCAAACTGCTCTTACATCTTATAAACCAGCAAACTGAACTCTTGGAGTTTGATTTGGGGTATCATGTTGTTTTGTAAAAAAGTTTCAAAAATTCTCTGTCAGTCCTGGGGGTCAAATAATTGGTAAAAAATGACGTTTTTTCACAAAAAACCTTCTTCCTCGAACTCCTCCTACATTTTCAAAAGTAGACAAATCATCTTTTGGAATATGTTTTAGGGTATCCTATAGATGCGCAATAAGGTTTCGGAATTTTCAATTTTGTCCTGGGGGTCATTTAATGGCTAAAAAATGACGTTTTTTTACAAAAAAACTGGTTTAAAAAACGTCATTTTTTTTAAGCAGTAGCCAAATGATCTTCTAGAATATGATTGGGGGTGTCATATTGAGGCATGATCAGGTTCCAGAATTTTTTTTTTAATTAAGGGGATCAGTGGGCAACAAAAAATGACGTTTTTTGGCAAAAAAAATATGGTTCCCAGAACTCCTCTTACAACTTTTGGAGTAGCTACATCATCTCTTGGGATATAATTGGGGCTGTCCTATAGATGTGCAATAAGGTTTTAAAAATTTAAATTTCATCCTGGGAGTCAAATAGTAGCAGAAAATTGACGTTTATCACTAAAAAATCAAACATTGATCCAAGAGCTCCTCTTATGATTTAATGGATAGACAATCATATCTTGGGATATGATAGGGACTGTTCTATAGATGTGCAGTAAGGTTTTCAAAATTAAATTTCATCCAGGGAGTCAAAATGTAGCAGAAAATTGACGTTTATCACTTAAAAAAAAACATAGATCCTAGAACTCCTTTTATGATTTAATGGATAGACACATCATATCTTGGGATATGAAAAGAACTGTTCCATAGATGTGCATTACGGATTTGAAAAATTAAATTTAACCCTGAGGCCCATTACCTACCGGTACATACCTTTTGATGCCCTTTAAGGATCAAGAATATATATGGTTAAGGGGTGGGGATCTCAACCGTTTTCGAGATATTCGTGCACTTCCTGTTCAAGGGGGGTCATGACAACCCCCGGGGCCCATGACCTACATACCGTTTGATGCCCCTTGACACAAGGTACAAGAATATATATGGTTTAAGGGTGGGGATCTCAACTGTTTTGAAGATATTAAGGGACTTGCTGTTTGAGGGCGTCAGGACCACCCACAGGGCCCATGACCTACATAACATTTGATGCCCCTTGACATCAGAAACATGAATATATATGGTTTAGGGGTCATGATTATAACAGTTTCTGAGATATATGGTAATTTTAAATTCCTGGGGGGTGGGGATGACCCCAGGGGTCAGATCTAATAAACCCTATATATTGCCAGTAACAGCCAATATATGATTATGAAAACCCTATATTATTATCTTTGTCCGTTTTCAAGTTACCATTTACAATAGAGTCTATGATTCTTTCTACAAGGTTCAATGTTAGACCCCACACCCTTTTGACACCCCCCTCCCCCCCCCCCCCCCCTCTCCCGAAAAGTGGTTGTCTAACCCAAAATGAGAAAAATCAAACCAGGGTGCACAACTAGATTTGCAGGCCTATCATATCCTAGAGTTTTGTACAATTATGTTCAGCCATCTCTGAGAAACAAGTTCAGAGCAGAAAGAAGAAAAAGAAGATGAAGAATATATACATGTATTAAGAACCGTACAAAAACAATAAGTCTCCAAACTTCATTCAGGAGACTTAATAATTAATAAAGATTAAATAGAGATAGGATCATCAAACATCAATAATTTAAAGATAATTGACAATTTCTGATTCTAAGGGGGTCATGATGACCCCTTAGGGTCATGACTTACATGCCATAATGATCTGATGCGCCTGCATGACCTAAGGAGGAATAATATCTTTGGATTAAGGTGGGGATCTCAATGGTTTTTATGATATTTGATAATTTCAGGAAGAGCACTTGGGATCATGACCTACATACCATCTTAAATGCCTTGAACAAAGAAACAATAATATAATATGTACATGATATATGATTCAATTTAAGAACCCAGATATAGATCAATCATCTGTTTTGTAATACTTCCTATGTATATATACATATACATGTATTAGTTTGTGTTTTGTTCTATAATATTCATGTTCATGACTGTAGTATGGCTTAGTCTTATTTTAAATTACATTAAAAAATTGTCAAATATATGACTTGGAACCCCCACTCCCAAACAAACTCAAATATAAACTGTTCTCTCTCTCCCCCCCCCCCCCCCCCTCCTTGTCGAATAATCTATTAAAATCAAAATATAATTTGGGTGTCTAAAAACTTTTATAAACTGGTAAAAAATGTTATTCTTAAAAAAATTACATCTTGCATAATTGACAAATGATCTATTGAGATACGATCAGAGGTCATATATCTACCTTGGGATCAATAAGTAGTATTCATTGACAAGTTAAAATTAATTAATAACAATAAATGATTCAAATTATAAATGTTTATACTCCACATTCATCCCCCCCCCCCCCAATCTAACCTGCTTATAAAGATTCAGTCTTCTTAATACATTCTTACATGTGTACAGTAGCAAATTTTAAATCATTTCTTGATTGCTTTTTCTCTCGTGATTCACATTAACATTTTGGAAATTGCTTAATTCAATTTTTAAGATTTATAAACAAAATGTTATATGCATCACTGCCATGTGTATTCACCTATTTGGGGCAATTGTAAAGTCTCCTAAACAAAGCAGTGACATCATTAGGCTAGGAATTACCCACATGGATCAAACACTACTGTATAACATATGAATAAGATAAAATACATTATTATTTCTAGTTCTAAAATGTCAGGGTGTCTCCAAGGGGGCATAATCTTACAATACAATTTTACGCGCAATGACACAAAGAGCAAAAATAAATTAAACGGTTTAGGGATGAGGATCTCAGATCTCAGAAGTTAACAAAATATACAGTGTATCATATCCTTTCCTATTTCATAAGGTGGGGGGGGGGGGGTTAAAGACAACACCTGGGGGTCATTAATGTACTTTACACCAGTTGATGCATCATAATGACTTTAGAAGATATTTTGTATTTTCCTAGCTGTTTCGTGGGGTCAGAACAGTCCCATAAGGTCATGACCTACATTGTATTTGATGCATTATAATACATTAAGAAAGAAATACTCCTTCCTTCCTATTATTACTCATATAAAAAATATAAGTGTCTACACTTACTTACATACGAAATACACAAATTTAATAAGAACTAGTTTATACAGGGTCAATATGGGGTCAACTCAACAGTGCATGCAGTCTGACAAATGAAAAAAATAACTTTTGCAACTAAAATGACAGAAACTTTACAAATGCGATAGGATAAGTAACGATGATAAGCTTATTTAAATATTAAAAGATGATGATACAGTATGCTGTCAAAGGGAGATTACATTTAGAAAGTGAAAGTAGAACTTATATACATGTGTATGTATGCTGGCAGGAATCCCATGCTGGCATCTTATTATATTGTGCTACTGCTACTACATGTATTATGCTTACCTAAATTGGTCAACATCATAATGATAATCCAATTAAAACACAATAATGAATTCCTTTAGCTGATCTTAACTACCGTAATCCTTTTCTGCATACGGAAAACACAGACATGTATGTATGGGTGTTGCTAAAACGCGGAACGGAAAACGGAACGGAATGGAAAATATCATCACGTTTATCCCTTAAAAAGGGTATAGACTGGCCAGAAACGATTTACTTTGTATCTTTTATTTATATCTAATGAATGATTATCAACATGTTGCTATCTTATTAATATTCATATGAATGTCTATCAATTATAGCATTGTATTCATTCGGCTTTAGTTGAGTACGAAACGGAAAAATCAAATGTATACGAATTGTGAAACATTAACATGATTAAACGAGCAAATTAGCTATAACTTTTTACTTATTTCTCTTATATGGTATTGCTGGCATATTAGCGTAACGTACGCAGTTAGTGAAAGCGTTTTATGCGTGTTTTGAGTATTTTTATATTATTTTCAAATATGATGTACATGTATATACTTACATCAAAATTGAATTTTCGGTGTTCTAGACGATCTTTTATCATACAGACGATACAGTATCATTGAGATGGAAGAAAAAAACTGTAGGACTGACGACATTAAAAAATTAAAATACAGTAAACATTAAAATACCCGGTAATTTGTGAAACTAGTAATTTGTGAAACTAGTATTTTTAGCAATGCAATTTTGTTTACGTTTGCATTACAAAGCATGCAGTTGTTTATTCCAGCAGCTATATACATATGATCCGAATAGAGAGCTCTAGACGTTGCCTGGTTTGATTTTCCGATTATATATTGGGACTATAGTCTGTCGATCCCAAAATATTCATGCACATTTGGACGATTTATAATGGAAAATGTTGACATCTTTTCTCCATTTGGAAGTCACTCAGAAGACCTTGCACAATTTTTCAACACCATCATCCGGGTCTGTTAAAATGCAAAACCCCGTAGACTTCTTTATTTTTAGCCGTGTATTTATACCAGCTGATAAGCTAGAGAGGACGTTTTAAAGAAAGAATAATGAGAATGTTTAATGCTTCTAAAAAAGAGAATCGCTTGAACCCTGAGGTATATATAAATATATAGCAAAAAGTGAATCGAGGATATTTTGGGACAGAATATAGTGGTCAATGCATGTACTGTTAATTTTAAGGAAATAAATATTCTTGAATAAATAATCTAATATTGCTAATCTTTCAAAAAAAATTAAAAAGGTACATAAAGTATATCGTTTTAGCATACTTAACAAATCTATGAGGTAAATAACATTAGATAAGATTTTCCGTTTTCCTTCCGTTCCGTTTTCCGTTCCGCGTTTTAGCAACACCCATGTATGTATACACGTGAACCCATCTAATCGAAGAGCTGGGTAAAACTAGTACCCGCTAATGAGACATGCAAACCTGTGTTGTGTACGTAACTTCAGACAAAGATCAGTCATTTGTAACATGCATGTATTTTTATGACCTATTCTTCAAATCCACTTGCACTATTTTATTAGGTAAATAACAGCTTTAAGGTGGTGCAGGACACCTGCATATTGTGATGTACATGTATACTTCCTATTGAGATAAACAATAAAGTATGTTGACTTTTGATTAAATATTTACCCCCCAAATAATGTTACCTAACATTGAAGCGCAATGGGTTAGAGCGTTTACATGTCTGTAAGAGCATTGGGGTCCAAGGTGTATTTTTGGTAATTTACGAATTTTCATGGAGAGGGGGGGGGGTCTGGACCCCTCACTCCCACCCCTTCTCTAAATCTGTGCACACGATGATGTTCATGTAGGCACACAGAAGCAAATCTAAAACCGGCAACCGCCACGGGGAGGGGGCATAATTTAATTTTTAATTTTGTTTGTAATAATTATATAGACCATTATACTTCCTATGACATAAAATGTTAAGATTATTGATTAACTGAAAATTCACTGCAAACAGTTCTACCCCAAATTGCACATAAAGTGCTGCTCATGTCACGATGTGTATTATCATATGGGCAGGGATCTCTTCCTTCAGTTATGAAAATTATAATTTTTAAATGTATTACCGGAGTTTGCATGTAGCCTTCATTTTTAATTAAACTGGTATAAAACAGTGTTATTTAGGGGCAAACACATGGTGCGGGTATTACTGTCTAATGACAGCATCTAGTTGGTTTTATTTTTTGTTTTGTTACATGTAAGTTTTGTCAAAAATAGCGATAGTTGATGTGCTCACCTTCTACCCACTCAAATGGAAAGTTGACATATGTGTAAAAAAAAAAAAGAATAGAGGATAGACATCTTATACTGGTTCGTTTTATCTATTTATCACATGAACATAATAGGAACACGAGCTGTCTAATTTTTATGCAAAGCTTACATTTTTCCTGCATTAACCACATTTAAAAAATTTTGCTGTTTTAAATTCATATCAAAAATTAAAGTTTAATTTTTGTATCATATTTATTTTTGCATAATCTATCATTAGTAAACGAATGGCAATATCTATAAGTAAGTGTCATAATTACACATACGTGTACGTTAAATAGAGAGTAAGTAGTTTACTATCTGATAGATAAATATGAGTACCTTACAAAATAAAATTCAAACATTTAAGTTATGTTACAATATAAGATACGTGTAGAGGAATATTGATTTACAGTTATATCTTAAAAGTATGATTGTATGTAAACAGTGTCTATTTAAGGAGGGAGTCTTTTGATGTTTTCGATTTGTTAAACGTAAATTTTATGAATTAAATGTTCATAAAATCAAGATACAAGGAACTTAAATTATCATATTTTTCTTTCATTTTAACTATCATTTAATATTCATTAGTTTGATGCGATATCGGCGCTTCTGATTGGTCGAAAAATTTCTTTGATAACTGCATCACTAAAATTTTGAGTGCGTTTGCACTCGGCAGTCGGAACTACTTTTCTCTGTGTTTAAGTTCTGTGCTATTTATAGAACGGGTATTTCCAGAAAAACGTGTTAAACAACATCCAGAGCATTATATGCATTATGAATTTCTTCTTGTTGTAAACAATAAAATACACATTCACAAACAAACAATTTAAAACATTAAACCTTACAACACATAATGATGACGCAAAATTAAAAAAAAAAATCCCTTTTCATCTCGCGTTATCGTCTGCTGATCATACAAGTTCGATCATATCATGGTTGAACCACCGACCTTTGATCTGGAAATATAACGGAACGAATTAAACTGGGCTACACTGAGGACAATTTGGACGAAGATGTGTTGGCATTTTTGCTTGATAATAAAATGGACATCCCAGATCAAGAATTCATTCACACTGAATGAAGTAGGTGTATCTACAAGCACCGATCAAGCTATTTCTGAACTGACCAAAGCTCTTGAAGAAGATCAAAGGCCACCGCTACCAGCCATTACTGAGAAACCAAAACAAAGATTTAAATCATTAACAGTTGAGGAGCTGTGTGAAATTGAATAAAAAAAGCAATCTTTAACAACAAAAGCCAAAACAAAATGGGGAATGAAAATTTTGCAAGGTTGGTCTAAAACTTGTAATATAAAAATTATGTATACAATAACAAAGGGAAAATTATCAGCCAATTGTTTATAACCCAAATAGAAATATTTAAAAACTTCATAATAACTTAATGAAAAAAGCATTAATAATTAAACAAAACCCTTAATGCAGGTGAAATAAATATATTAACATTTGAATAATTTGAACTTATGAAATAAAATGAGAAAAAAGAGAATGTTTCACAGCAAAATTTGTCAATAAGCAAAGTGAACATGAAAATTAAACTTTTCAAAAATTTACTAAAAATCCACAGAACTTGAAACATAAAATAAAAATATAAATGTAATCAAAACACTAACATAGAATTTTTTTCAGATTAGAGCAATGAGAAATTTGGATTTCAACTAGATCTGCAGTCAATTTCAAAAGAAGTGCTTAATAATCACTTAAGATGGTTTTACACAGAAGTACAACCGAAACCTGATTTCAATGGCGAAAAGGAAAATAAAATGTCAAATGAATATCACAAAAACACATTAAAAGGTATCAGGTCTGCCATCAATCGTCATCTCAGTGACATAGGAAGGGACATGGATATAGTCCATGACAAAGCTTTTAAGCAAGCCAACGGGGTTCTTGCAGGAAAACTCAAGCAAAACATGACCCTCGGACTTTCCAAACCTACTCAGCACAAGGCAGTATTGTCCCCCGATGATCTTCACAAAAATATAACAATACTTGTCATCCATCTCCTGCCCGGTTATTCTCCGCTATCGTGTCTGGTTAAATTTATCCCAAGTCCTTTCTCTTCCTTAAAGATGACAAGGGAGTTGAATATGTGTCCCTCTCCCACGACATTAAGCAAGAGAACTGGCAAGGAGGGCTAGAAAACCAGGAAGCACCTCACGACAAAAGAATGTATGCGACTGGTGATTCGAATTGTCCTTTTCAAACACTTAAGGTTTTTCTCCAGCATATCGATCCTCAAGCAACGTTTCTCTTTAACCACTGCAGTAAAGCAGCCTTATCCTCACCACAAACCACTGATATCTGGTACCTAGCTAAACCCTGCACGCAATACCAGTTTTCAAAATGTATGCCAGATATCTCTGGACAGGAATGCTGGTTGCTCCCGGAAATACACAGAACACTGTTTCCGGAACACAGCAATACAAGCTTTAAATGATGAAGGGTTTGAAATCCGCCATATCATGTACATGAGTGGCCATCGAATTGAAGCATCTGTCAGATCCTACAACAGGGACTGTTCAACGGCACAAAACCAGCACGTGAGTCATGCGTTGGCTAATATAAAGTCGCTAAAGCTTCCTCTTCGGCGGAGTCATCGTCCTCTTCGGCGGAGTCATCGTCCTGTATGGTTGCTTCCCCTTGCACTTCCAGGATTACTACCGCACTTCCACAACAGGCACATGTCGAGCCCACCATTTCACTTTCACTCTCACAGTCTGTGTTTAATACCATGCAGCATACTTCCAGTCAGGTTGTATCCTCGTATTTCATATCAAACTCAGTCTTCAACAACTGCACCTTCCATTTCGGGTCGAACCCATTTAATTCTGCCTCGTTGAGCGTTGTAGTGTGACACATACGGCAATTTTGAATCGAACTGTTACTTTCGTTTTGTGTATTCCTACGCACGGTTCAAATTTTCATCGTTAAATTAAATCTTTATGATGACAGATATTCTTTGTTTTTATAGTTTTAAAAGCCGACTTAAATAATAAGAAATGAATTTGATAATTTTTCTATTGATCGACGTATCAAAGAAAAAATTGACCGTTAACTTTTTACAATTCAGAATTGCTATAGACTCCTGAGTTTATTTAGCATTTTTAAAACAAAAACATTGAGGTTGGATTTTTTTTTTCAACTGATGTAAGCTAATGATAAGATACTTGGGTTACATAATATGTTTTTAAAACATGATTTGCTTATCAAATTACATTTTTATTTGCTTTCTATGGTCATATTCTGTAAATAGATTTATGAGAAAAAATCATTAAAATCGGATTTTTTCTCTTATTCAATGGTCAATATATTAGTTTTTTAGTCAGTTTCTATCTTTAAATCAAGTCTTAATAATATTAAAAAATCAGAAATATTTTTATATTGAAAGCATAAAAAAATAATCAAAATATCTTCCAAATTTAAGAAAATGAGAGGAAATGCAGACTAAGCAATATCAATTAAAGATCAAGAGTGAACAAAGAGAAGTAATAAAAAGATCACAGGTGGAACAACTATTGATGTACAAACTCGATACATGAAAAATTTAAATGAAAAAAATCGTAAAATTAAGAGACCGTAATTTAGGAACCAGAGCGTAATAAACGCATGAAACAAGTATGCAGTTTATTATTTTACAGCTAACAATTATCCATAAGTATCACATTTTAAAGTTAATTTTCTCTTTTATGTTCCTCATTGTTATGTTTTGATCAGGCAATTTTCTGTGGAGATCTAAAGAGTCGTTCGTGGAGCTAACTAATTATGAATTTATACAAAAAAAAGGATATTTTAAAATTCAGATACGAACAAGTTCGATAAAAAAATAAATAACATGAACAAATAAAGTGTGTTGATTCTGAGGCTAGTATTGTTTGGGCATGATAAAATCTAACAACTTCACTTAAAAGTGAACATGGCCGATGCAGTAATTAAATGAAAAGAGCAGACATAAGGCTGAACAGTTTAAAATGAACTTTTCGTCGTGGGGCAAGATATATCCCTGATTTTAATGAAATAGCATTTTTCTTATTTGATTTCAATTTTGTTAATCTGACAATTTATAATGTCTTATAAATACAACATCATATATTCAGATTTTATATGGGATCCAATTTTTTGGTGAAATTTTTGACACGTTCTTCTTTTAAAAATGTTTAATACAAAATATAATAAAAGTGTAATATGTAATTGAAATATGAAATCGTTGGCTAACGCCTTGGCTTTCATAAACGTTTTGGACCTCGAAAACTATCTTAATAAACTCACGAAAACCTGACTTTATCTCCTAATTGTGCACAAGTTGTTGGCAAGATAGCGAGAAATTAAAACATAATTACTTAGCACCAGCAATCATACAAATTTATTTTAAAATCCTTAACCTTGGCCTAATGACAAGCCCTATATATTTTGAAAGTTATCAGTTAACTTTTCAGTTAAAAATTATTAAAAGATTTTGAAAGTTATCAGTTCACTTTTCAGTTAAAATTATCAAAATAAGTACATGGACTACTCAGATTAATGCTTAAATTTGAAAATGAAAGTTTAATACCTGAAGAACATTATCAGTTCAAATTGAACACAATAATTTAGAGGATAAAAATATAACTTACGAACGTTATGTAAAACTGTTACAGGTGTTCTTAAAAAATCAGTATGCATAGTATTACATGTAAAATGTCAGCATATTTCACGATATACTTGTAACCATAGATTTTAATATTTATAAAATCTTACGTAAGTTTTATGAAATTGGCTAGCTAGCGCTATTGTTCCTCAATATAAAAAAATATCTAATATATTTTTATACTGAAGAATCATTAAATTAAGAATATTTTATGAATTTATGGGGACCACTTTTTCCCCATATATAAATATATAAACATTCTTTCCGAGTTTTAAAACAGTATTAATTCATCAGTGATACATATGTATTCGTGAAATGACGTCCAAATCAATCTTTGAACAATCAACGAAAATTTTATCAAATTAATTATCACCATAATGTTACAGTAGATATACCTGGGAAGAGTTAGATGTAGGCTTCCACGACAAAGAACCACCTCTAAAATGAGAACAGCTGGCCAAGGACAGCACCAACAAAGTCAGCAGTGGCATAGGCAGTAGAACTCTCATCATCTTCATCATCTCTCCATTAAATCATTAATGGTTAAAGACGCTGTTGATGATAAAGCATGGAGGTTGTCACAGTTGTTACTGAGACAATGAGAAAGAACACAATGAGCGAAGAATACTTTGGTTATATAATACAAAGGAGTCAACCAATCCAATGCCTTGACTTACAATTAGTGCATTAATGCAATTAGTTTCCATGGTTCATGTAACATCAATAACAGTTCTCTTGACTAACCGTGCATTAATGCCAAACGAATTGAATTTTGTTTTTAATTGATTGGCTGTTAGATTTCAAAGAAACAAATACTTTTTAGTATTTTTGCAATTAGTTTCCATGGTTCATGTAACATCACTAACAGTTCTCTTGACTAATCGTGCATTAATGTCAAACAAATGGAATTTTGTTTATAATTGATTGGCTGTTAGATTTCAAAGACACAAATACTTTTTAGCATATCCTAAAACAGTAACACTTGTACTTACATGCATTTTGATCAATCCATGAAAAAGATGTTACAGAATACTAGTTTCATGATAAGCTGTAGAGTAGCTTTGAACAACGTTAGATTTAAAATTGATTTTTGTTAATACTTATGATTTTTTTTAAGTGGTCAATGGTAGTGTACATATTTTATGGAACGAATGAGTCATAACTTAGTTCAGAGATATTTGTAAAATTTCGAAGGATGTTAGGTGTTACAAAAAAGATTAAATGTATCAAATATATAAAGCTCTACACAAATTATGTGTAAGCAAAGAGCTCATTAACTTAAAAATGTTTGCACTATGGCAAGGAACTATTCATTGCAGATTCTTGAAAGTTTAACACATTCTTAGTGAAGGCATGTCATACAGTGAGATTAATTTTTGTACCAATTGGACGTCCAATTCGTGCTAAATGACGTTTTTTTTTAAATTTTTAGTTTAAATTCTACCGAATAAATTTCTGAAGCGCCGACTTCATTTATGTGCTAAGCTGTGTATATTTCGTTTAAAACATTTAATACGCATTTAATTAAAGTGAATTCCGTTTAAAGAGGAAACTAAAAACTAAATAATTAAACACTCTTTGATTTTCCCACTTTATATAGATTTTTAACAGTTGCATTTGTACTTTAAAAAGCTAATTAAACAAATGAGGAAAAACCAATGTAACAAATAAGTTATTCTTTGTCTCTGTGTGTAAATAAATCCTTAAGTGTATTTATAAATTGACAAGAGCATAATTGTACCAATTGAGAAATACCCCCCTTTGCAAATGAGAGGAAGGAGATGTTTGATTTCAACAGAATGTATAATAATACATAATTTTTTGGGCTGTTTTGAAGGGTTCTTTAACTGTTCAAAGATTCTGAATTTATTGATCTACAGTCCCTATTAAATTAATGCGGATTGTTATACAGTAAAAACACAAAATAGCTTTGAGAATGGGTCAGTTAATGATCAAACAAAAATACTAGATCTTTCGTTATATTTTACAAAATCACAATACATTTAGTATTTTGATTAAAAGAATTGATATGATCCTTAAATGGTAAATAATTGCATTATTTTAGTGCTTCAAAACTTTGAGTGAGAATAATTAGAGAGAACTATTTCTGTTAAGCACTGCAGATATTGCAGATATTTTTTTAATTCAAATTTAATGTCTGCATCATCACTGCCTTGCTGTTCGTGGACGGATCCTTTTGGTATCTTGGATAATGTTACTATAATATAACGAATACTTCGTATCTCTAAACTATTGTGTACCACATACCTGAAGGAATACACACATCAAAAATTCAAACATAAAATAAATATTTCTTTAAATCTTCAGACTGTATCCTGAGATAGAAATCGCAACTGTATTTATCATGTATGTTTGATGCTGATGATTTTACAGATTACAATCCCTATTATTATAAATGGATAATTATTTTTTCTCTTTGCTGGCTCCTCTGTGATGTATTATTTGAGCAATTTTCATTGAGTTGTTATGGATTTAATAGACTTAATTATGGGACATAAATTGAATCTTGAACATTTAAACATGACTCATTTGATTTAAAAATAAATAAATAAGTAAAAATAAGCTCGCGTAGCGATCTCCATAGACAACGTATACGAACGGAGAAAATTCGAGTAGATATAAAAATAAACAAATATGGTGTAAAGATTTTAAAGGATGAAAATTTAATTTTAAAATAATTAAACAATACCATTTAAAATCGATCATGTGCGATAAGTTCAATAGATAAAAGGAACAGATTCAAGGCTGAATAACAGTTTAAATGGATGTTAAAGCATAAAGCATAAAATGATATGGCAAATGTGGGAAATGATATCCACCCGATTTAAATGACGCTCTGTATATTACACACATCTTACATGGACTGATCATTGCTGGGATCTTGCTTAAATGACACCCGAAATATGCCAAGGTAATACAAAATTCAGAAAGTGATTAAAAGATAACAAATGTTCAAAAAGTTGAAGGGGCATGGTCACGATTTTGGTAAAAAAAAATTCCGATTTTAATGTTAACGATGCTTCAAAAAGGCATTTTTAATAGGAAACCAAAATTTTATTGTCATTAGTTGAGTTATAAGCAAATTACAGAGCTTACAATCTTTGCTATGTAAACTAAGCCTTTGTTTACATTTTAAATGTTGAAGTGAAAATTCCAGTTTTAGACCGGAATTGAATATGTTAAATATTAGGAATTGTTTATTTATGCCTGAAATGAATAACAGGAAAGACAAATCAGCTTGAAAAATGATTTTTACTGGTATATTAAACCAATGTAAACAAAAACAGGACACGAGCCTTGTTTACATGAGAAACAATTTGTGAGCCCTGCATCTTGCTTAAATCCCTTTAAGAAATTTGAGAGAGAGAGAGAGAGAGAGAGAGAGAGAGAGAGAGAGAGAGTTCATAAATAATTATAAATAATAAAACCAGAAAGAACAAAATTTGATCAAAATCGTGACAATGCCCCTTTAAGTGGTAAGACAGATAGAAAACTGAACCCCCCCCCCCCCCCCCGATATTTAAAATTATGAACTGTATTAAAAACCTTCGTACTTTTCTGAAATGGCAATTTTCCTTTGTAGCATTCTACAAAATGTTTTCTCTCTCTCTCTCTCTGCTTTCTTTAAAATATATACAATGTAAATCATAAATACAATATACATATTTGTTCTATCGATAAAATCAGACATGGTAAAAATCTTAATAATTTTGTTGTTGGACCTGAAGCTGTGACCCGTCTACGGAAATATATAGAACAATATTTCATTACATAGATCGTGACGTCATAGTTAAATATGACTTTAATTTGCCCTTCATAAGAGCAGCACCGCAGTAACTGTAAATGGGTCTATTGCTCAAAAGTAAACCATGGTAGTCATAATTACTTATAGAAAAAAACAATAATGATAAGATATGACAAATCCGGAAAAATAACGACTAAAATGTTTGATGCGGCGGTAAGTTTATTAATGCGGGGGTGCATGAGAAACGTCAATAATTATTTTTACCTATACATGTAAATACTAGCATGATACTGTTCCGATGTTTAAATAATGTACGGATTAAGAAACAATATTTATGTGGAAAAATATGCATATATATCTTTTGCTTTCGAACTCTACCGCTATCTTAACTCAAACTAGTTAAATAAGCGTTCTTTAGAGGGAATACATGGTATGTGCGACAACTCGCTCGAAATTTTGGGATTTTGTTAAAGTTCCGGTCATAACAATCGAAAGAGGGACGCCAATAACCAAGGGAGATTTAAATATTTCTGACTTTTGAATTGTATTTCGCTAAATCTTTCAACAAAGTAAAATACAACGTGTTCACAAATTTAAAATAATCGTTTTTAAAACTTCCAAAACCGAAGAGTAAATGCATTTGAAAAACCGATAAAAGCGATCAGAAAAAAACCGATAGATAGAAAGTAATGATAAGACCTGTTTAAGCTGTATCTGTTTTCGAAAAAAAGCATACTTAATTTGTAACACTATCACAACTCCCATTTTTTTTAGATAGCTTTATTTAATACTAAAGCCCTTTGATGAACCAAAAGTCGATTTTTCTAGCCTAGTGGTACCTAAGCTTTCACTGTAGGGTAAAAGACTAAATTAGTCTAAATTAGTCGACTTATCATTTACCTATAATAATAAGATTTCATGTTTAAAAGCACCAATAGAGAAGCGACTCTCATTGTATACTTTAGATAATAATAACTTTATCATGTCAGCGATACTGAATCTGTCTTTAAACCCCGTTGGTGAAAAAATCGAAAAGATTAATTCATTCAAAAAATAAAATAAAAGCAATCTTGATACTAGTACATATGTAACTTTTGGTGGAAATTATTTCGTATATCCGGTCATGCAATCTTGACAGAGTAGGTCAAGCAAACGTTACAAAACTTGGAACTGCATGCCTCCTAATGTTGTGCACCACAATCAAAGATTTTTCAGTCCCTTCATCAAGATTTCAAGCAAGGAAGAGGGCAATCACCATGTAATATATATTAATTTTTGTCTCATGCATATGGAGTATGTTTTAGACACCAACATCATTTTTTAAAAATAGATATATTTCATGAGAGGTCCTTGTATCGTTAATGGTACTCAGGAAACCTTTACCACCTGTTGGCATCTTGTTATGAATTTCTCAAGTTTAAAAGCATCATATTGTTATAAAAAATTTAATTATAAAGCATTATGCTATCATGCTCCGATCTGTATAGATGCAAAAACAATCTCAAGAGTGCACTTTTGACGTAGAAAGAAATAGCTTCGCACTTTAAATTAAATTTTCGTGAAAGTAGCCATATTTAGCTCTTTCAGTTTTTCACTGACCACAGCTTAAAGTCTAATTCCACAAACTGCCAAATCATTGTGCCTTTAACTTTAGCCTTGTAAGGAACCTGACCTGCTTAAGCTAGAGGGGGCGATTCAAAAGAGATTTTTTTGGGGATTTCCTCATACTAATGAATTGACATCGTAGGAACCCTAAGATGTTTATGTATATCAAATAATTTAAGAAAAAATGCTGTATAAATATCTTGAGACAAAGTATAACACCATCATATTTTGTGGAATTTTTTTTACAGTTTTCATTCAAAGTAGTCAAAGATCTCCTACTACACTGCTGTCTAGGATTATTGATACTGTATACAGGGTTATTTTTGCCCTTTTTCCTGGCAAACGGTTTCGCCCCGTCTTTAATTCGCCAAGACATAGTTTTGAATAAAGAATATAGTTTGAGAAATAGGAATTCGCCAAGTCTTAAATTCGCCCACTGTCAACGAGGGCGAAAGAGGCGAAAATAAAACGGGAGCGAATATTTCCCTGTATTCAGTATCTACTTCTTGCAATATAACAGTTGCATGCAGATATAGGCCCTTGTTTTTTTTGTACCTGACATAATATGTTTATGGTAGTTTTGGACACCAAGCAATATAAATGTTAATAAAAGAAGATTATAATTAAAATACTTTTATAGGTTTAGAATTTTAACGTTTTACTATATTTCATCTAAAATCTGTTTTAAATCATTTTTGAAAAGTAAAAGTTATAAAAACCATCAGCAAGCTTCGAACTAATTACTTACAGATTCGTAGTTAATGATCAAACCTTTTGCGCTACGCTATTAAGAAACAGTTCTGGGAAATAATAAAAAAAAATATCCTTGATTTCATCGTTTATTTCGATACGTAATAATATGGGGGTGTCCCATACCATTAAACGCACATACTCTGTCAGTTTGTTGAAATGAGATATATGTACAAATGGATATCTACACGTAATATTGGATTTTTTTAATTTTGTTTGTTCTATACTCAGCCACAATGAGGTTGTCGTTTGGGTCCATGCATAGACACCATGGACAGATTAGATGACAGTTGTCAATATAGCGGAGGAATGATCCGCCCTGGTCCAGGATGTGGATACGGCGGTTCTCATAGTCTGCTGTTAGGATTCGACTCTGACTGTCTGAGGTAATGCCGACTGGATAAAATGGTCCCTTATCAGAGGAAGAGGGAATTCCAACGTATGTAAACTGGAGTTTACCAGCCTGATTGACCACTACAACTGACTGAGCTGAATAGTCAGCCACACAGATATCGAGATTCTTGTTCTCACATATGTACTTGGGATACGTAGAGGCATCAGATGAATAGAGAGGTTGTCCTTTGTCATTGTACTGAATTGTTTGTCTCTCTATTGAGCCAGAGTAACGTACAACTTTTGATTTTTTGTGATCATCACTTACCATTACAACCAGGAGATCACCAAAAAAGGTTATACAGACGTGACAAGGTTTCCATCCGCGTAACTTAACCACTGTCTGTATCTGTGCATTCTTCACTATATTTACTGTTCTATCATTGAAATCAGTATAAACAAGTTCACCGCTCCGTGTTACTGCTATGTCTACTGGTATATTCCCTGACTTTGTTTTAAATGAATTCAATAGTAGCTCATTCATATTGTAAAGTCTAATGATGTTGTCTCCACCACAGGTCCACAAATTTTCAAAAGAAATACAGGAGATACTTGGTAATTTTGTAGTGTCTCCATAATTAGTGTTTATAGTCTGTATAATCCGTGGTTCGTCAACGAAGGGTTTTTCTGTGGGAAAGGACACAGCTCTGGAAGAACCTATAATGTAGACACGTTCTTCTGTTTTGATTGGTAGTTCTGACAGAGAACCAAAATGCCGAATAATTTGCTCTACATCAATCTTGAGAGGAATGAATTTTGGTAAGGAATCTGGGAGTTTAGGGGGCAGTTTTCTGAATTTAGCAATTCTGGATTTGTAAGCAGCAACAAGGCTGGCATCATCGGAGTTCAGTAGTTTCTTCAGTTCTGTAATACTCTGTTTTATTTCAGAGATACCGCACTTGATTTCTTCTTCCTGATTTTTTAACACAGCAGGTTGCGCGGTTGCCATTTTATCCATGTCTGATATCAATTTTCTTATAGCATTGTCAATAGTTCTGTGTAGATCCTCTCCATGTTTGCTGATAGTGGTTGTCAAATCATGAGAGTTTTTATTCAGATTAGCCTTTTGAACTAGAATGGTTGATGCAATCTCTTGATATTTAGGATAAATAGACTTCTCTAATTCTTGTAATTCTCTGTGTAAGGCTTCTTTTTTGTTATCTAGTGTTTTCATTATGTCCACTATTTCATGACCTTTGTGATCTTTAAAAGAAACACATAACGCACAAATTGGAATGCAACATTGTTCACAGTGAAGTTCACATTGTTTAGAGGAATGTTTTAGACATACTGGGTACTTAAACGTAGACCCCCGGCTTTTAAAAGGTACAACCTTGTGTTCACTTGTTTCATCTAGGAGGTGTTCCCCTACACATGCTTTACACAGATGAATATGGCAAATGTCACAATGCATAGGAGTGGCTGGGTTCTCACAGAGATGACATCTTAACACATCCTGAGCGCAAAGTCGCGGGTCCATTTTTAGACAACTTGATGGGGGTTTTAACACACTTCTGTAAACAAAAAACCCAACATAATGATAACTTATAAACCCACTTACTAGTATCCAAATTATTATTATTAATTATTCTTTGCAGTTATCTCATTGAAAAGCATATATGTAACCCGTTAAATTTTGCAATAGTTAGAAATTTTATTTTTGTTTCTGAATTATTACTGAATACTTTCTTTTAATTTTAATTAAAGTTAAACTATTGAATTAAAAAATCTTTTTACTTATGATTTCAGAAATTAAAGTTTTGGATAATAAGCAAACAAACCTCCACGATGCAAAGTAGTTATTTTGGTATTTTCCTGGTTTTGATTTTATATATTTGCCTGTTAATGTCACGTGACTAAGTGATAGATATTAATATTTATGCATGAATATCAGATCAGAGTGCGCGATTTTCTGTCTCTTAAAACTAAATGCATAAATAATGTTTTTGAATATTGAAGTTAACAAAATAGGAAAAAAAAGCATAAATAATAATTTGTTTTAAACAATTCAAATATTTCCCACCGCTGCATGTATTTTTGAAGTGAATTCTCTCATTCCAAATTTTACTTATTATAAACATACTTAGCAACAGTCATGGTACTGCAATCCATTTATTATATTATATTATTTTCTTTTAATTCTTCTCAATTAACTTAATTTTTTATTATTTTATTATTCAATTTTGCACAGGATTTCAAACTTTGACATCACATATGCTTCGTGTACATCGGTTCTAATTCCTTTAAAGTAGTTTAAGTAACTATATATATATATATATATATATATATATATATATATATATATATATATATATATATATATATATATATATTAAGTTATAAGAATAATCTCAGCAACAAAAATAATTATCTTCATTTTTTTGTTACAGATATCTTCTAATAGTTTCTCGTTATTTATGAAATATCCTTTATCCTGAAGGTTATTTACCCATGGGTTACATTATGAAAATAGGCCAAACAAAATGCTTATATATAGTACCAAGAAACGATGACCGTGAGTGATGATTCATTACGTTCGAGCTGTGTATGCAATGCAGTCTTTGTATAAGTTAACCAGTATTTAGTAAAGATATCACTGACAAGAGACGATTAAAGAACTGCATAAACCCCTTAGCAAACAAAAATGTATCTTTCTTGCTTATTATTCTGGCGGTATTCAAAATCTTTAATGGATTGCAACTTTGCAAAATCATACATTATTTATAAAAACAATATTAGAACCTGACTTGAAACATGGGCTGGTGTTCAACAATAACCCTTTAGTGAAAAGTTACTACTGGAAATTGCCTCTCATTTAATATCCAGGGATTGGGAAATGAGAAAAAAAACAATATGTAAAATGGGGGGAGGGAGGGGGTAGAATTCCTATGACTCAACTTCTCAATATTTCAATGTTTTCAAGGTAATTCAGGAACAATGATGTTTGCTGCGAGAAAAAGTTTGTGTGTGTGTGTTGGGGGGGGGGGGGGGTGGAGGGGGGCTGAACCCTCTAAGATGCTATGTGCCTAATGGTTAGGTCTAACTTTGCAAAAAAGTGGGGAGGGCTAAGCCCCCCCCCCCCCCTCCAGGTTCCGACGCCTATGTGTCTTACAATGTTTCATATGTTTCTACAGCATAACACAGTGTCAAGGGCAAACCATAAAGTATAATTTTGTCTAGGTATGAATTCCTTTCATACCAAAAAACTTCCTTTTTTGTACTCAAGGGGGTTTAAATAACGCATTCTTCTGAATTAGAGTCGTTATATATTATATATTATACTGATAGACTGTAATGTCCAAAGTTGTAATTTGTAAAAAAAATATATATATTTACGTGAATCAAAATTCACTATCGAAAAAATCCTGTTCAGAACCAAGCATGAACACAATGGTACTTAATGAATTTAATGTCAAAGAAAATGTTTCTTAAACCTTTAAAAACATTACTGTACATAAAGCCTGAAGTGTATATTTTAATGATATTCATAAATCTATATGTTTAAAAAAATAATGCTAAAGTAATTGACATGTAATTACATTTGTCAAAGTAATTGAGAGTAACTAATTACATTTGAAAATTCAATGTAATTGTAAATGCAAGAAAATGATAAAATTATCAATCCATTTGGAAATATTTAATTGCATTTTAAAGTAATTGACCCCAACCCCGTTATTATCATTTTCATCTTCAAATGTGAACGTTCTAGATTAAGAGTTAATAATATTCATAGCGTATTGATATGTACATGGTAAATAATTGTAACAAAACAAAGTTATTACACACAAAAAATATTAATATAATTTTTTGATCATTAATGAAACAAAACAAAACTAAAATTGATAACCTATTAGCATATTAGATATGCTTCCGAAAATATTTTCTATCTTATATGAATATCTGTCTCATATACATGTTACACGCAGACACAATGTTAGGTTTCTGAATGCGCTTGATTGGTGACTTGTAAAGTATTTGATATTAAAACACTATTGCTATTTCGATTCATCATACATTTATACTGTAAGAAGAATGGGTTTCTTTAACACGTTTCCAAGATTTCTTTTGATTAGTTACAAAAATAAAATTATCATGAGTCTCTTTTTGATGCCATTTAAAATAAAATTTTAAAAGGTTGCATTTTTAGCGACCAAATCTAAGAAAAGTCGCCATTTTTGTCTGAAATTAAGATTGAGTGACAATACTGTCGCAATTCTTGTCTGTCACTGAGATTGAACTTTAATCACTCCAGTCAATACAACAGAGAAATACCTCGTTGGCATGTACGAGGAAGTTAAACTCAAGCACTTCACCATCCTCGTGGAACTAATTTTGACCAGCTGGTACTTTGGTTTTTGTAGACGATATTAGTTTTTAATTGAATACACTTGTAAATTATCGAGAAAAGTTCCCAAAAGTACAAGAACAAAACGATATACTTCCTTTTTTTTGTATTTTCCCCTGTTTTTAGTCTAAAGATAGGAATGAGAATATATAACTTGTTCATACTTTTATTTTTATTTTTTGCATGGTTAATTTTGATTGTGTTATTTAAGTGTATTTTAGAATTATCATATGTTTAAGAAAGTCAATGCGCCTCGAGCTTTAAATCAATTATATCATTCTACTATATGTTGTCAGACATTGCAGTTGAAATTCATCAACAACACATTCTAAAGATACATGGTGACGCAAAAATCCATGATAAGGCAAATATTGAATTTTTACAGGATGTACACATCTTTTTATCATATAAAACGTTGAAACTTAAAAAATAACGATGTTAAATAAAGGAAATTAAATAGAGAATGGCCTTTCATATACTGAAAGCTGATGTCTGCAAACATGATATATTTATTAAGATGACTCTTTATGAATGCATAATTCTTACAAAAAACATGGAATCTTCAAATTCTTTTATCGGTGAATCAATCTTATTCTAACTAGTTTTAGGCAGCAACCCCTATCACATACGCTGAATTTAACGTCCAAAGCAACTCGGTTTGTTTATATACATGTACATTTTCCGGATGTGTTTTAATGACTTGTAAACTGACAGATGATGTCTCATAATGCGTAAAACCTTCCGTATGATGAAAAATAGTGTATTTCTTCTGATTTACGTTGTCATAATCAAGCAGTAAATCATGTATTTTGAATCATCGTGTCACTTAAAAGTAGAGAAAAGCTGACAATGTGACAGCAACCAGGGTTTTCTTTTGCGTGAACAGTATCCATGCATAAGCCATTTGTCAAATCTGAATTGATGCATACTATCTATCCCCATGGGGTACTCTATATGTAATATGTATGCCAGAAAATAATTACATCAATATAAATATCCTAGATATATGCAAACCTCTGATATATGTGCAATTGATCTGCAAAAGAAGAACTTCCTATCTTGAAAACTGAAAAAGAAGTTATCCTTATAATAGAGGTACCCTAAGGCAATACCTTGCCAAAAAGACTATGTTAAACATGTGATATTTTTAAAATAAAAAATCAGAAATCAAAACTCTAACAATATGCACACCTCTTATATGTGTACAACTGATCTACGAAAGAACAACTTCCTATCTTGAAAACTGTAGAAGAATATTTTTATCCCAAAAGATTACTAAGTTCAACAGCTGGTATTTTTTCAAAAATTATTTGAAATCAAAATCCTAGCAACGTGCATCCCTCTTGTATATGTACAGATGATCTTCAAAAGAACAATTTCCTATCTTGAAAACTGTAGTAGGAGTTATCCGTACAATAAGGGTACCCTTTTGGCAGCTGTCCCATGACCCGCCAGCCATTTGAACCATTTGAAAAATAACCGGATTTTTCCTTTGGAAATCCCGGTTGAAATTAATGACTTAAGAAAAGACGTGTTAGAATTAAAATAAAATTATGTATTAATATGATAAGCACCGAAACTGATCATTTGGGTACAAACCGTTTTGTTGCTTATGACTTTGAATTCTCTATAATACCGGATAGGTGTACAAAATTAAAGATTTAATTGATTTGCACCGTTAAATTTATACATTTATAAACATGGTACATGTATACAAGCATGGAAGAATATAATGACATCTTTTAAAAATCCTTGGTCTAAATGCTCTATGGAGAAACTATCTTACGCCACGTTGTTCCGTCCTTTAGATTACATTCTTCTACATTCAGAACAACTCAAAACACTTGCGTTGTAAGGCAACAAAATATTACAAACTAGAAGAATCCAGAAAGTCGAATTTCCGTCCGTGGCTAAAAACAACATTTTTTCCTGAATATGTACTTAAATCAAGTTAACAATAGATCTTGCTACAAATATGTACTTGAATCAAGTGTCCAGTTTTAGATCAGTGTGATCAACGGTCGACTGATATGCTTTCAATTTGTCTAAAAATAAAACCCCGCAAATTTCATTTAGGCGACCAATAAAAACCTGAGCACGGAAACGTCTGCCACTGTTCGACTTATTTTATTGAATCTTGATGAAAACACAGTAAACAATTACTTTATACGCTGAATCAACACATCATCACCTAAACAATACAGAGCATAATGCGTTTATCTTTAACTAACAAGAAACTGTTTATAAAAAAAATGTTTACAAATACTTAAAGCTATTGAAGATGCAAAAAATTAAAGGTCAGTTTTCATTCGGATAAAAAGGGTTTTCACCTACTTTATATTCCAGACCTACGTCTTAATCGACTGAAGTTCCGTATTAGATATTATTGTTATTTGGAACCTAATTTTCATAGGGTTACAAACGGGTGGTTGTGATAGCGGCGAGGAAACAAACATGACAAACTGATACATGTACATGTTATAAGTCCAGATTAGATTTAACTCGCACATGCGATTTGGTCTTAAATTTGGGATAACATTTCTAAGAGGGGGTCAATTTCACCTAGCTTTACATGTAAGGCCTGTGACGGTCAGTAATTTAAGATATGTACTAAAACTGAAATCTGCTGATGAAATTTCAAAATATTTTACTGTGTATCATAACACATCCTATATTTTGAGTCAGTGGCAATTGAATTTTTAACCGGGTTTTCCAACGGAAAAATTCGGTTATTAAAATGGTGAAAATGGCGGGCGGCTGCCAAAAGGGTACCCTCATTGTACGGATACCTCCTCCTACAGTTTTCAAGGTAGGAAGTTGTTCTTTTGCAGATTAATTGTACATATACCAGAGGTGTGCATATTCCTTGGATTTTGATTTCCGATAATTTATGAAAATAATACCAGCTTTTGAACTTAGTCATTTTTTGGCAAAATATATCATATAGGGTACCTGCATTGTACGGATAACTCCTCCTTCAGTTTTCAAGATAGGAAGTTGTTCTTTTGCCTATTAATTGTACATATATCAGAGGTGTGCATATTGCTAGAATTTTGATATCTGATTATTTATGGGAAAATAATACCAGCTTTTGAACTTAGTCATTTTTTTAGCAAAATATTGCATATAGGGTACTACATTTCACTGGATATGGGTTGACATTGATTATGGATTCACATAAAAGAAAACCCGGTTTGCTGTCACATTGACAGCTTTTCACTTGTTTTGAATAGTTAAAAAATCACTCTAAATTTTACCATATGACTGAGATGTTCTTAGTTAGAGTTTAACATTTAAAATTAATAAGGTTTGTGAAATATAAAATGCAGGTTAAAAGACAGTTTTGCTAAATAGAATAAAAATTATTTGGGTTCCGGGTGGCAATTCTTTAAAGTTTTTAAGTATAATAACTAACAGTTTTCTGAACTATTGCTTCAATAAATTTCTAAGATTTTTAGACGCAATTAAATTTCTACTTATTGCCATAGTTATTTTTAACCAATCTACCACTAAATAACAAATGTTGTGTTTCTTTGACAATTCTAAATGCATCTTATAGACGATGATCTTTCCCATTCCACTCGCTCACTTATATGTTAGGATATTTATGTAAAAATCCAGAGGTCATAAGCAAGAAAATTAGATCATCGACCTTGTGATTTTAAAGTGCACAAGCATTCCGAGAGCATTGAATAAGGAATACATGTCCTCTACCATCTTCCTAAGTCAAGGGTTTCTGATCCGCTTTGCCCTACATAAACCCTTGACTGAATAGGCAGAGTTTGACGGGGTTAGAAACCTCGCACGCTGGTTGGTGTCATACAAGTTTGCATGATCCAATAAGAAACGTTGTTTCAATAATGATGTTAATTGTGAATTGATCAATGTTGAACCGTTGTCAAATAAATTTGAGACGGACTAGTAAGTATTTGACTTACTGATATCGGTTTTAAGTTCGAGTGAATCCATATTTTCTACGAATTAGATTTTGTTCATGAGATCAGCCATATTGATATACTGTTTCTGTTTATAAAGCATTCTCTGATTGGCCAGAACAAGAGGTCACAAAGGTTTAAAAATGAGTACTCTCACTAGATGACGTAATTGTTAACCCGCATATGTGTTGTCTTTTCAGTTAAGGGTTTATGTAGAGCAGAGCGGATCAGAAACCCTTGACTTGGGAAGATGTCCTCTACCGACACCTTCCAATTTTTAAACATTTGTCCCTCATGAGCAAAACAGGTCCAAAGAAAATTTGGTAGATTGTTTTTAATAATTGTCTAATCTGTGTACAGTTAGTAATGAAAAAAATATTTGAAAATTATTTCTTCTGATTTAGGCTATTTTGGTCCATTCGGGTAAATAGAGGCACAGCGCAGCACTAACCCTATCAAATATAAAAGATCACATTTAAACCAGTGGATAAAAAGTAACGGAGGCTTTACTTGATGAGTAACGATTGCTGCATGTTTCTGATCCAATGACACAACAGAATCTACACGAAAAGGTCCCGATTTCTCTTTTTATACCCCCGCAAACAAAGTTTGGGGGATATATAGGAATCACCTTGTCCGTCTGTCTGTGCAATCATGTCCGGTCCATATCTTTCTTATGGAGAAACATTGGAAGTTCTTACCTCACACAAGGATTCCTTATGACCTATGGTAGTGTCATGACCTTGACCCAAGGTCATTCGGGCAAGAGGGCAGAAAAAATGTAAAATTCGCTTAAAGGAAATGAAAAAATGAACTTTATTGCGGTGTCCAAATAATACCTCTTGAATACAGTATCGATGAGAGAATTCGGTCAAAGTGCGATAACTTATTAACCTTGGTTAGTTGACTAGTTTACGATCAAAACAAACTGAACCCAGAACGATGCACCGTTCATGCCAGTTTGGTAAATTCAGGACCAACAATAACTTGAACCTGATTTTTGAAGGGAATATGTCTCTAAATTTTCCTACCGTTCCTAAAAAAAGTACCCATCTCCGGCATAATATTTTTTGTCTCAGAATCAGCGTCCACCCGTACTTATAATGAAGACCGGACTTAGATATGGAAGCTGTTTCAAAATCTTTAACCAGGTCCTGACACTCCGAGCAGGTGTTTTGCTTTTTAGGGACACAGCTTAATCTCCGATGCCGGATGCTTATTATTAGAGTACAGTTTAAGGGCTCATATTACTTTCTTGCATCCCAGGCGCCACCAGCCTCAGCAGTTCTTGTCCTGGATCTGTCAAGTGAAGGAGAATCGACAGATCAGACAGACGTAACTGCTTCGAAGTACAAAGCATCCAGTTCCAGCTCAGATGGCATTTAAATAGATGTTATAAAGTAAGAAACTTTTTGCAACATTTGCAACCAGTGAGAATAAAGATGTTTATAGCAATGCAATACCTGAACAAGGTTTATATTTTAACTAGATTAATTCTAAAATTATAGGATTGATTAAAGAAAACGTCTTATTGAACTTGTTTCTGTTTAAAAGAAATATTTATTATTGAAACAGACCATGTCTGGTAAATCCTATCAGCTCTACAAATCCTAAAAATAGTGTAATCCTTCTAATTTATTCACTTTGTTACAAAACCTAGCAACCCTCCGGAATAAAGAATGTTTTTGTGTCCAAATCAAAGCTGATGTCACTATCGCAACTTCTCGGGCCTCTCCGTCAGATCTCGGTAAAACACCTCAGACATGACACAGCCAGTATATTCCAGACAGTAGAAACAATGATCAGAATTGGTGCCGCGTGTTTTTATTGGCAATGTTGCTGTCTTCCCCATTTAATTAGCCAGCAGGAAATCTTGAATTGTTTGCAAGTATCCTCTTCGCTTGAGCTCTTTCAGTCAAAGTTCCTTGGTTCTGCAGAGTTTGGAGTTGGCACCTATAAAAAGAAATCTTTACCCCACCATGAACATTATGGCATGTCAAACGTTGCAATATTCGATCTTTTCCATTTGTTTTGTATAAACATTCATTTGTATTCTATAATTTTCTATTTGTATTCTATTATTTTCTATTTGTAATGTATATTTTTTATTTGTATTGTATAATTTTCCATTTGTATTCTAAAATTTTCTATTTGTATTCTATAATCTTCTATTTGTATTGTATAATTTTCCATTTGTATTCTATAATTTTAATTTGTATTCTATAATTTTCAATTTGTATTGTATAATTTTTCATTTGTGATGTATAATATTATATATTATAGAATACTAATAGAAAATTATACAATACCCAAAAATATTAATTCATTTATTTCTCCTACAATCATGCAGACGCAGTATCTCTGTGTAGTAGGTTTGAACTTCAATGGAATATTGTTTTAATTTTTGGTTCAATAATGTGTATTACAATAACAATTTGGCTTTAAATAAGGAATAAGGAATCATTCTTTGAGTATTATGAGGTGATAATTTTGGTCGGGGCGTGATCAAATCCAATAAAGCCCGAAGGGCTTTATGATAGATTTGATCACGCCCCGACCGAAATTATCACCTCATAATATTCAAAGAATGATTCCTTATTACTTATATTTATATAATCTTAGGCCATCGTACGATTAAATATTTAAATATAAATAAACGAACCCCACTGGCGCCTCGATTTGGCGTCGTTTGTATTATGAGTTATATAGTACAAAATCGATACGTAGTGTTATCACAGGCAAAGACACTGGATAATGTAAATATACAAGTTGCTGGCCTTTAAAAAAGGACTACAATACGTGGACCATTTGTATGTGTTTCCAATGAAAAAGTGAAAGCCTTAAGATTATCAGAGATTCCACCGACTCTAGCCCTCTGCTTTTAACCACTAAATTTGTACGTTGTATTACGTATATATGTATGTATAGCCCTGTCTTTTTATCTCAGAATTTAAAGGATTCATACTTCTAAAATAATTATGATCTATCTATGAATGAAGTTTGCATGTACAGTATCAGGCATTCGGTGAATTTTACTATTTGCACACACATTACGATTCGCACTACTTTGTTAACTATGCAGTGACAGCTTTGTGTAAATTAAAAATTTCATATTCATATGATGCAATTTTCTTGAGATTTAAACTTTTATACAGTGACATAATTATTCAATCATACTTAAATGCTTAAAAAATTTAATCGGGAATTTCTCTAGCCTCGCCTACTATAAAAGTAAAGTTAAATTACTTGTGTATTCGGAAAACAACAAAACATTGCAAATTATGCTATTTGATGCATGTTGTAGTTAACATTAACTTATTTCATAATACTGATAGTTCATATCACATGCCAATCATTTTTTAAAAGGAATACTTTGTTTCTGTACTGTTTACCGACAACTTTACAATTACAGCGCCTTTTAACTTATGTGTGCATACGGCATGAACTCCCGATCCCGATTCAGATAAACGTGTGCTACCCATTACGCACAGGAACCAGGCTAGCTCATGCGCAGGCTGAATTTTCCCCATAGCATCCGGTTTAACCTCGCTTATATATTTTCTGCGTGGACCTCAGGGTCCACGCAAAAAAATAAAATGTTTGAATTATGTTAACATTCAGAGCAATAGTAGTTGAACAAAGTTAACATGAGAAAAACAACACATACAAAATAAACAAGAGATCTTTGTGAAACACTTATGCCCCCTACCTTGGAAACATCCACGAAAAAATGAACGAAAACTGCAAATAATTAGTTTTAGTTTTATTAGTTAAATAATAATAGTTTTTCTTAGTCAAAGGGGCATAATGTCGAAAAGTGCTCGAACATAACCAAAATCGAAGTTGATCTAGATATTATTATAATAAATGTGTATACTAAAATTGATTGGCTGTTAAAACATGTTAACACTGCTACGTATAATACACGGAATAAATCTGCATTGAGAGATAAACGAGCAAGCAAATAGTAGGACCTTCTAGATCATAAAATGAAAGGGACACATAGGAAACTGATTCTCAATAGTTTGCTACCCTAGAAATCCATGCTGAAACACATGATTGTGATATTTCTTCTCACAACGACGAACACAATTCTCTCTGAAATAAGACATTAGATATTTTACATGGTCCAGTCACTTTCCAAGCAGAGGGAGCTTGGTCAGACAAGGAATATGATGAACACCCAAACCAAAACAGTTTTCAACAACTAAAAACTCTGTAACAGTGCTCTGAACAAAATGGCCGAGGCTATGAGTAGCATGTTTAAAACTACCATACAAGAATCCATTTTACCATACAATGAGTAAGGAATGTTTAACTACAAATTGTACTCAGAAAATTCAAAGGAGCGCATCTAGTCAAAGAAAAAAGTACCTAGAAGATCACCCTCAGTTACAATAGAGCCCGATGACTGAGAGTGAACACAAACAGTCAGTACATATTTCTAGAGCATCTATACTTCTGTTAAACTTCCAGCAATCAGACAGGGCACATATGAGAAATAAAAGGCATATCGCAATAGATTTCAAGCTGTTGCACATCATAATAACTAGACAGAAAGAAGACATGCAACGTCAAATATTACCTAGATGCAAGATTTATCCGGCGAATTTGTATTTGAAGAACTCAAACTGGAAATTCTTACAAATTAGACAACTCACAAAGAGTTAGGGAACAAATTTGGAATTATTCACACAACAAATATCTCAGACAACATTCAGGCGTTGTCATCAAAGGGATGTTGAACCAGTTCAAAGTTGTAATGCAGAGTTGAAAGCCTATACAGCAAGGCCTACCTCGATCAATAAGGTTGTATAAAACAACAGGATCTAGTCTCTAATTTCCTGCTTTGATTGTCAAATGAAAAAGCAAGTAAACACGTTTAACTATATATAAATACGGACCCTCAGACCATTGAGGAAACTATAGAGTATACTAAGTATTATTGAGTATGAAGAAGCTACTAGGTATATAAGGGCAGAGAATGAACCCGGTTACATTAATCGTCCAAGAACTACCAGACAGGTCAATAACAATCGTCAAATAGACACTCCCAAAGACCTCGGTAATCTAGGCTTAATGAGAGTCTCAATTTGAACAAATTGGAAAGACAGAATGAAAACTGACTGCATATGATGAAGAGAAAAGCCATTAATCCAAGTTTTTATGTTCATATCTTCCATCATAGGGATGTGAATCTATAGGGTGTGTGTATATAGTGTTATAGAGTAGAGGTTCTTAATGCAAGGTGTTACCAAAAAGGTTTAAAACGTTTACTGACATATAATAAAAATAGTTCGCATATTTAGGAAAAAACCCATTAAGCTGTCATCTTAAATAGTTCATGTCGCCTTGATGTTAGGCAAGGGTTATGGGGGGGGGGGGGGGGGGTTTACATATTTGTCATATTATTTCATTCTGCTCAGGAATTTCAATCAAAGAAAATGAGAAAATTCACATATTTAGAAAAGAGAAAGAATGAAACTGTCTATCAAAGTTGAGATATTGTGAAAGCATTTGGAAAGACTTCAGGGGGAAGAGATTTTACAAGTTAATGAATTTATTTTTGTTTGCTTTTCATAATAGAGTTATCTTTCTTTGGCAGTGGTTTTTCATATTGATTAATTTATCATTGAGAAATAATAACTGGCTAACAAAAAACCACTGATAAGCAGTACATGTAAAATGATTTTGGTATAGATGATAGATAGTGATTAAAAGGTATCGAAGGTTGAATATTCAAAAGCTGGAACAGGATAAGTGAGAAACACTTCAAAGGTTTTTTTGTTTGTTTAAATGCCCACAGGGAAACTTTTTGTCTGCTCCTTGGAATGTAAGGCTGTTTTAAATAAAACATATATACCAGCAATTTTGTTTTAGTTTATCCATCAAGCACCTGTACTTGTGACGTAATGCTATAAAATATATAAGCTTTGGTGTGGTGAGGTACATTAAAATAATGTAAAGTATCTTCCACTATAAAGATCATTGAGAGCAATAAAAGCTTGCTATTTTTATTTTAATATTTGTTGTTTGAAAGCAAAACAAAAAACAAAACAAAAACTGGATAAAGTGCTTAATACACTTCCTGTCTACATAAACCAGGCCTTGTCCCAACACATATCGCTTTTTTCTCATTATATCGTCTATTCTTGTGTTTTATTGAAAGTGTAAAAAATGATACAAGTATCCGTACCTGTCGCAATATGAATTCGAAACCTAGGTTCTCATAATAGTGGCTGTAACCACTGAACTTCGTGTATAAAAACATTTGATATTATGAATTGTGAGAACTTCCAGCAAAATGCAATAAATGTTTACTTAACTATAAATAAGGCATATTGCTATCGAAAATATCTGTTTATATAAAGTGTGCTCATAATCAGATTTGAACAATAAAATTTGAAGAAAAAAACCCTAACAACAACAGTAAATTGGATAAAATTATGTAATTTAAACTCTCTATCGTTATTTCGTTTATAGTGAAAGAAGAAAAATACTTATATATACTACTTGTTGGAATCGATCCAAAATCATAAACAAATATTATATAAAACTTTCATAGAATGTATTTTTAATATAATGTATGTGGCTATATACATGTTCATGATTGAAAATTCACTAAACGTTTGTCTAATTTTCAGTCCGAAAACCACGTTCAATATCCTTCAATGTAAACCAATGTAGAACATATTTTTAATTTGAGTTCTTTAGAGGGTTAAACTGGTTCAAATAGTCAACTATTACCAACTATTTTCCTCTCTATATCCATAACAAAACCTGAAGATTTTAATCATGTCGTGTGAGATAATTTAGAATCTTTTAACATGGCAGTTGTGCGTTTCTTTGAATAGGTTTTACCTAAATATTGTAAGATGTTGAAAATGTGTGATGTTTGCAAAAGCAATATATTGAAGACGAAATCGTATACTAAGTGCACTACACTACCTCTTTTAAATCCCTCATCAATTGCAACCTTTCAAAAGAGAAATGCATATATTTTGGGTCAATATGGAGACTTTAGTCCAAATATTAGCCTGAAGGAAGTTTGTGACGATGGGTGCAAAATATTGATTATACACGGTTTACTCTCGAAGATGTTGGGAAACTAATGTTTAAACAGCTATTTGTTTTTAAAAAGTTTTACCATTGATTTAAAAACAAGTAATTTTTATGCTCCATGATCAAAATATTGATCTATATTTTGTTTATTTTTTTGCACATTCAACGAATTAATCTTCAAATTTGTTATTTTTTTCATAAGTGATGTTAACGAATATAAATATTTTTATATGAATGCTTTCTCTTATGTATCGGTCAAATAAATACATACAGTATGTAATTGAACAAGTGGATAAAATCGTTGCCCGACATCCTATTCCCCGTTTCGATGGCTTACAGTTTCGTTTACAAAATGCTGATTTTACAATTCACATGTTATGATATGCATGGTGATGCAAAATTTTAAGTCACCCCCGTGACTATTTTTTAATGACATGACATGGCGATTTCAACTCATTGTATAACTGTTAATATCACCAAAACTGGGTGTCTATAGGTAAAACCTCGGTCTACTACATGTAGTAGACCGAGGTAAAACGCAGTTAAAGAAGGTACCTTTGTTATAATGAAAAGCAATACATTTTTTAAAGTTGACTTTGCCCCAAAATTGAACACTTTTCCGTCAATTTTTGGTAAAATGCATGCTTGAACATTATATCTTTCCATAAAATAAGCTGAAAGTTTAAGAGTTCACCGAAATATGAAGGGCTTCACAGGATTTGATCATAAGACAAACCAAGTTCATAGCCCGCTGCATTTTTCGACATTGTTATTTATTACTTACATTTACGTTTGAAAAAAAAGCAAATCGTTCAGAATCAGTAAAATTACCGTGTTTTTATGGTCACAATAATTTTTGTGAACAATAACCGCGTGTGGTAATCATTATGAAAAAGTTTCCACATAATTAAACGTTTTTGCTATAATTCTAGGGGTTCATATAAGAAAACATGTTTTCGAATGTAAATATAAGAAATATAAAACAACGGATATGTACTACAAACTTTTACAAAAGATACATGTAAGAAGCTGAAGGCCCCAATTTTAAAGTTGATATATTGTATCGGTACCGCATGATTTTACCCAAATGACGCATTTCATAATATAATATTGCCAATCGGAAAATGACATTTAATATTATTATGCATATTTCGATTCTTTGAAAGTATTTTACATTGAAGACATGAAGTCAAAATGCCCTGATCATTGAACTTTACGGGTTTATTTGACTCTTCTCGGTTCCGGGATATAGGCCAACCAGTGGTAAACAAATAATATAGTAATGGTAAAGGAGTCGTATAACTGGTAAACCGGATGTGTAATGAGGTAGACTAAACAAAAAATCTATAGAAGCCGAATAAAATTCATATGGTTCTAATGAGGTCATTTCCCGGAATCAGATTTTTTTTAGCAACTTTGTGCGTACATGTTTGATTCATAATTACATGTCGTACATCTAACTGTCAATATTCTTAAACGCTTTAAATTTGACAATTGTTAGCACTCAAAAATAATTACATATAAAGAACAAAATATAATTCATCTTAAAAGTGTAAATTCAAATGACAGCGATTGTCGATGGTCATACATGTAAAGCACATATTAATTGCAACAACTGTACACAAGAAAGGAGGTAATTGGAGCCACGTATTATTTACAAATGATTGGAGAGACGTATTTAGTACAATCGTATCAAACGTATTAAGTACAAATAAATCTTCACCAAATATGTCATCTGGCTGCGCACTCACGCCGGGTACTTTCCTACTTCTTTTATATACAAAACAAAGGCTGAATCGAGAGTGTTATTGATTGGTTACTTGAATAAAAATATTGATTAGGTTTTTTTTTTTTTTGGAAGTGAAATTTCAATATACACAGTCAAACCGATCGATTCCGTTTCTCCAACAGTTCACGGAGCTTTAATGGCGGATATAACAACATCGCGATGAATTATACAATGATATATTGGTTTCTCTGTGTGATTGTAGTGTTCCAAAATCGTAAGTACATGGGTTTTCATTCATTAATTGATTATTCAAATAAAAAAGGGGAGATTTTCTTTTCATCAACAAGATAATGTTCAATCATATCTAACAATTTTTTCGAAACTTCTGTATCTGAGCTAATCGCCGCCTTTCTTTCTGTCCCTATTAATTTTTAATTTCCAATAATATCCCACATTACGCTGCAAACGACGGTATTGTATAACTGTAAATGTTTATTAGATTTTCAAAAAGAATGACTCATTTTCAATAATTTGTTCAGATGCTCTAACGAACTTTTCGATACGTTGCAAAATCGATCTGGATACAGATTGATATTGATTCGGCTGCCAGGTATTCGCTTTTTCGAAATGGTCTCCAGCCTAAAGCAAGAATTGAAACGAGCTTCTTATTTAAAGGGGCATGGTCACGATTTTGGTTAAATGTTATTTTTTTTCTATTTTAATTGTTTACAATCCTTTAGAAATGCATTTCTGGTGATCAACGTAAATTTGAGCATTATCCGTACAGTTAAAAGCAAGCAACATAGCTCACAATTCTTTGTCGTGTAAACAAAGCTTTTTTTTTCTCAAAACAAACCATGTTTTTGTTCACTTTGGTTTAACAAACCGGTTGAAGTTTTTTCCAAGCTGAAATTTATTTTTTCTAATTCATTTTACATATAAGCATAGATCCTAGCGTTTATCTCTTTCATTTAGGTCTTAAACTGGTATTTTTTACTTCAGCTTTTAAGAGGTTAAAAAAAACAACTTTGTTTACATGACAGAGAATTGTGAGCTTTGTATCTCGCTTATAACACGACGGTTAACAATAAAATGTTGGTTCACTGTTAGAAATTCCTTACTGAAGCATTGTGCATGTAAATATAAAAAACGCAAATAAATTTTGACCAAAATCGTGACCATGCCCCTTTAATATATATTTCTGTATAACAATGAGTCGATGACAACGATAACAGTCTTTGTACTTTTGGTTGATATACATGTATAAGATAATAGAAAGGTGACCATATATCCACATCGTACGGAGCAATTATTTCTTACACGGCTTTCGATTTATAATCCCGCGCATATAGTTTCGAATATATAAATGCTACTTTCACAGATTCATGGTAAATATAAAACGAAGCCTATTAGATTTAGCTTAATATTATCCTATTACAATAATTAATTATCTACATTGAAGGTGGTATTACAGCAAATGCCGCCAATTAGATACATGTAATATCAATTCCGGTAATAATCCTGATAGGGTGCAACACGATACCTTTTAAAAACTTTAATTATTAATTCAAGGACATGATTGCCATTGACCAAACATTGCATGTATACCTATAGTATCATTTAAGTTGGAAATGATACATTTGTATATTGAAATATGATGTCAGATGGGTTTTCAAACATCCCTAAAGACCACTGTATTGTTTGATCTAAATGATTAATATAAAGATATATTTACACCAACACGTAAATTATGCATAAAAAATTCTTTTTAAATAGAGCAAAGCGGTTGTCGTTTTTTTTTTTTTAACTTAGCCTCTTGAAAACAAGATCCGTTTAAAATTTAGGGAAACACTTTAATAAGTTTGTATTCTTGTAGAACTTGACCGTGGTTTTTTTTCTTTAAGAAGGAATATTAAACAGATAAAAAAGTCTTTGACAGCTTGTGTCTGAGCATATTGGTTGACAAACCAATATTATTGACACTTGTTAAGCAATGCTAAGAAATATATTCTTGTCAGTACTCCAACCCTTAACATGAATAAAAACCTATTTTCAAGTTGCTACAACTTAATTTTATTCCGGTTCAAACTCTCTAACAGTTTCTATTAGACATTGACCCGTCCGTGCACGGGTTAACATTGCATATGATATCGGATGTTTACGAAATAGATACATCGACACACCGTATTGCTGACATTTACATAAACAAGCTTTAAGCCTTCAATAAAGCTGTTAATTTCACTACACTCTCCTTTGATAGAATAATCTAACTGTGTCTCGGGACAGGCCTTCACTACAGTTAAAATGCCACCAATGTACCTATAAGGTAGCAAAAATTTGCAGAATCACTCCGAAACGATTTTGGAGAAAATTAATGAATCTGCATTGAAAATAACAGTCAAAATATTCATAACAAACCATATTGATGCTGTAAGTTACCTTTCATGTAAAAATTTAATTCATATCAATGAAGAATTCAACACATTTTTTACCAACGTTTTTTACTCGCTTCATTTACACACCATGTTGACATTCGGAACACTCGGGATTTTTCATATTAAATGCACTGAGTTAGAGTTATCTCCCGCATTTCCTTTGATAAACAAAACATATACTTCGCAAATTTTTCATGAAAATTTACACTTATTTGTATTATCGTTTCTGAGGTTACCCATGCAGATGAGTTCCTGAATTTTTTAAATTGCATTTTCGTTGATTATTAATTAGCGAAGCTTGACTGAGAAAAAATAAAAACAAATTGGTAATCTTCAAGTATCATGATGTTTAAAATGTTTTAAACAAAAGACAACACTCTTCCGATTTCTCGGTATTAAAGCCCAAAAATTGGAGTCTTTTATTTTAATATAGTAGACTAAAGTATAGATACCATTTGACTCTTCTTGTAATGATCGTTTTATCAATTAAATTGAGTAGATCGAATGCTATGAAACTATGAAGCAAAGTCGCCAAGGACCATAACTTCATGCATAAATTATCAGAAAATGCGTTCAAAAAAATGTTCACCAATAAATCAATAAAATCCTTTGATATCAAATTTGTACATCCCGAGACAGAAAATTAGCCTTGAAAACCGGGTGTACATGTTTAAACGGAATAAAGAGACGAGTCTAATATTTACACTTTAAACTTATCAAATCAATAATTTAGTTATACTTGGTAGAATTCTTAAATTTCAATTGACTCATTGAAAGCCATTAAAAGCGAATACCAAGGTCTTAATACCATGTACAGTCAAATATGCCGCAAAATCGGGGTCGAATCATAAGGGGCGACGTAACGCGTAACTGCTTAAATAACTTCTATAAGTTGGTTTTTCATACGTCTATCAATATTTCATTTGAAAAATACATTTCGTACATTCTATAAAAATTATCATCGGCGACACTTCTTTTTCGTAGATCTTTTATTTAAGGAATGAATTCAATATTTATTTGTTTTATACGATATAAAATGGTTTGGGGCAGTTTACGCTTTATAAACCGCGAAGCGGTTTATAAAAAAGCGTAAACTGTTTCAAACCATTTTATATCGTATAAAATTCAATATTTATTTGTTTTATACGATATAAAATGGTTTGGGGCAGTTTACGCTTTATAAACCGCGAAGCGGTTTATAAAAAAGCGTAAACTGTTTCAAACCATTTTATATCGTATAAAACTAATAAATATTGAATTCATTGCTTATAATTTAATTTTTTTTATCTTCATTGTAGATAAAAACGGTCATTTGACCTCTAAAATGACGTAAATTTGTACAAAATTCAAACGTAACGTCAGGCGTATTGATACGTTTTTGACGTTTGTCTTACTATGACGTAGGCAACATTCTTTATACGATATAAAATAATTTTTTAGCCAATCAGAAAGCGCGTTACAACCAGAATTAAATTATATTGACCTAAAAATTGCTCATAAATTTTGACACGCATAGAATAGACTAGAAACCAAAAGCCTTAAACTTGGAAGTAAACAATAAGTCATCATCTGTTTTAAAGGCGGGGTACTGTTATTAATCGCTTCGAATTTAATAGCGTTTAAAGTATCAAAGGAAAAAGCGGCGGATCCAATTATTTTCGCAAAAAGGAGGGGAAAGGCCAGCTTCTTTGTAAGGGGACTGAAACATATTTTGGTTAATTTTACAATGCGATATATCCCTGCACATCACCACATATCCCATTATTTGTCAATTCTACAGATTATGAACGAGGGTATGCTTTTAATACTTGTTCACAACATAACTTGGAATTAAAACGAGCAGAACTCGTATAAAAAAATTACATCAAAACTACCCGAAACGAAAGTAAGCATATCTTCGTATGTAAACATTTGTCATGACCAACAACAAACTTTATATACTAAATTCAAAAGTGCTAAAAATACATATTATATAATAAAATCGGAATGTCCCTACATTGCATCTCTTGAATACCTCCTTTTCATTACCATATTCAATCTGTAATAAGTTCAAAACAGGTCCGAAATTCCTATAAAGATAATGAATTTGGAATTTCCTAATTGTATGCGCTATTTATTTTTTCTGTCAGATAAATATGTTCACTGGTCAGATCTTGATGTCGACGTGTCAGATAATTATGTTAACTTGTCAGATCTTTGTGTCAACTTGTCATATATTATGATGACAAATAAGCATCAACACGCTTTAACAACAAAATATTGAGTATCTAGTCAATATGATAATTTTCTGACCAGTCACCATAAAGATCTGACAAGTTGCCATAAATATCTGACAAGTTGATATAATCATCTGACACGTCGGCATAATCATCTGACAAGTGGTGGCAGATCTATGCCACCATACCAAATACCCACATATTGTTTTTAATTATGCGCAGCACATTGTGCTTACATATATAAAAAAAAGAGTACTGGCTGGCCCAATGACGGATGGGTCATATCATCCCTCAATGTGCTCCTTGCAACTTTATCCATGTACAAAAATATACTGGAATGTAGCTCTGCTTACATATGAGTGTTCTAAATAACACTAAATCGCATAAATATATCGATATACAACACTAGTTATTTTGTAGAGGAAGTATCGATATACAAGAACCAGTTATTTTGTAGAGGAAGTCGACGTTTGGGCATCCAAAAGCTGTGACTGTTCCTGCAATGCTGGCGGGGTCAGCTTAGAAAACCTTGACCCGGTGACCCAGGAAAAGGTGGACAACATTACAAAGGAACTGAAGGTGGATACCCGGAATACCAGCTCCCACACACGGACCCTTATATCGGCGTCGGATCCCAGACCCTCAGCCCAGGCCGCCGGATGCATCGGGATCGTAATTCTTACAGTTGTTTTCGGATCATTGGTCTTGCTTGATCTCACCCGAATTTGCTTTAAACCGAATGAAAAATTTTCGGACTAACATCGGATGGGATGGCAATAAGTTATGTATTAGTCACTGAAACCCTCATGTTACAAGCGAATACACTGCGTTTACTGTCTGTGTGTAATGATAGTTGTACCTGTACATTCATTGTACATTTTCATGTTTAAGTCATTTGGTTAAGAAATGAATTAGCTACAATACAGGCGAAATCTTGAAAGGTATAATAAAAATACTATTTTCGTAGATACCCAAATTGTTGTTTTTAAATCACCGGGAATGATATGAGAAAGCGTTTGTCAATTATAATGCTTTTTCCAGAAAGGAATTTACCACCTGAATTATTAATTATTTTTACCTTAACACAAACGATGCCAGGATTTGAAGAGAGAAAAAATGCCGGAATAATGAGCTACATTAAACAGCTTACTAAAATCAATCTTAGTTAACGTTTGATCCTTTCAACAAGATATGAACGAAAGGCAGCTGCAGTATTGCTAAGAGAGAGTCAAAACAATGCAATAAAAATACAGCGGGCTAAGGAACAATAAACAAAAGTGTTTTATATGCTTTGGAATACAGAGCTCGATTTACTGTAAATGAAAATGCTTAATGTGCGTGTACATAATTATTGCGTTTTTAGTATTTTCCAAACATGGTATAACACCACCTTACTATGGTGTCCAACTAGTTAGGTAGCTAATATGCGTTTTGAAACGGAACTTGGGAGGTTGTTTTTGAGTGTTGCTAAAGCATGGAACGGAACGGGAAAAATGATATCGAGTTACTAAACTTAGGAAGATGTAGAAAAAATTATTTAATGTCAATATAATTTTTTCAACATGTTTATCTTTTTTAAAATCAATATGAAATGATTTCCCCCCACAGAGGTTTGATGCTTTTCATGGAATTAAATGTGCATGTCTCTATACTTGAAGCACAAATTTAACATAATTTTCCCTCGACATCCCTAGAAAAAAAAGTAAATTTAAAGACATTGTTAAAACATACTAAAGCACGATATTGTTTTAAAATGATCGAAGATCTATAATTTTTACAATGATTGTCAATATTTCGGGGAAAGAAAACAAGATTGTATAAGAAAACTAGACTCCGATACAATGATGATCAAAATAGTTGAACATAAGGTAAACATAACATTCGATGCATAAATACTGCATTAGAATGGTGGTTGTTGTGTGTCAAATGATTTTGATTCTTTTATTAATTAAAGTGGATCACGACAATGCAGTCTTAAACTTTTTGTCAATGAAAACTCAACTTTTTTCCTAGCATTCGGAATTAATGTGATAGCACGTGAAAATTCCAAGTGGAATTTTTCTTTGAAAATTTCATATATCAACCTTTGTTGAGAAACTACTTCATCACAGAAACTACCGAGAAAAGTGTACTTAATCCGATGTTTTTTTTTTTTAAGATTGGTTCTTTTGTTTAGAAACTATCTGTCAGTTTTCCATTAAGTGCTTATACATGTAAAGGTTGTTCGCTACTCAAACTTTAAGGTTATTTGGTTAACCGTTGCTTGTTATCCCCTCGCGCAACTTGTTGCAAAGGGGATATAGGGTAGAACGGGGTAATTTCGACCACCGGTCATTTTCGACCAAATTAGTAAAACTCAACACAAGGATTCAAGGAAGTGTTTAGAGACATATGATGTTTCCGGAATTAGAGAAAATCAGTCCCCAAATTTGTTTTCTTATTAAATTATTTTATCATGATAATGTTTTCTTGTTTGAAATCCCCGTTTTCAAAAGGCCTGCTTTCACGTCGGCAAATACAAGAGAGGCAACTCTAACCACTTTGTTGACATTTTAACTTATGTCAAAATTCCAAAGTACACATAGAATCGAAACTGTTTTAATTTCTATTTGCATTACATTAAGTTACAGGTTTTGACTATTTTTTATTCGATTGCCCTTAATCCCCGCAGAAGTTTGGTCGAAATTGCCCCGTGTGGTATTTAATGACGCGGGTCAATTTCGACCACTCGTTGCCACGTAGGGTGGTTTCACAATGCATCGGAAACCCTTGGATTTTTCTCTTTTATCATGCGTCAATAATGGTCCGAATGTAAATAAAACTTGTATTAAAAGTTAATTTTTTGAATGAAAATTAGGGAATCTGCTTAAAACGTATAATATACAATATATTAAATGCAGTATCAGTGGTGGTACTGTTATCGTGCCAGCACCTACAGGAACTTTGGTTTTAATTAAATTGCTGTATCAAGAAAACTCGGATTTTGTGTTGTTGGAGGAGAAATTGATTATATCACAAGGAATACGCACCTAACATGTTAAAGCAATATGAGCAGTATTTTTTTAGAATTTTATTATGCTGCCAAAAGCTGCTAGTATGATAAGTCTGCATATAACTTAAACTTTTATGATAAATAAGGTTTGAAAAAAAAACATTTTTGATAGAGGAAAGATTTTCTCTTCCAAGGAATTTTTTGTACAGGACGATAATATACATGCATCAATTATGCTCCATATAAGGCTGATTAACGGCCTTTTCACAGAAAAATACGGCTAATCATTAGATATAATCATCGCTGCTGAGCACGTGTGTGTGTATGTGTCCATTGTCAGCTCTTTAGCAAAATTCCAAGAAAACCCTCTAATAAATATTAATCAAACATAGTACACTTCTTTGGCATGGTAAAAGGACCAACCCTATTGATTTCCAAGTTACATGTAATTGATACAATATGTTTTAAATTATCAGAAAAAAGCTAAGTTAAAACATGAATTTATGTACAACTTGACAATAGACATTTTGATATTTTAGGATTTTAATCTAGTAAAGGTAAATAAAAACAACGTTTTGTAGTATCAGAGGGTTAGAAGATTGCCCATAGATAAAAGGTGAAGCGGGCAAGAAATCAAAGTCATCCGATTGACATCGAAACAAGTAGTCGACTTTCGGACAAATTTTCCTGTATTACTTACAATGAACTAGTCCAAACTTCAGAGAAGACTTTAACAGATGTCGCACATTTATCACGCGAAGATTGTTTCATATTAATAATAGCTGCATATCTACTACTATGGGTTGACATAGCAAATAGAATCGTCAATCAGAGCAGACTACAGATCGCTAGATCTTCAGCTACATGTCATAATAAATACGGATCGTTTATGTATGCTTATATAAAAATGAATGTCACTTAATGAATCTAGATTATTTAACTTTAAAGCATATGACTGTGTACATGTGTTGAGTTTCTGCTAGGAATAGGAAAACTGTGCAACTACGTACATGTTACCCCCCCCCCCCCCCACACACACACATTTATACACCACAAAGCTTGGGGATTGGGATAAAATATTATATTATGAATTCAAAGTGGGTTTTTTAGAAATGTTTGTGTCATATTTATTTTGATCTGATTAATTTTGATCTGAAAATTTACATGTATTTTCCTAAATAATGAATTTCCCCCTACAACAAGATATGTCGCGAGGGGATGCTCCGCTTTGCGGTGTCCTTGTTCAGTTATCGTTTGTTCGATTGTTATCTGTTTTATACGATTCAAAACACGCCTCACTAAATCGAGACTTATACTTTTTAAGACACTGCCTCACAACTCTACTCTTTAAATGATTTGTTAAACTGTTTGTAAAGAACAAATATTGATAAAGTACCCGCAAAGTAAATATTATTTTCTTTACAAAATACAATATGTAAACGATATGATAGGATGAATGCACGATATGATTACCGCACGAGATAGTTCAGCATACACGCACGATACGATAAACTTGCATGATAAATGTTAAAATTGTTAAACGATCATCAATATGTTGTTCCGGTCTAATAATGCCATATGATTATTGATCGATTTCTGTCCACTATATTATCGGGACCTCTCTTTATTTTATGAGTTTAGCATTTGTGAGTTTACTTTCGTTTCACGATAAACTGAAAACTCTTGCCACTTTTTAATCGAATTGGAAGTACAAATATTTTAATGGCTAGAAATAAGTACTTGGCCGAGGACTACTACTACTTAACAAATTAGTTGTCTGACCAATGAAAATACTCGCCCCGGGCATCGGGCAATGTTATTTGTCTAGCCCTGGAGTGTATATGACCAGATGTATTATTAATTAGTCTTTTTCTTAGCAAGCGGCACCTGAAATATGGATCTTGATTTTTTCTTAAAAACCTGAAAATGGGGAGGGGGATTGGTGGTAACTTTCACATGAGCTCGGTTGTTGGTTAGTGAAATTTCTATTTAATTGTTCCTAAAGAAAAAATTTGATTAAAAGTGGTAATTTTAGGTGTGTTTCTGTATATTACAATAAATCAATTCACTGAAAACTCCAGTTTCAATCACGTAAAAATTAGTGTATTCAATGTACATATAAAAAAAAGTAAAGGGAAGACACTCAGCATCTTGGATTCAAAGGGGTCCTTGATTCAAGCTATGTTTTAAACAATTTCTCCAGCAATATCTGACAAGATTAAGGTTGGAAAATGATCGAATGACTTTTCCACATTGTCTGACTACATCAGTATGCCGCATTATAAACACATCGTTCCAAAATGTACTAGATATTCGCCAAACTTATCGAAAGCAATGGAAGCTCTCCATGTATTCACTGAGGAGATCCGAAAGCATACGAAATACCAAGAGAAATCTTTTTGTGTTTTTTTTTTGCTCTCCCTAGACTATCATAGGTTTCAGTGATTACATGGAGAATTTACCTCACTCAAAAGTAAACTTCTGTTGCTTTCGATAAGTTTGGCGAGTATCTAGTACATTTTGGAACGATGGGAGTTATTATTTGGCATACAGATGTAGGCAAACAATAGAGATAAGTCATTGGATCATTTTCCAACCTACATGTATATCTCGTCAAAAATTGTTGAAGAAATTGAAGAACGTGTTTAAAACATAGCCTCCTATAAATCCAAAATGACAAGTGTCGTCTCTTTACTTTTTTTAAATGTACATTGAAAACACTTTTTCAACCACAATCAATTTGATTGAAATGGGGGTTTTCGGTGAATTTATTTATTGCAAAACACTGAAATACACCTTTAATTACCAATTTAATCAATTTTTTTCATCGGGAACAATTAATTAGGAACTTCACTATCCAGCAAACAAGCCCCTTGTTGTAACACTATCCTGGCTGTGCCAGTGAAAGAATCCAGTTGAGTCCTCCGACTCAATAGAAATCGTCAATCACTAGTAGAGCAACTAAATATTGTACTATGTCCAATTCATTTTAGTATATATATATAAGCCTAATTATATCTACTTTGGTTGCATAATACATTTATAATCTATACAAAGTATTAAATTTGATGTTTCCATGGGAATGATATACCTGCTATCAAATCTTGAACGTCTTCTAACATATCCCTTTCTTTAAGCCATGTAATAACACCATCAGCGCCCACGTCTTCGAAACTTCTCATCCTCTCACGAGCCTCAGCCATTTTGATAACCCTGTTTGGCGCAAATCGGATTTGGCGCTAAACGGAAGTGTGTTGCGGAGGAGAAAAGCCAAAATAAATCGTATTTAGTTTAGTCGCGCAGTTAACACGAACGTAAATAAAAGTTTCTAACCATCTCAGAAATTCCAAAATATAACACAATAAATCTTCATTCGTAGAGTTTAATCATATTTTTCTCTTTTTACAATCTGAAGAATGCACAACTACATTTATGTCTATGGTACAACTTAATAAATCATGTTAAGTATATGATAGTTCCTTATCATAACAAATATCAGTAAAGGAATTACTTAGTAAATCATGTTAAGTATATGATAGTTCCTTATCATAACAAGTATCAGTAAAGGAATTACTTAATAGTAAATCATTGTTTTGTTTTTATTAAAAGATTGTCCCTTTTTTCATAACAATAATCAGTAAAAAGGAATTACTTCGTAAAACATTTCTACACATTAAGTAAATGTAAGTAAAACATTTTTATTTAGTAATTGACAGGAAGTTCAGTAATTGTTTTAAATTTGTAAGTAAATGTTAAGTAATTACCTATTAAAATGATTTTAAGTAAAAAATGATTACTAAAGCTTTTTTCACAATTGGCGCACGACCACTTTACACCACTTTGCGATCGAAATTGTTGAGCTTCGCACGAGCTCTCGCATACGTTGCACGAGCCCTCGCTTACGTTGCACGAGCTCTCGCATTCGTTTTACAGGTCGCATCAAGTCTCCTCTGAATAGTGGACATGCACACTATTCAGACGTGACCGAACGCGATCCAAATCATCGCAGTGCAACGCACGAACATTAGTACGAACGATAAATTGATGGTGTTAATACGTCTGTTTTGCGACCGTGAGACTGTTGCTCAACGTGTCTAATGTAATCTTGCAACGTTTTACTATCATTGCACGACTTATCAGCCTCAACATGCAATACTTTGCTACTAGTATATATACACTATATAAGTATCTCTGTTTCAGAACAAAATTTACAATATACATTTATTACATGATGGTGAGGGAAATACATGTATGAAGATTTATTCCCTCACGAAAAATCATATTTCCCGAGGACTTTGCTCGAGAGAAATTTGTTTTTTCTGGGGAATAAATATTCATATTCCCTGAACATTGATGCAATAAACGTTTTATTATACCAAGCAACATATGATTACACAAAATACGTTGATTTCTAATAATGTTTGACTTTTCAACAGTCGCAACATTAACGTCGTGATTGTTTGATTTCCCATGTAACTGTCTCACTTTTCTTTCATAAATCATAGATAGTTAAGTTGGTTCTAAGATATAAAGAGAATCATAATGATTAAATATTTTTGATTTAATCATATTTGTCTACATAGTATGCTCATATCGGCTTTTTCATTCCTATGACATCGCCCTGTCACGTGACTTTCTAGACCAATCAGATATAATAGAATAATCATATTGAGGTATAATGATAAATGCTGCTGCATATCTGTATCTTCTTGGGCGGCATCTTTCTCACTTTCAACTATGTCTACTGAATATGGGCGGTGTATATACCCCCTCTGACTCGTACGATCATTCGTACCATGGAACGCATAATCGCACGTCAAATCACAATGGCGCACGTTCAATCGTCCGATCACCTAGTCTCTCGCGCGTTCCTATCGTATTATCTTTCAACGGTTGCTTTCATTGTACACGAGTCGCATACACACGCAAGATATATCGCAAGATTCAATGCGTTTACATCGCACAACGCTCGCTTAGATCGTGCGAAATTCGTACGAATACTTTTTGCATATGCGATTATTTCGGCAACAATTAACGATTCATATCCAATTTTTTCGGTCGCACGAATATTTGGTCGCTTCTGCTCGTGCGCCGATTGTGAAAGGGGCTTTAGTAAAACTTTTTTAGAGTGGTCGGTGTACGACAACGTTCATATAAAAACAAGGGCACATTTCTGTTTTAAAATACCCCTCACCTCACCTCGTCAACTCTTAAGCTCTTTAGTTCAAAACAGGCAACTTTCGCAGAGGGGAAACTGCGGTGTTAATAAATTACAAAAATTAAAGAGTAGATTTACTTCTACAAAGAGTTCACTTTAAACCCCCTTTACTTGATAATGACCAATACCATATTATTATTGGTGATTATTTGTATAAAGAAAGTTGAATGGTGTGCTTGTTAGAACGCTCTGTAAATTTCAATCGTATGCAAAGAACGACAACTCAAGGATAACGACAAATAAAGTTCTGATTCTCCCCACGGTGGTCAATAAGTTATGTTAATAAATAACAAAACTTCCGTATTAATGATTTATTTTTATTATACAGTATTTGTTTTCCAGGTATAATTCCGACGGACATTGAGTAATTAATTTGTATAAAAACAATGGCACCGCTATGCAGAGCATCCCCTCGCGACATGGATGGGGGATGCATTAATTAAGAATATACATGTATAGAAATGTAAATGAGTAGACCACATTCTACTAACCCTCCATTTCTACGAAAACTACTTTTTCTTCACCTGTACCAGATCTAAATCCAAAAAAATATCAAGTTGTTGATTTAAAATGCTTACTTTCACAGAAGTGAAGCGGAAGTAGTTATTGTCAAGTCGTACATAATATTTCGGTTTAAAATTGTGTTATTTTTACGATTTATTAAAAAGTACTTAACTAATTGACTTGAAAATTAAAAGGGTTGTCCTTTAACCATGCCAAACAAGTGTACGAAGTTTGATAAATATTCGTGCAAGGGTTTTCTTTTAAACTTGCTTCCAAGCTAAAGACACACGCGCACAGCAGCAATGCTACTTGTATATCCCCTTCCCAACAAGTTGCATGAGGGGATAATAAGTACAACGGAGCATCGTTAAGATGCGACTATCTCTTGATAACGGCTTTGCATTAACATTTACATGTTGAAATGTTCTAAATGGTTTTCAAATAGAATTATTTTATAATAGAGAATAATAGAAACGTTCATTAATACGAGTGTCGGATGTAACATTTCAGCGAGAGCGAGGGGACAAGATTCACAGTCTCGGTAGCCGCTTTGCCGAATCGATATCCTAGATCGTTCATCTCTGCTTTTTGATAAAGGGTGAAGGGTGCATTGTTAGATGTCTCTCCGTCTCTCCCACCGTTATAAGCAGTGATTTTGTCATAAGCGTAGTTGCTGCTACACAAAATCTTAAGATGATCTGACATATTAACGCTACCTGCATTAATTATCTTAAGGTGGCAGTGGCTATGCAGACTCCGAAATTTAATCGTTTGATTCCGATGATGACAATAGTTGCAGTTACGATGATTTAAAATTGATTTGACAAAAGACAAGAGGAATAAGACTTTTTATTGTCTTTACTGTGACTATCTTTATACTTTATATTGGCTCTGGAATACACATGCCTAGAATCACGAAGAAGATCTTTTGATAATATAAACATGCTCTAGAAAATGCGTGCATATAAGTTTGTCATATTGCATTGAATGCCTTTTTAGATATGCCTAAATCCCTATTCAAGCCATGAGTCGTGGAAATAATTGCGCGAAAAATTGTCGCATTGATGGATTAAAATCGAATTTTAATAGTCTAAAATGGGCAACACAATTGATGACACGATCCTTCCTCGATATCCTCGTACTTTTCAGACATACCTGCGAAACTGCATTAATTTTAATGATCGCCTTTTTATGTCTGTGGACTTTATACATCAATATGCATTTTTCTATCATGAGTTGTCGTTCCTGCTACAGTCCCGCGTTTACCTTTGTCGTCGCCGGGGACGAGTAGAAAGAGGGGTAGACCGTTAAGTTCGACAGATTTGGCAATGAAAGAAAAAAGAGACAGACTGACATGGATAGGAACAAAGGGGAAATTGTCATCGGAGATCATGCAGATTGATGGCATAGGAAATAAAGCCAAATTAAACTTATGTTTCCATCATGAAGTTGTAGGGGTTTTGCTAGGCAGGTTCGTGCTTCATGTCTTTACTTTATAAGTTATAAACCACAAGTGGATTTTCGTTCAGAGGAATTTTTGAGTAAAGAATAAATAAACACTTTCGGTACATGCATTCCTCAGTGAGAGGGGGTATTTACTCCATTGTGTTTTCAATGCTAGGTTTTACCTTGCTCATGCGCAGTGGCGTTACAAATGGCGGATCACATTAATATTCATCAGAAGTGTAGCAAAGTTTAGAGACAAATAACTAAAGACAGAACGTGGTTTATGGGCCTTAAGCTTGTGAAACGTGTAATTATAAGAGGCATGATGCATATTTTTACTCAAACGCATGGCAAAAATTTTACTCAAAATACGCCACATGTACTTTTAAAGGAAAATGTTCGGTCTCAGGCCAAGTAAAATAGGTTTATATGAATGATAATAGGTTCAAGGAAAGGGAAATATTGCCGAATATTACCCTCCGGATAGTAACCTTACCGAATATTTCCCCTTATCCAAGCTGAATACATGTACATATTGTTACAAATAACTTAAACAGTGGACGTCAAAGTGAAAATGCTGGAGAAAAATTAAACAGAGAAGAAAAAAGAGACCATACCGGTCGCAACTATTTTTAAGGAAGAACGAAGCCTTCTCCGATCAGAGGATTTCTGAGCATCCAAGCCATATCATCACAACATCACATCAATCCCAACCTTGTATGCATACTAGTCAACCTTTTACCGTCAACGTGGGAAGAAAATTCCGAAACTCCCAAAAGCCTCGCAGGAAATCGTCTTTGAAGGATAATGGACCTGTACCAACAATAAAAACAACTTCCTAATGGCAGACGATGGTACAGACGATGGGACAGCAACAACAACCAGCAACATTGTCTTCATGGTTTAGACCTTCTATTCGTAACCTGGTCAGTTCTGCAGACGGCACTCCAACCACGGAGAAATCATAGTCGGATATAAACCTAGTTACCTTGGACTGTACATGCATCTTTTCAGGGATATAAAAAGTGTGTATCGTTTTATAACATTTAAAAAAAATTGGTGGGCAAGGAAATTCAACAATACATCGTTTTTAAAAAACTCAAAACCTTACTATATCGTATGTTACTTACATGTAACACCCAAAACACGACTCAATGCATAAAACCAACATGTTTTTTTTTTTTTAATTCGAAAGACACGATATACCTTGTGGTGACCTGAACACGAATATTGATGTTCATTAAATGGCACATTGATAATTTAGTAATTTATCTGCATGAAAAATATAACAATTCGAAGCCATACAGTTACCGCCAAAACGTGGTAACGATTTCTTCAGAGTGCGAGTTCTTTCGTGTACGACTTTATGCACTCGCCATTTGAGGTAAGTTGCGATGTTCAGGAAACGCGAAAACAAAAGAGAAAGTAGATATAAAACAACTCACGTGACACAACAGCGATGACTATGCTTGGAGCTTTTAAAATAAACTACACTGTACAGTTAATATAAAATAAAAGAGGGTTAATTCTTTGAAAGGAAACTGCCAATCAATGTATCTGCATTATCTATTACAAATTGTGCTGCATTAGTTCACGTGCTTATCGAACAAGTGTGTCGTTCATACTTAATGTATAACACGTGCATCATATTGTAGACCCAGGTCGTACTATATCTAACATTGTAAATGAGCCATTAGCATAAACTGAGAAATTATCACAGCATTATTGGCTATGGTGGTAATTACATAACACCATCGTGAAAATGCTCCTGTATACTGAGGACATCGTTTTCAGGCTGATTGTACTTTTACCAACCATATACTAACTGTATATAAAAAAGGTTGTAACAGGTTGAATTTACTTAAGTTTTTGAAACTTATCACAGGTTGAATTTACTTAGATAATTGAACACATCACTGGTTGAATTTACTTAGATTATTAAAATTTATCATAGATAGTCTCCTATATATTATTTTAAAGTATCCTGACAAGAGTTGAGGTAATTGTACACAATATGAAAAGGTTCAGGTATTATAAATTACTGGTCTTAAAATTCTTCCTCGCAAACTTTTGTTATTGACATTTGTATCCTAAGATAATTCAGTCTCCAGAAAATTTGGTTCCACCGTCTGAAATATTGTGCCAAACAACTCATTCCCACTCCCCCTTTATTTTTTGACCTATGTATGCGCCATTATGTTCATGTTATCGTTAAAGCATGTGGGCATTTTGTTATGAAAATACAAACAAGATAAAGGTTTCAAGTTTATTATGAACCAAGACCCATCCTGTAAACAGACGGGAGCTTGAAAGCTTTAACAAGTTAAATGGTTTGGCGTTCGAATATGTACGCACTGATCTCGTGCATAGTGTAAGCTACGCAAAAGAATTGTTTTCGGGGGTTTTTTTTCTGATTCATAAAGACAATTTCAGATAACCATTCTCCGATTTTACTTTCAATTGGATAAAATTGATGTCGTGCCAATATTTTGAACGCAAAGAAGCGTTTTCAAATGACGCAAGGCCTGATGTACATATAGCTAGATATATAGTATCTGGGTTAAATAACTTCTGTATTGCACATTTATCCATAATCTTTGAAAAAATAATCAACTTGTAGGATGAAAATCACGAACATATAATGTTGTGACGGCATGAAAACAACTTATCCACGGAATACGAGAATAATGTTTATATGTTAGTCAAATTATCGTGTTGTCAAGTTTGAATACCAATTAAAAATATAACGTGCTCAAGTGTTGTTTTTATCTATAGTATTTCTCATCAATACCACACGTCTAGTAATATGTAGTTCAAAAGTTTAATCGTGGGGATTTACAAAGCCCATAACCGGGTTTCTAAATAGAGTATGATATTAAAAGACAGATGTTCAATATTCATTTTGGTTTGTGATCGCAACCTGTTTTAAAATGTTTGACCATATAAAAAATACACAATTTTAGAAAGCTTTGATGAATTATGTAACAAACGCCTTTAGCGGAGAGCCTGGAACTTCGCATTTATTTAATGAATAAGGAATCTTTCTTTGAGTATCATGACGGCTGGAAATGATCAAATTCAATAAAGCCCGATGGCCATTTTTGATAAGTTTGATCACGTCCGACCGTATTTGATCACCTAATAAAGTTCAAATAATGATTCTTACATGTAATTACTTACATTTATATAAATTTCAGCAATGTTTCGATTAAAAATAGTCATCGATGAAATGTATTGAAGTGTACGTTACAAAATCGATTCTACATGTAAGTGTTACATGTATCACAGAGAAAAACACTGGAAAATGTTGACATGCATATGCGTTTTTCAAATTGCCTTCGAAATGGCAAGTTCAAAGATTTACATGCAATGTCTATATCGTACATTTAAATTTTATGTAAGTTAAAGGAAACAGTATTAATCTCCCGAACTTGCTATGCAATCGGTCGACGCAGGTGTACACAATGAAAATTATTGCATTTTTGCTGATTAATGAGAGAAAAAAATCCTTTGAGAGTTGAAATGATACATGGCTGGGTTTTTCATTAATAAGATTTTAGATGTTTTCGAGTAATCGGATATCTCAGTCGCCGGCACCGTTATTTCATTTGTAACAACAAACACTAAATCAGCTATGATCAAATAGCGGCCACATGTTAAAGAAGCGTGATGCACGTATTAAAGCAATTTATATCTTTCTATTATCAATTATTTTAAGTAGTTTCACTGATTTCAAAAACGAAAGGAAACAACGCAATTTTTGTTTAATTTCAGCACAACAGTGCTATCGAAATTCCTGGTCACTCTTGCACTCTTGCACACACTAGTCATTTAGACCGTCTCGCATGAAAATTGATCACGGATGTCTAAACAAGTTGCTGTCCTTTAAAAAAAGGACTGCAATACGTGGACCATTTGCATGTGTTTCCAACGAAAACGTGAAAGCCTTAAAATTATCACAGATTCCACCGACTCTAGCCCCCTGCTTTTTACCACTAAATTTGTACTTTGTATTATGTACAATATATATGTATAGTTGACTTTTAATCTCAGAATTTTTAAAAGGGTTCATACTTCTAAAATAATAAATTTTATGATCTATATTAATGAAGATTGCATGTTTAGTATCAGGCATTCGGCGATTTCTACTATTTGCGCACACATTACGCTTCGCACTACTTTGTTAATTATGCAGTGACAGCTTTGTGATTTTGATGCATTTTTCTTGAGATTTAAACTTTTATACAGCCATCTATTATATACAGTCACATAATTATCCAATCATACTTAGCTACATGTGTATTCGGAAAACAACAAAACATTGCAAATTATGCTATTTGATGCATGCTGTAGTTTCGGCATACCTTTACCTTATTTCATAATACTGACAGTTTATATCACATGCCGCCCGATCATTTCTTTAAAAGGAATACTTTGTTTCTGTTATGTTTACCGACAACTTTACAATTACAGCGCCTTTGAACTTACATGTGCATATGGCATGGAATCCCGATTCCGATTCAGATAAACCTGTGCTAGCCTGGTTCCCTGAGCCATTACGCTCAGGAACCAGGCTAGCTCATGCGCAGACTGAATTTTCCCCATAGCATCCGGTTTAACCTCGCTTATATATTTTCTACGCAAAAAAACTAAGAACAACGGACCTAATTCTCCTTGTGCAGATATTGCGCACCTAATAGTGATTGTTACGATCATCGAATTCACAATATTACGTCACAATCACTAAAACGAATAATCGATTATGACGCAAAAATGTCATCAATACACACTTTAAAATATTGCATGTAGTGGGCGACATCGCTTCATATAAAATAAATGGTTACTGTCTTGAAATATAAACTATATTTGGGCAAGGGTAGGAAAACGTGACAGAGATCGAGGCTTGCCGAGTCCTCTTCATGTTTTCGACCCGAGCCCAAATATGGCTATTATTTCAAAACATGTACATTTGTTTATTCCTGAAACATAGTGTCAAATTGCGCCTTAAACGAGCTTCATTCGACAAATTTCGCTGCATGTCTTAGTTGAAACCATGACGCTATGGCGTAAAAGAAGCTAGAAAGATGACGTCACAATGCATTTGAACGTCGGTTGAATGCACGAGGCTATATTGGGGCGCACATTGACCAAATATATCTTTAGTTTATTGGGTTACCTTTATTCGGTCAATGCGAAAGGTAGCTACAGGATAAAACTATTTAACATGCTGAAATACGCTTTACAACATTATTTAACAGGCACACATTTCATATGGAGAAATGGTGTACATTTTACTAATTTGCATAGCGGCCATATTGTTATCACAATGGCGATTTTTAATACAATAGAATATATAGAAAGGAATGAGAAAAATCACAAAATTTAAAAGATAAGTATTTCGGAAATATTTTCTCCTAATTTGGTTCTCTCATTTACTACATCCGGGATCGGAATGTGCTTGTTTTGTTTACATTAGATATTGAGATGGCGGTTCCTTTTGAATCTGAAAAATCGAAGCGGGGCGTTGTAGGAATAAAGTGTGTTTTAGTGATGAAAGGCTTCATGAAGGGATTTTGGAATTATTTTTAAAATACTTGCCATACATAGGTAAAGTAGTTCCTCATATATTTACAAAGTTTGCATTGCAAACTAGTTGTGTCAGAAATCTTGACTCAAATTTTAAAGAATCTCACTATCTGCAACCTTAGGACTAGGCCAATGCGCATGCGCATAAACTGGTTCATTCGCATAGAATCTCACTATCTGCAACCTTAGGACTAGGCTAATGCGCATGCGCATAAACTGGTTCATTCGCATATCTCTTATACTTTTAACATGGCGCCAGCTATGAAGTTGCAAAGATTTGTAGTGATGATTTTCTTGATGGTTAGTTATTTATCTCAATTGTTTATAGATATAACTGAACAAAAACATGAAAACAAGCTTTACAATATCTTTTAATGATGATAAATTGTACACAATGTAGTTTCAATGAAATAGTTTTACGAAGCGACCGTGGGTCTCGAGAAACATATAAATGGTATACAATGGTATAGGCCTAGTCATATATGTGAATCAGTGCAGGCAAACTTTCGAACATAGATATATGTATGCAAACATATACAATTACTTATGTATTACGTCATATATACGTATTTAAATGCAGAGAGTATATGCATCCAAGAAATCAATTAAGGTAATTAAACACTATAAGTAAATTATATACAGTTCATGTACATATAGTTTAATTGTACTACAGGCCTCTAAATTTCTATCAATAAGCTGCTTAATGTAGGGGAAGAGAAGTATTTATACCCTATCTGTATTTGTATTTATATATAGATAGGGTATATATGATTATCTTTCTCTTCTACATTTATCTGCTTATTTATAGAAATTAAGAGGCCTGTGATTGTACAGAGTATTTGTCTCTAGGAAGGTTAATTACAATCAAAAGTGGCTTTCACTTCATAGTTTTATTATTCATTTATCATAATCATTTCACATTACTGGGAATTTCATGATATACATCAAACAGTTAATATATCTCTGAAGAGTTGCTGTCTCAAGTTCACAGTTGTACGGTCTTGTAACCTGCCAAATACATGTAAAATGGGACCAGAGTGTGTTTGTGCCTCATCACTTATTGTTGTCTTTAAATATTTAAAAAATACTGTTTAATAGGTAGTATTCCATTACAGTGGACGGAATGATGGAAGGCAGTGGAGGCTTCTTTTTGCCTGTATGTATTAGAATTATTCAATACTAAATCTGTATATTCTTATTCCTTGTCATAACAAGTATAAAGTGTTCAAGTCGCCTCATATCCGCCAGTTTTATACTTAAATCCAGTCCTAAGGTTGCAGATTGTAAGATTCAATTTTAAAAGTCTTGTCGGTTCCTTTTTACTTTCAATTTAGCATTATTCAAGACTTTCTCAGTACGTTGTCGGACTTGACTATAGGCATTTAGGCTTTAAATTGAATCATTAGGCATATTGCATATTTCTATTTAAGAATTTTCGTTATAAATTGAATTTTTCAGGTTATAATTCTATTCTGTTTCAAGCTGATATTTTTAGCTGTTTATTTATTTATTTACTCATTTTAGCCAGTATAGTCCTATTTATAGATTATCTATAATGGTTGGATAGAGAGGCATTCAAAGTGAATTTGAAGCGTGAATCACTGATTGTGGTGACAAAAACATACACAGTTGATTTATGCATTGCCCCAACACATGTTCTCATTCTAAAAAATTAAAGTTTTGACGTAATCACACAAATTTCATACATAAAAGGTATGTAATTTTCATTCCAAGGGGAGACAATTTGAAGACATGAATATTAATGAGAACAGTGTCACGTGGCATTTAGCTCATGAATAAAGTGTACGTGGTTTCTCCATATGTTGATAGGGGATGTCAAAGTTTTGTAGTGAGTTTAATATTAGCTCCCGATATTTATAAGCTTCTATATAGATTATTTAGCAGATTTTGAGCCAGATAACAAGTCATTTACCAATCCAATCAGCATTAATACTCGTATCAATAAAATATTCGCTGACATGGAAATCTTTTAAATGATATTTTCTCAAAATTATCAATAATTAATAAAGACAATTTAGCAATGGTCCCTACTAACAATCTATTTCGATTTTCATGTTATTTTTTTTTATTGATTTTGATATATCTTTGGTAAGTCTTACTTTTATAAAATTTTCAGAAACATGCTATTGTAGATGTGAATTGGGTTCGCCGTCCTTAATGAACTGTTTGGCTTTTCATAAATAAACAATATGGATTCAGAATATCTACATCTATAACAAATGTGTACTTTTGTATGAAATAGTTACAGTGTTAACGTGACTGTTTTCTCATAATTTAAAAAAATGTAACATATTTTGTCTATAAGATGGCACCGAAACGTCAATTTTGAGCTAAACAAGAAAAAAAACCCATTACTTCAGGAGTCGCCTTTACCTGACCTGTATAATAAGCTGCGATATTCCCTAATCGATCATGTATACGTTCATTATGATGAAGTCATGGCAGGGTGCCAATAAAAATAATTGAAAAAACCTAATTTAAAAATGCTTTGACATGCATTAACACCGTGCCGGGTAATTATACCAATGCCAAGCTGGAATTTCTGCACCCGTCTAAGGTGCGTATATATCTGAAAATTCAAATATGCCATGTTAAACCATTGCTTAGAGAGGTAACAATCAGCTTTGTTATCATTGCATATATTTACCTTTCAAAAATAGTTCCTAAAGAAAAACAATTTTTCCCATCGGAAAAATATATTCCTAAAGGAAATTTTAAATTTCCTATTGGAATACAAGAACTTCCTATAATTATTCAATTCCGATAGGATATGATAAAAACTGATAGGAAATCATATATACAATATGGTTCTAGACCATTGTCTATAGAGTATGTACTGTAACCTTTGTTTTTAGTATGGCTCACATGTCAAGTGAGATAATTACCTATAAAAATTACTGTCCCATTGAAAAAAAAATCTAATAGGAGAAATAATTTTAGGTTTTTCTCTTTCTTATAGGAATCATATTTCCTGCAGAAATTTGATTCAGACAGGTAGTTTACCTATAGGAATTTAAGATTTCTCATCGAATTTTACAATCCTATGGGTTATTTTTTCAAATCCAATCGGAATTCATATTCTTTTAGAAAGTTTTTTTTTATTCCGGTACGAGATGACAAATATCCAAGAGGAAAACTGTTTTTCCTATGAAGAAAAAAAATATTTTCTTGAAGGAATTTATTTTTCAAATGTTAAAAGGTAAGATACATCAATTTTCAATAATAGTTGAAAACTCTTCAAGCAATGATCTATCAAATTGCATGTTTACGTTTTTAGATTTATGCAGCGGGTGCAAAATGCCACCACGGCACTTGCATATTTAACCGGCACAGTATTCATTATAGACGCAACACTGAACACTATATGCTTTCGCAGCTCACTACATTAAGATTAAGTATACTTTTTATAACACTACGTCATAACATGGGTATTTTAAAGTCTTGTTAAATTGTTTGTATCAATCGATTTGATTGAATATTATCATAGCTTTGTATCGGGATTGTGAACCGCAGATCATGAGTTCAAATCCACCTGGTCCTTTTTCACATACATGTATTACAAAACCATCTTTTTTTGAAATGATAATGTTCAAACCAAAATTGCAAAACATGTACTCATCATGCTTTTGTTAACAATCGAGTCATTATTAGCTAAATTGCAAACTTTTCAAAGGTGTTTTGAGCAATCTAGAAAATGATACCTGTTCAATCACATCCTCTGTGTTGCCTTTGCATGCCGATTTTGTGTGTCTTAGCCTTAAGGTCATGATCTAGTAAATGAAAGGTGCCTACAGGTTTATGAAATTCAAGATATAAATTCTTTTAATGATGCTTCATAGGAATATTTTTGTTCCATATGGTGTACCGGGACTTAATGTTTGGTTAACACAATGAAAAATCATTTTTAAACAGCCATTTTTTATGAAATATGAAGGATAAAAATAGCAAATCTCGGAGTTTTATCCATTTTTGACTAATAAAATATATCTAGAATGCCTACAGTACTAGTCTCTCAAAAAAAAAAACGGCATTAAAAAAGCTCTTGACATCCTCTTTAAAATGATGTCAAATTGAATATAGGTACCGGGATTACTTTTCCCGTGATTGAATATAAAATGTCAAAATATTGTTGTTGTTTTTTTTTCTACATAATTCCTTTAAAGCCGTAAAATACGGGGAAAGATTCATCAAATCAATTATAATGTCATAATGGTTCTAGCATCAAAAAAGACAGTCTTGAATCATTTACTAGATCTTGACCTTATGTTAAATTTAAAAGGATATTCAAAACACACACACACACAGTCACACACACACGTGTATATATATATATATATATATATATATATATATATATATATATATATATATATATATATATATATATATAAACAAGACTTGTGAAGTATTGAGTTGCGTAAGTGTAAATGCAATTTAGTAATATTGCCTTAGACACCCGATAGTAATGAAACAAGGCTCCGTAATATGGTCCTAAAGATGTGTCAAAACATTATAGATCTTGTTGAAGGTGATATCGCGTGGATCATCTGAGTGGGACTGCAAATGGACGTTATAATTTGTAAGCGTATCTTGGTTAATTACTAAGGACTTGAATACGTAATAGACACGGTAATGATATTGACTTCGATTCCAAATCGGCCTTCTTTCAAAATTGGTTTGTTGCTGCCGTTACCAAATATCGCCATTGATTTTACAGATGGTCTCATGCTGTTATTAAATATTGTTCATCGTTTCTATATGAAGCAACCACACCATATTTCATTCCTACAATTTTAGAAAATAGTAGTGATTCTAAAAATATTTAATTTAATGGGTTTTTTTTGTATCAAGCTCGACTCTGTGTCCCTCGCTTTCATCCGCTTAAATTGAAATGTTATTTTTAATCAGCGGGCTACATAATAGAAAGCACCCTCGCAAGACTATATGTATATTCATTAAGTAATTACTACGACTGACGCAAAGTGTTTTGTATTTAAAGCGACTTCCAACCAATTGATCTCGATGGACCATTGCTATTGATTATTTTTCTACCACGTGATTTATCATATTTATATGTTATCTGAAGCAAAGAGAATAATTTTGTTGCCTAGAGACCAGTCCTGTCAGAGATTGAGAGAGAGAAAGAGAAAGAGCTTTTTGTAAAATGAAACTTTTACTTCTGTCGTGTTTTCTAGGCTTATTTGTGTGTCTTAGCCATGCCGGACCCAGTTATCAAGGTATGTAAAAATTTCTTTCTGCAAAAAACAATGGCTAGTAGAAAAAAGTGACCGCAGTAAGATAACAGAAGTAAAATTAATAGTTATTCTCATCGAAAATATCAAACATTTTCGTAAGTGTTATTAATGTTACGTTTTGAAAAAGCAGATATATCATTATAAACAACTAGTTACATGTAACAACTAGTTTCATTTTCGAGATTTATTCTATTGAACGTGCTAGCAATTCATACTAATACGTGCTTAGCAGTATTTCTTCTTTTATTCTTAAAACAAAAAATATACCAAAACTGGCGTAGAAATAGTTTTATTTTTTCCTTCCTATCGATTTAACTGGAATCAGCTTACTCACGCAAGATTTTTCTCTATTATTTGTTTATTTTGTAACACCTAATTAGGAGAAATTGACTTGAAGCACACGGTGAATCAATCCATCACCGAAACTCATAAAGTCAGCCATTTCCGGGAATCAAATTTGCTTCCTGTGGAGAATATGGATATTTCGCTTCTAGATTTTATTATATTTTCATCGGCCAATCCTTGGGAAAAAACAAACCTCCGTAGATCTATTACGAAAGTTAAAAGCATAATGTACCATTGGGCAACCACATGGGACTACCTACTGTTAACAGTTTGGATTAGGGGACTTCTAAATAATGCATTCTTGATAATAGATAAGCAAACCCATAAGCTAACTCATATATAAATGTTCGAAAAGGCACGATTTTCATGGGAAAAAAAAGAAATACCCATTAATATCAGACTCGTTGGTTCTGCCTTTTCGTAGTTGCTTGATTTGTGTGGAGTTTATAGGATCTAAGCTGAGACTGCTAATCACCACTGTATTGGGGGTGACATAACTCTGTCAACATAAAAGTAGCAGTTGTAATATAAATGTATATGGGTGATTACATATTTTCAAATAATAATGATAGTTTTAATTTCACTGTCTTTGCGATTTATCATTTTTTTTATTGAAATTAAAACCATCCTGAATACAATCTTTAGTTTCCAAAAACGGTTTTATACCATTTTTTTTCGGCGTGAAATTAAAACTATCGCGGCTGGTTGGTATGTTTTGAGAAATCGTATTATAACACCATGGAGGCTAGCCTATCAATATATTTACTATCAGATCTGCCTAAACTTTGACATATGATGTTTTAGGCCATAAACTACTATTTGGCAAAGAAAGAGAAAAAAATCCAAAATTTCCAAAAATCTAAAATCTCAGTACTTTTACTATATATTTAAACAATGTACTTCATCTTAAGGAGGTAAACACAGCCTAAAAGTGTAAATGAGTAACTGTATTTAATTTCAAATCCGACATCTCTTTCATTCACTTCTCTTCGGTTTTCATTCACGAGATCCATATTTTCTCGTACTCCTTTCATGCTTTTTACATTTATATGATATTTAGTATTAATCATATACTCCATTATATATTTCAAGACGTTATTGTAGAAAAAGTTTGGAGTAAGTGATAATTTATAAAATGGGTATGATTTCTGGTAGTCATTTCTGGTAGTCATTTCATGTATATCTTTTCCAGTGATAAGAATATGTTTAGAGATTTCTATGCAATGCTATGAGATCTGTATGCTTTGCTATGAGAAATGTAAAAAAAAAAAAAAGACTTACTGATATAGTATAATTTTAACAAACATACCTCTTCATACAGAAGTATTCCAAAATTTTGGAAGATTTAATAGAAAAAACCCCCATACTACTTATATATAATTAATACCTTTATTCTTTGAAAAAAAAATACAAATATTATAAATGTTAAAACAAATGTTCATTTTGCGAGACGGACGCTTTCTTGCAAATATTTGTTTGTAAGTTTGAATCTTTTTCAAAAACCGTTATTAGAATGCCTAGGATTATTAAATAAAAAAAGGGAAATGTTAGAAAATAATCTGTATCATAGTAAATTTGATTTTTATGAAAAGACAAAAAAATCAACCAAGTTGAAATTATGTAGAATGCTTTACCATTATATGCTATGAAGAATTTCACAGAATCCCCCCCCCCCCCCCCATAATACACGTCATTTGAAAACGGACGTTTAGAGAAGAAATATCAAGCGTGCTTGAATCGATACGGGACTAACGTTTAATCAAGTGCAAATGATACTATTAGTTATTTTTTTTCATTAGATTTTCCAGACAATAAAACACAGAACCCTCAAATGACAGTATAATACATTGTATGAAATGCACAGAAATTATGAGAATACATTTAAATGATAAGTCATTGTGCTCTCTCGCACAAATTTATCGAAAAATCAAAACGTTTTCTTCTAATCAACACCAAAAACATATTTCCTCTATTGTGTTATGGAAACGTCGGCAATTCACATTACTCACTCACTTCCGCTTGCAAAATGAGCGCTCGATAGCGGCATTTAGCTCGCTTCTCTATTATGCTTAAGTTTACCCAATGGTTTTTGCCGGGATTATTCGCATTTAGCCGTGGGAAATATCGCCTGTGTTTGTTTTAAATCTCGGAAACCGGAGATAATGTGAATTAGTATAAATCACGTGACAAAAGAAATGCTTTTTCCTGAAATTAACTTCTGCTATATTTCTATCGATTTTATTTTTGAGAGTATAGTCATATTGTGATCATTCTTGGTTTAACCAATCGAACGTGTTTTGATATGAGTTCATTTTCCTATAAAATTATTCGTTTCTTGAGACTTAAAATATATTATAGAACGCTAGGCTTTCATTGTAAAACTCGACAGATACATGTATCTGATTTGAATCGCAATAGAGCTCAGGAGTCTTTTTTTGATCCTTGACGAATAATATCCCCCTTCGACGACTGTCATTTAAAAGCACCTGAAAATACCCCACCAAGCATGTTCTAGTATTGTCAGACCAAATGGTCGCATATCCGCCAGTCGCAAAGTTAACAAGATCAATAACCAAATCTAATTGCAATTGCCTTTATATTACTTAACAATTGATTAAGCGTGGCTCAATTGCGTCAGTCATTTTTATTTCCGATTCTACTCCAGAGTCATCCGTTTTCCAAACGCTTTTATAATGCTGATACGCCATTCCATTATGATAACATTAGTTTGTGCAATTTATTTAAGGCGGCTCTTTTCACGACTGTATACCTTGAAATAGTTTCTCAACTCAGCAGAAAACAAATAAAATACTTGACTAAAAAATAGCATGATACAAAGAAATATATATATATAATGTAGGTCAAATAGGCGAAAAAAAAACTTTGGGGCAAAATAAGCTATGGGGGTCAATAATTCAAACATACCGATCGATGCAGACAATTTCACAAAAAATTGAATCGTCACTTGGTGAGTGAGTCTAGAATATGCCTTGATCTAAAAAGCTATCTATAAACGATCCTTTTACTAAAATAATCACCTAGGACATTCTAAAAAAAATTTTAAAATCTGTTTAAGTTTAGATACACCTCGTTATTTTTTTTTTTCATTATGTCCAAGTCTAATTTACTGGGTTTTTTTCTGATAATGAACTTATCATAAAAATTATTTGGCATTAGTCTTAGGGATTTTTTTGTATAAAGATGCCAATTTTTATTTTTATTTCTTTCTTAATAGTGTTATATATTTCCAAGCAATCTTAGAAGTTTCTTAACTGAAAGGCATACCTTTATTATAGTTTCTGTCATTTGATTGTGTTCCTAATATAAGAGCTCGTTCTCAAGACTCATTCAAGGCTCTCTGTTATATTAAGGAAAACCTTGAGGCGCCAATGTTCCTTGCTGAGAGTAAGATCAAATCAAAGTACTGAAGTACTGACGGGAGTTGATTTTATCGATTATCATTTATTCAAAATCAACGATATGTGATTTTGCATGGCAAGTAGTATCAGTAATCGAAATATTTCTAAGAATTTGTATGGATCCAGGCAAGATATAACTCTTGTCTTGTTCAACCAAACGCTTGGCTGTCTCCGTTTATCTCCGACAAGCAAGATAGGCTCTGTTTTGTCGGATATTAACGGAGACAGCCAAGCATCTGGTTGAAAGAGACTACATTGAACTCTAGCGTAGGAATACATACGACTTTAAAAAATATCTAAATTGTTTGTACAATTTAAAATCTTATTATTTTCATGGTATTAATAAATAAGTTTTCTTGAAAAACAATGCTTCAGAATACATAGCATCGAATTTATCGATTATTTTCAAGAACTAAGCGTTGTCAGCGGTATTGATTTGAGCTTAGGTCTAAACACTGTTTCACTTTCGCTTTGCCCGATTAAGTGCATAGGAGAGTTGATTAAAATCAACTCCCAAAAATCATACTAGTTGAGGAGCGACACATAGTTGATGATAGTAGTTGAGGTGCGGCGAAGAGATACACACCTTTCGCCCGCGAAATGGGTAATAAAATAATCACCAGAAGAAAGAAAGCAAAAACATCAATCAATTTATCAAAATCAAATTTTTTTATTGTAAAAGGGTGTAATTAACAAGCCTTTGTGAATTAGCGCAAGAAATAAAGTTAAAAGACTTTTTCAAGATGGTGTGATGTTTAATGTTGGTAGTTAAAACGTAGAATGCTTTTATTACTGTAGTTTACCGCCGTTTCTGGAGTTAGAAATTACAATGGGGGTTTAATGTGGCGCGGTCCTTATCCCAATTTGTGATTAACAATGAGAATGGTAGAATTTATTTGGGCTCCGGAAATGTCGAACGATACGCATCTGATCTTTTGTTTCTGTGCCTGGAAACATTACAAGCAGTGGATCGGAAATTTAATTGTGTGTCTGACGTTTGTCACCGAGATTTTTACGCTTTTTGTATTTCCCTTATCATCAACATTTAAATTTCTTTCTTGTTGAATAAACATGATACACGGTTGTTCACTGAAAAACACATAATACATTTATGTAAACCTGTACACATTCCCTTTCACAAAATATATTCAAAATGACTACCACCCCAATCTAATTGTTTATTTTTATTACAACATTGTATGTTTACGTTTGAATTACATACTTTCCATCATTTTTAATTGATGGAAAGGAATACTGTAAAATGATACTTTTAGTAACATAAATGGATTTTAAAGAAATCGCTTCCTTATTAAAAGGTTATGAATTAAAACAAAGTAATAAATGGTACAAATCTAATGGTATTCCATTCGATTGTACAATTATAAAAATATCTATTTTCAAAGTATTTTCCGTTGAAGGAGAATAAAATACATTTAAGGGACATTTCTAAATATTTAAAATACCTTAAATATTCTGTGATTAAAGAGAATAAAGTATTTTATATTTTACACATGTAATTGTGTTTAACCTACAGTACTTGTACAAGAATTTATTCATATTCATTCAAGTATTTTCCTTCGAAGAAGACAAAATGCTGTTATTTTGCAATATTACCAATATAATTATCAAAATTTACACATCTGGTTGTAATCAATTAGCTAATTCAAATGACCAAATTTGGAGAGATGTAAACGGTCAGGTATACTCTATATTTTTCCATGTAATACTTAACATTATTATGCACCCTTCAAAGACGGGAATGCATATTGCTTTAATGCTGTCGGTCGGTCGGTCCACCAACAGTTTTCGTTCATTTTTTCCGCAGAGGATGAACATATTGAAATGAAATTTGGTATACAGGTTTATCATGATGATATCTAGGTCAGGTTCGTGTTGGGTACGATCGAGCAATTTTCGACAGAGTTATGGCCCTTGGACGTAGAATAATCAAGTTATTTGCAGTTTCCGCTCGTTGCTTCGCAGAGGATGATATGGAGATGAAATTTGGTGTACAGGTTTATCATGTTAATTTCTAGGTCAAGTTCGATATCGGGTACGATCGAGCAATTTCCGTCAGAGTTATGGCCCTTGGACGTAGAAAAATTCCAGTTATTTACAGTTTCCGTTTATTTTCTTCGCAGAGGATGAACATATTGAAAGAAGTTTTAGTATACAGGTTTATCATGATAATATCTAGGTCAAGGTAAATATTGGGTACGATCGAGCAATTTTCGACAGAGTTATGGCTCTTGGACATAGAGAAATTCCAGTTATATGCAGTTTCCGCTCATTTTCGTCGCAGAGTCTGCACATATTGATATGAATTTTGGTATACAAGTTTATCGAAATAATATCTAGGTCAAGTTTGATTATGAGTATGATAGAGCAGTTTTCGACAGAGTTATACTTCTTCGACTTAGAAAAATTCCAGTTATTTGCAGTTTACGTTCATTTTCTTTGTGGATGTTTCCAAGGGAGGAGAGCAGAAGTGTTTCACAAACATCTCTTGTTCTATTTGGGTTGAATTACCATTTACTTATATGATCACATTTTTACATATATATTGAATATGTTATTGAGGTATTGAGTAAGATTCACAAGGTTTTTGGTGGTAAATCATCAGTATGTTTTTTAAACAGTGATGCTAATAAAAAAACCCTGAGAACTCTCATGATTCAGTTTGTTTTTGATCAGTGCAGTTTCTGTTTTTAGATAAGAATGGGCTTTATTGGGTCTTAATACACTTAGTAAATTAAATTTTAAAAATACTAGACTTTGACCCGTGCGTGCACGGGTTGACATTGCATATCGAACATTTAGAAATAGGTACATCGATACACCTTATTATTGACATTTACATAACAAAGCTATAAGCCTACAATAATGCTATTAATTTCACTACACTTTCCTTAGTTTGAATAACCTAACTGTGTCTCGGGAAAAGCCCCTCCCTTACTTATACCCGTAAAGTAGCAGAAAATTGCAGAATCGCTCTGGAACGATTTTGGAGAAAGTTAATGAATGATGTTGCCTTGAAAATAAAAGTCAAATACATCACAACAAACCTTTTTGAGACTGCAAATACCTTTCAACTAAAAATTTTAATCCATAGAATGGAAGAACTCAACACAACACCTTTTCACCAACGTACACGTAATCGTATATTCTTTGTAAAACTGGGTCTGTAGGACATTATTCATTTTTACGATAAAACATATTCTATCTTCACTCTCCTAACAAATATAATGTAACATTTTTGCATGTAATCAAATATTTTTTGTCATCACGAAGATGAAAGTAAGTGCTTAGTTGAAATGTATATTTGTTATTTTATACTTTCTCTCATAAGAAATCATTAATTTATATGAACAAAATATATAGCAAAAGTCCAATGAAAATTTACCTGTATTTGTATTATCATTTCTGAGTTTATTCAGGCAGATGTGATATTGTGGAAACAAATATAAACTAAAGATCCCGTTAGTGTGAATGTATTGCGCAAGTGCACGATTGTAAAATCCAAAAAATCCAGGTGATTTCCGGGATTTTTTGAGGAATTTTCGTTGATTATTAATTAGCGAAGCTTAACTGAGAAAAAATAAAAACAAATTGGTAATCTTCAAGTACCAAAGATGTTTAAAATATCTAAAACAAAAGACAGTATTCTTCCGATTTCTCGGTATTAAAGACTAAAAATTCGAGTCTATTATTTTAATATAGTAGTATAGATAAAATCATTAATTAAAGTTGTATAAAAAGTGCATTTTTTAATGTAGCCATGCATGGTTTGTTAAGTTGTATTTTTTTTTCTTTTATACATTATCTCAAATATATGCCGTATATATGACGGAAACTTAACCTTTTTTTGATTTTCAGGGGAAAAAATTGTTTGTCCGGGCCTTGATTTTGCGTCTTTTGATTTTATGCCTACTAAAGATAACAAAATTGTAAAATAAGCCATAAATGAAAATGAAAGAAGGTTTCTGTTATCCTGAGAACAGAAGCATACATAGCAAAAAAATATTCCTGTTGAGGCACCAGTTTTAAGTCCGATTGTCATTGCTTAAATCCATTCCACTATATATACGTTTTAAATGCGGGTTTTCTTGAGAAGGAGATTTATAAACATTTGCCCAACATGATTCTATGCCAAACTTTGACCCCCAGCATGCAGTATGTCAGAGCGTCACGGGTTTAATAATCTAGAATCTGAACTATTTGAGGATGATTGTATGGTAATTTCACAAATTGAAGCATTGTGGTTCTTGAGAATAAGATTTTAAACAATACACCAATGTAATTATATTGTAACTTTTAACACCTCTTGACGCCTCAGTATTTTTTTGGTGATCGATATTATAACAAATAAATTCCTCACTATTTATTCAAAATTTGGTGTAAATATTGGCATTTCTGGTGCAGCGGTTCTTGAGAAAAAAAATTAAGATATGCCCCCCTTTTTATTTGCGGAATTATCTTCTATTTAACAAGGGTTTTAGATTTTCCTTTCCATAAGTATGCTTTGTACCAAGTTTGGTTAAATTTGGCCGAGTGATTCTAGAGAAGAAGTCAAAAATGTGAAAAGTTTACATACATACGTGTGGACGACGGACAACAGGTGATCAGAAAAATTAACTTGAACTTTCGTTTGGTTAAGGTGAGCTAAAAACAACTCAAAGCGTAACCTAGTTTCATATGTACACACAGACCCCCCCCCCCCCCCTAACTCGCATCATATATTCATGGTTAAAATAAAGCCTTGATAAAAACCCATTTAAGTAAATAACACGTACTTTTCTTGTTGTCCTGATTTAATCAAAAGTCTTTTTCTACGTTTCGTGCTCTATCTCATCAGTAAATAAGTTTCTCAACTCTGTTCGGCACTCTCACGTCAGTTATTTAAACAATTTATAAGAAAATAAAGATTTATATACATATCGCGATTATTTGTTTTTGATAGCGTTTTCGTAAAAAAATGCCATAAAGATTAATTACCGTTTTCGAGCAGGAATACTTAAGTTTGAAAATTTCGACATTTTAACGACATTAATTTCATTAAATGAGACAGTAACCTTGTTAGGGACGGGCAGTAAATTGTAAAGATCTGTTTCGTGATCAAAATCACTACAGATATTATCGTCAGAACCGCGCTGCAATTTGGCATAATATCGTTTGCGATTAACACAATTATCGTATCGATTGTTCAGTAATACAGTGCTCTGCTTTTGTCATCGTTTATTTATCCATCTGATTTGGAGATAACCGGATCTGATTGCGTAGAAAATGCTTTCTGATTGGCTGTACCATTCAAAATATGATCTGCCCGTGACGTGTTTTGTTCCGCATTTGTGGTCGTTTAAGGACCTTTTTTAGACTTCCTTTTTAGGAGCTCTGGATGTAGCCAGTTTGCAAAATCATGATTATTTTTTCAGAAATGACCTACACGTACTTATTTTGTACACTAAATAACGACCTTCAAGACTGAGCACTTACAGTGCACACTTTTCATCATTTCATGCTGACCGGTTACGTTTATATGGTCATAATATTGAGTAAAGCACAAAATCAGTTAACAGTGCTATAGATATAAAAATACCCCATGAAAATGCATGTATATAAATAATAACAATGAACAAAAGAGATTAATAACTGTGCATTAATAACTTCTTATTTTTATGAATGTCAAGTTATTTTAAAACGAACTGAATGACCGAAATTTAAAACTTTAATAACATCATTGGCGTGCAGTCCTACATGTATTGCGGGTCAATAGAACAATAGAACTTGAACTCCTAAAACTTACTCTTTTTATCTCACGCACATAATCCATTTTTATGGGACGTCTGGAAACGTAAAACTTGTACGAATTCATTTGCATTGAAAAAAAATCTGTAAAAAAGGTGTTCAACGTGTTGAATATTCAAAACAGCTAAAAGTTATATCCCAATTGATGTATACATGTATTTGTAGAATTTTAATTGCACGTAAATGTCATTTTTCAAAGATACATCATTCGCATTTTCGTACATGTAGTAAATGCATTCTAATTTGAAAGATTACATTTGGTGTATACTGTGTAAATTAGCTCTGATGGTTTTACAAAAAGAAAAAGAAAAAATATATTTCTGGATTAACCATTTTCTGTATCTTTAACCAGTTAGCAATGTTGTGGATTAAGATACAACAATTTCCTCAAAATATTCCTGTGAACAAATATGTAGTATTATATGGAAAAAACTTTAACAAATTCTTGCCAAAGTAATTTACTTCTTCATACAATTTCTCGGAAAACATAAAAATCTGCCAAATAGTTTTTCATAAGTAACCAAATTGCAAACCTTTTATAAAAATCAAACTATCGGCGAAAGTCAGCAGTATTTTAGTTACAAAAAACCCACAATAAATTCTCATCCATTTTAATGCTTGTATGATACTCTATCAAAGGGACTTGACGGGCTTAATAATATAGTATTTAATTTGACCTGCATTGCACCTTAATATATTCATACTGACCGTTAACAGTCATCACAGTCTTTGTGATGTAAGAATGAGCATCGATTTTTTGCCAATCCTGTAACTGGAAATGACAACTAATTAAAATCCATTCGAATTCGTATCCTGCAAGTTGAATAGGGACAAATGAATAAGACAGCTGTCCAAATTCATTTCAATATCAATGAAAATAGCTTACTCTTGAACTTTCATTTTCACCTTTTCAATCCGAGAGGCCACTGACAAAAATCAATTTGTTTGACCGATTTAAAAGCAAATGTTCGTTCAAACTATATTAAAATTTCCAATTTAAGAACTTGACCCACTCGCCTACATAGTCAATGCTAACTTGGCATTTTTGCTTTTGGCATATTGAATGACCTTATTAAAATAAGCACATGAATGGATGATAAAAAGGGTTGAAAGAAAACAATATCTAGATAATCAATTTAAAGACATTTGTTTAAGGTAACTCTATGTATTATATAATTGATTAATCGTGAAAAAAATCATATTTTTGCAGCAGTGAAAATGAAAAATTGACAATAACAAACCGTGAACCATCCTTAAGAAATTACATTTTTTGGCAGACATAGTTTGCTTTTTTATCGCATTGTTTGGTGCGGTTCTTTTAAATTCTCTTTTAAACGAGACAAAAGAGCTGATTAGTAAACGGATGGAAAAAAAAACTCAACTAAAAACCCTTCAAACAGAGTTTGTAATATCGTTAATGATTTGACCATTTTGGCACACCATCATTCATTTCCCTTAATACCGTATTGAATAACTTAGTGCAATGGATTTATCATACCGAGTAATCGGTCTTCCTTTGTTATTCTTTTGTAATTTCGCCGCCGATATATCCATATAAACCTTTGGCTTCAAACACTTGGTGACAATTACTTGCAATACAAATATTCGTCACAGGGATTATTCTATAGGTTCATTAGATAATCTATCATGCATCATTGTTTACTCTTATTACTGCTGACACGGTCAATATTCCTGTTCTGTCGTTGGCTGCGCCTTTTACATCATCATTGCAAGATCGTTTTGTTAGGAGTTCCTGGTGTGGTTCAGTGCACGTGCTCTTTATAAGAATCAAATTAAATTGTGTATATACATACGACGCCGTCAGGGTACCGAGTATCTGAATCACATGTGTTTTAAAAACAAAACAAAATATAGTTATCTACGTTATACATGTATACATTAGGTAATAAACTTTAAGATTGTTGTTTTATAGTTATATGTATTTTATTTCGTTAGCTTATACTAAAGCAATCATGTAAATTCCACACATAAACATGTGTTTGCAAATGGTTAACTAGTGTTGATGTAATTCAAGATGGAGAAATCTATCGTTAAGTTATTACAAAATACTTTACATCCGGTCATAACGTACTGTATGAAGTTCTCACAGTTTTAATAATAAAAATAATGTTACCGCACTCCTGAATGGAACTAAATAGGTTTTTTAGGATAATATGAATCGTATAAAAGTCTAAGTTCTTTTATGCACGAGGTTTCTATACAAAAACCAACAAATAAAAATTGTTCTTAATCTCAATGACGAAATTTTAAGCATTCATTGATCAAATTGAGTGGGTTTTTTTTTTTATAATTATATTGACTCTACTTAAAATTGTTTGTATTTCTTTTAGTTTGTTTGCAAAACATAAAATTCAAAAACGAAAAATGCACTTTTAAAACCGAAAAAAGGCATCTCCAAAAGATGCTGTATACAAATTTTAACGTTTTACAGTGTACCAATTATAAAAATTATGTTAAAATAAAACAAATTGAAATACATTATCGTTTTTATATAACATCGACGAAAAACTGAAAAGATTGTATTTTATAATCTTTAGTTATGATAAACATTCTATAAAAAAAAAAGTCAATCTGATATTAATTCGCTTGCCTCCTAATTTTCAATTAGGTATACATTTAAATCCTTAAGCTTACATCGTCAGTTTTAACGATAATTATTGCTCTGCATTTGCATTGATTTAAGAATTAAAATACTTTAAGAATAAGATATGTTTTAATTATACATCAAGTATATATGCCCAGATCTAGAAATGAAAACACAAGTTTTCACTTTCTGATCGCTTTTGCAGAATGGCTTGTTCAATTATATTGTTAACTAAAAGACAGTCTATACATTGTATGATTGTTATAACACTTAATAAACTTTTTTGCTCTACAACTTTGGAACATCTGCAATCTGTGATGAATAACTGAAACTTTTCCATCAAGTTAGTATCGATTCTGGATCCACAGTAACGACTATCGAAAGCCGTTATAAAATAAAACGTTACCGAAGCCAGTGGAGTGTAATGACATTTTGGGAGAAAACTCCATTTGATATCGATTCCATTCTCTTTTTAACAAACTCTTCGAGACTGGACGTGTTGAATGCGATTCATATCATGTGACAAATCTGATCTTCACATTGTTTGACAATACCGCATAAATGCCTTTCTCGCTCTTCAGTGGCATTGCTTTTCATCTATCATTACTTCATCATAAAACCAAATTTCTGTAGTGTAATGGACGCTGGGTAATAAAAATGTTTATGTATTGGTGTCTCAACTGCGAAGGAAGACATATAAGCGCCTTATAATGATGTTCATATACATTTACCCATAAAGACAAAAGATGAGGCTGCGACTAGATTCACAGATGACAGCTCTGCCAATTAGTAATTAAACGCAACTACATTTACAACTCAAAGGAGCTTTATATTTAATCGGATTTCATGTTGAACATTAATACACGTTTTTGATAGACATAATTTGAAATATCTTAGAATATTGTTTTAGTAGATTATTTCTTTTCTTTCCAACATAGACTAAGTCTGTTATTCGTGAAAATGAAGTTGCTTTTTTAGGAAACCTATTTCTATCGATAATGCTATAATTACTTATTTCAAACACTTGGTTTGGAATGAAACTTATGTTCTATAAGTTAGCAAAACAATCTGCAACTCATTTTTTTTTCTTTGAAAAGCAATTGTTAACTCCATGGATTGTTGAAGCAATATATAAAATTTGATTTCCCAAACCGATATGTCGCGAAAGCCAGTAGCTTTAATATTATTCGTGGGCATTGATTTCCGTCGATTCGATAAAATACACATTTTAGAGGAGATAAAAAATTCGTCAACAATGGTTCTAAAGATGACTTGACATGTTCATTGGCTTTCGCGTATTGTAACTCGATAGGCAATTTGCATTTCCAAGATCGAAATTCAAACTTCATGTTATTCAACGAAAATGTTTGTTGGATTTATATTGATAAAACCTTGGTGATCAATCGTCTTTTGACAATGAGATCGTGTTCGGATTTCAAGTCTATAACAGCACCAATCCCTTCAGGTGTAATAATTCTATAGAAAAAAAAAAGTTAAATGAACATAGCGCGTGAGGATAACATATTACATGTATTAGATAATCAAATTTGTGTTAAGTCATGAAATGGATTTAAAATAATTTTGTTATAATTTTAAATTATTCCCCAGTCTTTTCCACTTAATTCAATATATACAAATTCGTTTATCCGCTTACTCAGTTGCACAATAGCGCCAGACGATTTAATGTTGTAAGGTTTTCAGTTCAAAGATCTTTAGATAACTAGAATGCAATTGCTGTGATGCAAGATTCATGCTGCAAGGTTTTACAAGGGACTAAAGGAATATACAAGGACAAAGTCGAACGTTGTTTGAAATGTAATCGTATGACTATCCATTTTCGACAAAGAGGATATCGCGAATACGATCTTTATAGGCAGAACCAATATCAAAAATGTTATTCAACAAGTACGATGCAGTCACCATGGCAGAGAAAAAGAATCTTTTGTATAGACCTAGTGACATTATAGTCCTAGTCCATTAGAGTGTCGTAAGACACCACGCTCATTATACTTGAACGAAAAGTTGAAATTTTGACTGGGTATCAGGGCAACATATTCATAAGTATTATTCATAGAATGAAACTCTGTCATACAGTCAACTGAAAGATGACTGAAATGTAACTTAATGGCAAAGCTATGCCACTCAGTCACCTTACCAGACGATTACATGACCTTTCAGTTTGCTGAATGACAGAGCTTCTTCCCACTGTGTACCTGGAGAAAAATTCGGGTGAAGGACCAACAGTTCACTTGTACGCCGAAGATAGAAGTTCAAGAGAACGATTACGGTGATGTTATACATATACCCTTCATTGATCTCGTACTTAAGACATTTATTAATTCTTCTTCCAACACCTAATTAAGCATTATCATCTAAACAAGAATAGAATTCCTGGGTCCCCCGCCGGTCAAGCAGTATACTAGTATCGAGTCTATCGACCAAGGCTGATTTTCGAACTTGACCAACGTATTAGTGGTATAAACATTTGGTATAAATTTAATGAAAATCCGTCAAAATTTGTAGGCATGAGGGCGCTTACAAGGTCAATTTTTGGATAAACTGGGGTCATTATAGTGGTCAAAGTCCCATAACTCCAACAATAAGTATTGACCAATGCTGATTTTCGAACTTGACCAAGGTATTAGTGGTATAAACATTTGGTATAAATTTAATGAAAATCCGTCAAAGTTTGTAGGCATGAGAGCGCTTACAAGGTCAATTTTTGGATAAAACGGAGTCATTATTGTGGTCAAAGTTCGATAACTCCAACAAAAAGTATCGACGAATGCTGATTTTCGAACTTGACCAAGATAGTAGTAGTATAAACATTTGGTATAAATTTAATGAAAATCCGTCAAAATTTGTAGGCAGGAGAGCGCTTACAAAAAAGTGTGACGGACGGACACACGGACGCACGGACACACAGACCCACGGACACACGGACCCACGGACGGACGCCCGGCATTTCTATGTCCCCGCACCGCGTTGCGGCGGGGGACAATTAAATAATATACTTCTTTATGTCCTCGCAAACAAAGTCTAGGGAAGGGGGTATATAGGAATCAACTTGTTTGTATGTCCGTCAAAATGTGAAATCGTGTCCGGTCTATATATTTCTTACACAGAAACATTGGAAGTTTCTACTTCACACGAAGATTGCGTATATGTCAGAATGACATGAGAATGTGTCATGATTTTGACCCAAGATCATTTAGGTAAATTCAAGGTTACTGAATGGAAAAACATGCGCGTATCCAGAAAATTTTTCCAGGGGGGGTCCGAAGGATAATTGTGTTTGCGAGGGGGGGTCCGAGGCATATTTTCGCGATAATTTTACTATGTAAATTTAATAAATTTTTATTTTCCAGGGGGAGTCGGGACCCCCCCGACCCCCCCTCTAGATCCGCGCATGGAAAAATGCAGTGTCGGGTCTATATCTCTCTAATGGAGAAACATCAAAAGTTTCTATTTCACAAAAAGATTGCTAATGATTTGAGGGTGTGTCATAATTTTGATCCAAGTTTTTTTATGGAAAGTCCAAGGTCACTGTAAGAAAAAAAACTATTAATAGTTTGTGTTTGGTCCATATCTTTCTTATGAAAAAAACGTTGGAAGTCTCTTCTAATGACATGAGTGTGACATGAACCAAATGTCATTTGTGAAAGTTAAAGGTCATTTTTTAATCCTGTAAAGGCCATACAATGTAAAGGAAAAAGATAGGAAGCTAGAGTGTGACACAAAGATTGTCTGTGCCATCAAAATATGTACTGACCATGAGCTCTGGTCATTTTTGCAAGATCAAGGTCATTTTAAAAAAAATGTGCATCCATTACATGTCAATGAGAAATACTTGAGTTAATATATTTTCTAAGCGAAGAGTATCATTTGTGAACTTACCTAATGTACCTCTAGTTCAATATTTTATGTAATTCTGAAGTTGATGAGGTAAGAAGGCAAATTGTCAAACAAGACTATGTGAATGGATGTACCGTTGATTAAAAGTTTGTGCACTCTTTAAGTATCATATTTATAGTATAATAGATTGTAGGTTTAATCAATAAAGTTTCTGATTCATTCAGAATAAATAATTTTTACTATAATTTGTTTATTTTAATGTTTCAACTGCAAATACTTTAAATGCTGTGAGCTATTGAAAATTTGAAAATGCCTTTAATGTTCATTCTTTAAAAGGTCTCTTTTTATAGTATTATTATCATTAAAACATCATTGGTCGAATCTTTATTACGAAAAATGAAAGCAGATTATTGTATTATTATACTTACATTATACAACACTGGTTACGTTTTTAGTTTTCTATTTTATAGCAGTATAACAAAGCGTTTACTTGAGGTGTTAAAGACTTGGTATAAAAGAGAAAGCGAGGCAGTAGACGCGAAAGATATAAAATTAGAAAATAACTACAACTGAATCAATTAAAACATGAAACTATTCCGCATAACACTTTTTACTTTTATTTGTACATGTAATATAGTATTGAATAATATAGAAATTATATTAAAACAAATATAATGCATACAGGAAAATATTCGCCCCCGTTTTATTTTCGCCCCTTTCACCCTTGTTGTCATCGGGCGAATTTAAGACTGGGCGAATTCAATACGGGGCGATATTTTTGGCAATTGTAGAAGGACGAAAATTACATGAGCGAAAAAAACCCTTTATACAGTAGCTACTGACTAACTTGAACTGCATGGCATCTCCGTAATGTAACAATAAAGCTCATGTCGAACGTAACAAAAATGCACGACAGGGATGCATTGATATCCATATTGACATAACCAGCAACACGCCAGACCGCCAACTCATAAACAAGTTATAAATAAACATTCCGAGAGCTCTGTTTGCTTGGATTAATTGGCGTTATGTTTGAACTCATGAACTCATTACTGCCACAGTCACACAACTGGTTACAGTACATTTGATATAGAGATCACCACAAAGTCCATTTTACTTAGCTCCGAACTAATCTTCTTAAGATATAAATTGATTAGGTTCAATGTATTCGGCTTGTCGGTATACCTATTTTGATAATGATTATTTTTCTTCCAAAATACAAAGTATTGCTCATTTAATTTGGTTATCCTGTCGACGGTATTGGTTATTAGATACTTGGTTGTATCTATATCAGGGAACGATCAACACCATTTGGTTTGACACAGGACTAAGCAAAGTATTGAGCTCGATATGTTTATTACATGCAAACTGTTTCAGTTGTTCATTCGATATTTGTACTTATGAAAATTCCATAGTGGTTACCCTCAGGTTTCGAATAGATTGATTCTAAAAGTACTAAGCAATATGATTTTCAGCAATCATATCCAAAAAAACAAAAACAACAAATAGCCTAGATTTTTGTAAAGAAGGAATTAAGATAAGGATATTGTAACTTGTACATTTATATAAGTGTGCGTAGTTGTGAAAAAATACTGTCAAAACATTGGTAGCGTTGTTGGAATCGTAATATATATTTTTTTTTAATTTTACATAAACGAACAACTCTTTTCCGAAAATCTGAAGTGTATAAACTTTGATCCTGAATGAGCAAAATACCACTGTGTTTTCTTATATTGAAATATTCAAATCGCATAGAAAATCAAACGTTTTAATATGAATTGCGTTGTAAATGCGATTGAGGGTTGACATCTCATATGATAAATAATTTAAAAAAAAAATAAAAAAAAAAATTACAGTTGCTACAATATATTGCATACGGAACAAACACTTAAAAGCCAGAAAGATTGTAATTTTTTAGTCAGCTACAACAAAAAGAATTAAGGCTCCATATAATCAATTGCAGTTTAGATTTTGATCCATGTCCAATCGTCTAAAAATCAAACTACATGTAGTTTCCTTCTCATTTCAGTTTTATTAAAAATAAAAAATAATGTTTACAATGTAAAGCGGACAAAAATTGTAAAACAAATTAAGCCCATTTATGTATTTAGAGTTATTCCTTGCGCTTTTGCACGTTATCATCTAGTAGAAACATCTTTGGGTTCGAATTAATCGGTAAAATAAAATTAGTTGTCATTCTACAAAAATGAATATCGTGAGATCGATTTTTCAAGATATTACCTCGACAAACTTCCTGTGGCTTTATAGCTCTTAAAAAACGAACAATTTTGGAAGCGATATATTCCTTGTGTGATGTTATAGATGTTCCGTTTCAAGGAGCAAGATGACATATAACATGAAATTTTAAACAACTTTGCAAATTGGTGGTTTATATATATAACACTGTGCCGGATAATTATCCAGTGCCAAGGTGGCATTTTAGCACCCGCTTAAGATGCAGTGTCTGAAAAATCCACGTATACCAAATGATAGATCCATTGTCTAGAGAGTATAAAACCACTTTTGTTTTTAGTGTGTTTCACCTGACAGGTAAGATATTTACCTTTAAAAATTAATATCCCATCGGAAAATGATAATTCCCATAGGAGAATTGATTCTCCTACAGGTAATATTGACAATCCTATAGGATTTTTTAATTGTCCTATAGGAATTATATTTCCTATAGGAGAAATGGTATTTCCTGTAGGAATTTGATTAAGACATGTAGTTGTCCTATAGGATATTAAGTTTTCCTATCGGATTTTAACAAATCCTATTGGAATTGAAATTCCTATAGGAAGTTCTTGTATTCCAATATTTCAAATTACCTATAGGAATATTGTTTTTCCTATAGAAAAAAATTTTTTCCTATAGGAATTTATTTTTGAAAGGCAAATATCTCACCAGACAGGTGAGATACAATTAAGGTCGCTCCACACTCGTAAAATTCTCTGAGGAAAGTTGAAAAACCGAACTGATTTCGACTTAATAGCCTTAAATATCATCAATTGTTAGAAAAAATATACATGTCATCACACTTTTTGAGATGCCAGATACACATAAACTAAAGCATATTTTAGCATAAGAAAAATGTAATTTTTTTTTTTGTTAAAAGTAAAATCTTGTTGGCAGAAATTTGTTTTTCTTGTTTAATTTCAATGTCAACTTTATCAGAAAACTAAAATTACAAAAGTCTTTTAAAATTAATCGTTGGAATAAGAAAAACTACAGCATTTAGACATACAACTGAGAGAAAAGTCAGAAAAAGAGTTATTTCCCCTTTGCATAGATAAAATATATAAAAATTTGGAAATTTAGTTTAAAATTAAGTGCGAAAATATCTTGAACCTACCAATAATTCTAATTACATCCATGTGATTATATTCACATAAAATAAATAAAACTATCTTGCACAATTTTTAAAGAATTGAAAGTTTTACAAAAAAATGTGACATCACAGAACACTGGATCTACTTTAAAACAAAGGTGTTTGTTAACTCTTTAAACAATGGTCTATCATATGGCATATTTGAATTTTTCGATATATGCAACTTAAGCGGGTGCAAAAATTCCACATTGGCACTGGCATAATTATCCATCACAGTGTTTTATATATATATATATACATATATATATATATATATATATATATATATATATATATATATATATATATATATATATAAACAAACCGGCTCAATTTAAATGTCCACATTCTATGATATATGTATACCCCATGTAAAAATCAGTGTGTTATGCGGCAATCTTATCTCTACATTATTTGTTACAGATGGAGACGATGCGTATGTAGATGATATCATGCAAGAATTTAAAACAGCTAAAAGGTTTGTAAAAAGTTTTTAGGTCAACAAAAAATAAAACGAAACCCAACAACATAGCCATTCAATTCATACAAAGTGTACATGAGTATATGTATCGGTTCGATACAGGATGTCCTAGAATATCTGATACCATTTACTGTTTAAATAACCTTTAAGGTCAGACGACACGTTCCTCAATTTTAGATAACTTTTTCCAGGAATTAGTTAATGGTTTACTACTACTTTGAAAAGCTTTCTTGCAAAACATTAGGGTACCTTACCAGGCATTTCCTGCAAAATACTAGAAGTATGCGATATCCTATACAATCTCCTTCAAAATACACTGGAATTGCTGATATGAAAATGAAAACCTCTACGGGACAGCGAAATTCACTATATTAGAACAATATCTCCGCCGGTGCGGGACTTTGAACTCACGACCTCTAGAACCTATACGCTTTTGGCAGTGAGCGGCCACGGTTCTCACCACTCGACCATCTAGACATATAACCAAATCCAAGTAAATTTTGATCATTTTTAAAGTAATTATAAAATTAATATTTTTTATTGGAACTCTTTATTACGAGGAGATACAAAAAAGATTTTTGAGGAAACGTGTCCTCTGACCTTAATTAGATTTTTATAACGAATAATCAAAGGCATTTTCATAATTGTATATGATGTAAATTTTCACCCGACAACTCTCACAAACAGTCATAAGTTTTTGACAACTTGAGAATTGTTTTTAACAACTCAACAAAAAGAAAGTGCGTCAGAATGACGTCAATTACATCAATGACAACGTCAATTGGATGAGTAAAATTCCTTACAACGACCACTGCATGTTTGTTTGGATGTATTACCCCTAGGTAATCCTACAATCGAACAACTATATATGAGATCTGTTTGAATTGAAAGTTTTCAAAAGAAAAATGCTTGTTCTCTTGTCTGATTCAACTTGAATAAAATTCATTTCAACCAAATAAATATGATGCAATTTTGTGACATCATAATTCAATGAAAGGCACGTTTTTATCATACACTTTTTGTTGGGAAAAATTAAACTATAATTTTACATTTTATCTGATCATGAGTCACAATTTACAAGATTTGACCATATATTATTACTTATTAGGTTAGTTACTGACTCACTACGGAAATATATTGGGTTGATCAATCTCATAGATGGCGAGGCGAATTCCGTAGTAAGTCATAATAAGTGTTTTGTTTTCCCGAGGACTATCAAGCGACATATTTATTCACAAATAGCGATGATCTACGCAAATCCATGTACAAGATGCCTAACATCTCGTCCAATTTAACTCATTTAAACTCTTCAAGATTTTCAATCTCACATTTCAAATATTCTTTAAAAATCTTTGCTTCACCCGTGTTTACTTACAATGTTTTGTTGCTATTCAATTTTATGTTTTCTCCCTTTCCTCTGCAGAGATTTGAGCAAATTTCGACGCTGCCATTTTGTTCTGCCCCAGACAAAACAATGTGACGTCAATATTCTAAGGGCAACAAGTCTCATTTTAAAGAATTTCAAAGGGCAACTACTCCAAATACTTTAAGAACTTAAGGCATGCGGTTTATGTATTAAATACTATGAAATGTCGAAATGAGTAAGCGAAGCGTCTACCAATGACGGCCATATTGCCTAATATTATTTCTCACAGAACAAATATAGAGATATATGAGGCAATCACGTGCTATGTTTAAACCAATGAAAATGTGACATTTCAGTCCAAGGGAAAACACTATTTAAAAATATGAATTTCAAATGGTATCAGATATTCTAGGACACCCTGTGCTATACGGAATTTCAAAGTAACGATATCATATAGGAAGATGTCTTCTACTACAATTGTACCCAATGAATACTTTTTGTTTCATTGTGCATATGCATGGTCCACGTAACTCTCATCTATACATTAATTACTATTAATGCTTCTTTTCGGACTTATGGACAGTTTTATTTCAAATGATAGTGTGTTCATCATATATTTAGTGTAAACGTGGAACTTATTTGCAAACATGACAAACGTTTCGCCAAATTAGGTTTCTCCCTTATTCTGCAAAAATGATTCGACGTAAGCTTTTGTTTTATAGAAATATAACCACGCCAATAATATCATTAACTGAAGAACTGATGTTTACATGCAGCTAGCCCATTAGCAGGAGTTCAGTTAATGGTTCATAAGACGTCTCCCTCTCTTAAACAAACCTGAACCTGTTGTGGCTGTCATATATTTATCAAATGGTTCCGAGAGCGGATTATCTGTATTTATCCTGCTGCGCTGTACTTTTTCTTTGTATGACATGCTGAACTCTCTTACAACTCAACGATTGACGATCAGTTTTGGGATGCGTATTATAAAATGCCTTACTGTAGCATTGTTAACATTAAAATCGGAAAAATAATTTTTGACCAAAATCGTGACCATGTCTCTTAAAAAAAGCAACACAGTGTCACAGTAAATAAACTGAATGTCTAAACTAGTCAAAAATGCCGACAATAGGATATCGGGAACGCAATCGCTTCATGACAAAAACGGTCAAATTGCTATAAAAAGATGATACCATTTACATGCCATGAGTATCAACTCTACATCGAGTACAACTGCAGAATTATACTTTAACCATCGATCTAACAAAACAAGCATTCTGAGAGTATTGCATAAGCAATACACGTCCCCTACCGGTTTGTATTATTCTATGAAAGCTTCCAAGCACACAACTATTTCAGAGCTATTGTAAACGAGATGTCATGCTTTAATCAGAGATAAAAGAACAGAGGAAATTAAAACTATATAGTTGATATAGAAATGAAATAGGAAATAGGTAAAATAATACTCTTCATTTCATCTCCTGTAATTTCGCCAAGTCTATTCTGTATTCGCTGGTAAAAATTTGTAAAAACAATGCACTGTTATGCACAATATCATTTCTTACCGTCTTCTGTACCCCGAATCAAACCAAACAGTTAAACAGCCCAACCCGACAACGAACCCGATTGTAATAATACAAAAAAAACCTGCCGATTAAATTTACAACACAATGCTTGACACTATTTTATAGAATTTATTTGTTTGTTAGAAATGATAAAAGGAATGGTACAGGAAAAGGAATGGTACAAGTAACGCACGATATTATTACTGACTACATACTGACCTCGTTTATTCAGTTACACACCGAACCCGATAACGAACCCGAACATTAAAAAATTGGAATATAAAAAATTAATTTTCTCGAAAACATGTCAATCAGACGCTACAAAAGTGTAAACTTGATCTGTAGTTTGACATTTTGAAGCTGTTCAGCAAGTTTCATATTATTCCTCAAATGCATAAAGAAAAAAAGTGTCGAAAACTGAAGTGGGACAGACAGACGGACGGACTGACGGACGGACAGACAGACGGACGCAGAGGAAAGCTATAGTCCCCTCCGGTGAAACCGGTAGGGGACTAATAAAGCAATAGTCTGTACACCAGGTCCTCTCTCTTTTTTGAATGACATTTCTAAAAAGAGAAGTACTTGCTAGTTAAAACCATATAATAATTGCCTTCCACACAGGTTACAAATTTTACAGTTATGGTTAAGCAATCGTTGAACATTTTGTAAACAAAAGAAAAAAAAATACCAAATGAGATTTAAATTGCATACAAAGTAGTATTTTACCTTTAAATCATATGAATCTTACGATATATTGTGTTTATCTGGTAGGGTAATTGAAATTCATTGTGCCTTTTTTAAAAAGACATTGTAGATTTTTAAATGATGATATTCATACATACTTTGTTTCATTTTGCAGGCAAATTGTGAATCCCTCTGCATGTATGTCATGGGGCCTTCCTTGCATTCCAGAGAGTCAATATCGGTTTGCACGGTGTTGTGCGGGATACGTGTGCGCCTGCAATATCTGGAAAACAGCCTGTAAATGTCGATCACGGCTGGGTTAAAAGAATGTGCTTGTAATTGTGTTAAAATAAACTAAATAAATTTAGAATCTTATGTTTATAATTTCAGAATAAAATATCAATGCATTATAATTTTTTTCATGCGGTTTATAATAATTATGCCTTTTTGTTAATTCCGTTTAATCATAAGACGATATATAAATGTCTTAAAATTGTATATTTCTGATAGTCTAATGATTTCTTCGTGAACAAATTTCAGGAAAGTTTGTACGGATTTGAGTACATTAAAATCATTTCAAATACTTTAGCATCTTTTATTTCATAAAATCTATTTGCATTCAAATTGATATACAAAACATGAATTCCTTGCCTTTATTGAAAAATTAACAGTTTTGTGATTGACAATGGCCGACTTGTGTCAGTGAAATTAAAATCAAACCAGTTTAATCACAATTTGTAATATGATGGGCGCAAATTAAAGCAATCCCAATATTATTATAATATTTGATTACATATAACTTTAACGAAAATTTAATACATAATATGTACACAATTCACAATTTTTACAATGATTTCTATACTTACGTCGACTCGATATATCCCAGTGAACTTGAAAAAAAAGTACCTCAGAGTCTGCGTCATCTGTTTCATATCTGAATATTTAACTGGAAATGGACATTGATGGTAACCTAACATAACATTCTGGTAAACTTGATGACTTCATTTTTCTATAGCCAACTTTCCTTTCTTATGTAGCAATATACCTTCATCACCTGCATATGGTGTTTTTGTCTTTCAGTTAATTCGATACACAAGGGCATTCTCTTCGTATGAATAGTTTTAAGGCGAGGCAAGCTACTGACGAACAAGTTGACAAAACAGGACTATCAACATTCTCTTTTGAAGCCATCTTTTCGTAAGTTCTATGGTCGATACAACAACCTTGTCAGCAAATACAATCTTCTGCTCGATCGCATGCTGACTGACGTTTTTCATACCAGTTGTTAGACAATTATGATAATTAATCACCTTATTGTCTCAGGAGTTTTCCGGGTTTTCCAACGGAATAATCCGGTTATTAAAATGATGAAAATCGCGGGCGGGTGGCCGGGCAGCTGCCAAAAGGGTACCCTCATTGTACGGATAACTCCTCTTACAGTTTTCAACGTAGGAAGGTCTTCTTTTGCAGATCAGTTGTACATATATTAGAGGTGTGCATATTGCTAGGATTTTGATTTCCGATAATTTATGCAAAAAATACCAGTTTTTGAACTTAATCATTTTTTGGCAAAATATTGCATAAAGGGTACCCTCATTGTAAGGATAACTCCTCCTACAGTTTTCAACGTAGGAAGGTCTTCTTTTGCAGATTAATTGTACATATATCACAGGTGTGCATATTGCTAGGAGTTAGATTTCTGACAATGAATGACAAAAATACCACTTTTTGAACTTAGTCATTTTTTGGCAAAATATTGCATATAGGGTACCCTTATTGTACAGATAACTCCTCCTACAGTTTTCAAGATAGGAAGATGTTCTTTTGCAGATCAATTGTACATATATCAGAGCTGTGCATATTGCTAGGATTTTAATTTCCGATAACTTATGAAAAAATACCAGCTTTTGAACTGACAAAATATTGCATACAGGGTACCCTCATTGTACGGATAACTTCTCCTACAGTTTTCAAGACAAGAAGTTGTTCTATTGCAGATCACCTGTACGTATATTAGAGGTGTGCATATTGATATGAGTTTGATTTCTGATAATTTATGAAAAAAATACCAGCTCTTGAATTAAGTCATTTTTTGGCAAAATATTGCATATAGGGTACTCCATTTCACTGGATACGGTTGGTAATGTGTATCAATTAAGGGTTAACATGAATTATGGATACAGTTCAAATAAAAGAAAACCCGGTTTGCCGTCACATTGACAGCTTTTCACTTGTTTCCGATTACGACAAAGAGCACACGGCGGATGTGGCCGGTCAGCAGAGGATGCTCACTCCTGATCCTACCTCTATTTTTTTTTAGGTCTGTGTTGCTCTGCTTTGAATTTGTATTTCGTTTATGGATTTTTGAGATGGTTGACAGTTTGTTATTCATGTATGTTTTCATGTAAAAGATGGAAATGGTATGTACACTGTATCTTTAAACCTTATATATTCCATATCTTTACGTTTAACATTGACAATCAAGAACCAATTGATTCCAGATACAAGTGTAGTTTTTGAATACTTGAAATGTCTCCTATGACTTTTCCAAATGAGTTTTGCGATTTCTATAAGATAGTGAGCATACATCGAGGTGTTTAATTTTTACAGAAAAATACAACCACTTGAATAGTTGATCAAATTACATAGCAACCGGAGGATTTAACTAGGTGAAAGCGAATTATAATTTAGAAACATACTATTTAATATTATGCTAATTTTAGTGTCAGTATTATGAAAGGAATAAGGAGTCATTCTTTGAGTATCATGAGTTGATCAAATACGAAGCCGGTTATCAAATCCAAGAAAGTCAGAAGCGTTTTTATCATATCTGGCTGTATTTGATCATCTCAATGATTCCTGATTATTTATATATTGATTTAATTTTCAGCAGTTGTAAGTCAATTTTAATGATGAAATGTATTGGACTATAACATTACGAAATCGATTGTAGTGCTACATGTACTCTGGAGGATGTCAATACTGTCGTTTCAAAATACAACATTTAAACGCAGCTCATATTGCTTAAAACGTCTATTCCATATCATATCCTTTGTGGATCAAAAAGATATTAGACCTTTAATACATAACGCCGACTACGTATACACTGGAAAGAGATATATTACCGAAAAAAGTTATCTCACCTTCGCATGCAATTATTTTGCATATAGTAAATTTGCCGGGTTCGAGTTTCAAAGAGGCAGTTGCCAAGCAATCCAATTTGTCGGTACAACGTCATTTTATTTTAAAAGCACTGTATTATTTACAAGTAATTGGCTTTGTATATATTCCATCATGCTATCCTTGGTTTATGGTGAAATACAAGAATACATGTACACAACCCTTTGTGTCAGGAAAATCCTTTGACACTCCATGCAAGGATTTCCTGTCACCTTGGAGCATATGTTTCAGTATAATGTAGGGCTTGAAGCCACGTTTTGGACGTCATCGCAATGTGATGGTGATAGAGGCATGTTGAGACATACACATGTATGTGTTATTGTTTTGCTTTGGATAAAATGACCGAACGTCATTGGTAATGAATACGCGTCACATGATTGTTATCACCTCGCCTTCTTTAAACAACTTAATGTACTTCCATACTGAAATATAGCGGAATCATAAACTGAAGTTATGCCCATTGCCGACTCGCCTTCTGGGTATAGATATATATTTATCGGCCTGTCGTAAACACACATTGGTCTCAAAGCGTATATTTTGTTTCTTATATCTTGACATTACAATAAATTAAAGCCTTTTCGTTATACAAAACCTATACGGAATGAAAATTGACCAATTTAACAAAGAGCTAAAACGCATAATAGGTATCTACGCAACGAGGTGTAACTCTATTTATATGGCTGTATAAACTGTGAGCACTACAATGGGTCCCTACTCCAGAGTGTTTTGGCAGGCTAAAACAGAGTTGGCGAAATGTGCCGGATTACCGGCGATCTCCGATAGTTTTTATGGATGTCCGGTAAAGGTTGAAACCACGCTGATTTGATACTGAACTTGGAATTAATGGAATTTGGGAATTCAAAAACTTGTTTTCATGTTATTAATTAAAATTACGATAAAAGAATTAAACGGTTGTTGGTTGTGTTTTTCCTACGGAGGTTTATCGCCAAACCAGAAACTAGGTCAACGGTTTTAAATGTTACATTTCTAATGCTAGTTTCCGGTTTTGAATAACGCATCCAATAGCCAAGGTCAGACATTGTTTACCATTTATGCATAACGGATGGCAAAAAAAAACTGGGCAATTTTGCTTAAAACTGAGAAACGGAAAGCAACAGGACATGATACATCATCAAAAAAAAAAAGATATCGAGAAAATTTAATGAAAATTGGACCAAAGAGCTAAAGTGGTTTAGATATGACAATGAGAAACGTCTAATGCGCTGATTTGCACAAATTTTGTTACCACTGGAAAACATAGAGGAAATCATCCAATTAGCTTCATCAACGGTTGTTCAAATTTTAAAACTTCAGCTCTAAAGGACCATGAATCGTCCAAACTACATACAGACGCAGTTGCACATTTTAAAGCAATTGAAAACCCTTTTAACAAACTGTGACAAAGCACACACCGATTTCTTTTAATGAACATAAACGACACCAACTATAAAATCATTTTAGAAATGTACATCCATGCCTTTGTAAAAAAAAAAAACCCAACAGTCCAATAAGAGATATTATTTGGCTAACTGCATTGGACAAAGCCAAGAACATAGACGTTGGAGAAACTTACTCAAACTGAAAATCAGCCACAACTTTCATGGAATATATATCGGAGGCAAAGACGAAAGTAACAGATCTAGAAGTGGTGAAAAATGCCAAATTTTACAGTCTTAGTATGGACGGAAGAACAGATGAAGGGTGTGTTGAACAGAAAACATTGTTTGTTCGAGTTTGTAACCAGAGTAAATGGACACACAAGTTCTTTACATTGGGGAACCCTCCTCAACTTGTGCTACAGATCTGCATGCATTTGTGTTGGACAATCTCAATAACTTACGTTAGATCTAAGATGGTTGGATTTGGGTGTGCACAGGATGCATCTCTGCCATTCAGTCAATTGAAAGGTGACTGAAAAGTGACTGAATGGCATAGCTATGCCATTCAGTCACCTTTCCAGACCTTTCATTTATCATTCAGTTCACTGAATGGCAGAGCTTCATCCTGTGGTGATGGAGCTGTTAACATGGTAAGAAATTATTAACAATATCTGTAAAAATATATTTGTATATTGCACAATAAAATCAGTTTCATTTGATTTAATGATTTATGAATTAGTAATGTATATAGATTTAATTATTTGAATTTCCCGCTCCTAATAAAGGGATGATTTCTCAGACGTCCGCGTTAAAAGGGTAAATAATCTTCGCATCACCAACATAAGATCAGAGTAGTTCTGACTTCAGAAGCAAACAGACGTGTTGCAAAAGGTTAGTATCCTGGTAAATTCCCATAAGAGAACGTGGAAGTTTCCTTCCTCTTGCGGGGTGTGCCGAGCTTACTACACTTTCTTAGCTACACAGTGATTGAGTACTCATCTGTTGAGCACTCACATCGTTCGATCGAGAACTCATTTGTTGGGTACTCATTGGATCTGGTTTACTCATTAGTTGAGTATGCATTCCTTGGAGTTGGTTGATATTCATTTGTTAAATACTGATTGAAACTCATTAGTTAAGTATAGTTTGTTTTGGTTATTTTAATCGTTCATAAGTAGAGTTAGAGTTTTAGCTTTGTAGTTTTTATAATTTTAGTATTGTAAGTGATTTTCTTTTAAAAAGTGATTTTTGTTACTCAAACTAATTAGGAAATAATTGATCAATTACGCCGATCTTGTCCATATTCAGGCGGAGTTATTATTTTTGCGTAGTCAAAATTTTTCTTAGTAGTTTGTAATTAAGTTCTTTTGTTATATCTCAAACTCAGTTTAGAAACTGAGGGATCCCGAAAAACTAAACACCCTTTACAATCTGTATTTTCTAATTTAAGCAAACCAGCACGCGACTTCTAAATTACAATGTATATTTTCCCCATCAAAGTATTTGACATTTTTATGCGTTTGTTTTTCAGGTTTTTTTTTATTAAACATTTGTTTATCTATTTATTTATTGAACTTGAGTTTATATAGATTCTTTAGGATTCCTTTTGTTTCAATGTAATATACAGTTGTATCGTCCCCCGCTTTTACTCTAAGTTGAGAATATTAATTTAGGTATTTCCGTTTGTTCGTCTATAAGTCATGTTTGTGCATTTCTGGTTATTACAAATTTTACAACGAACTGAAAAAATTCTGACCCACTACTTAATATTTATTTCTAGAATAATAATATAAAACCCTCTTAATAATTATTTCTAGAATGGTAAAGTATAAAGCCTACTCCTTTTCTTTTACGGGAGATAAATAAACGTTTACACCAAGTGAAAGAAACAAACTCATGGATAAGTTTTTGTTTTGTTTCAATATGATTTCGTTTCACACTTGATAGGTATTTTAAATATGGCATGTTAAACTTCCATTAGTAAACTTTTTAAATATTTCTATTCAAAATTCAATTAAATAAAACATTATTTTTATTTTACAGGTTGTTTTTTTTTTTTTATTTGCAAAACCGTTTAAAACATGTTTTATTGTAACTTTTCAACACATCTGGCTCCGAGGTTATTAAATTTTTTTCATACTCCTACTCCAACTCCTACTCCTTACTCCGAGTATCATTATGTACTCCGCTGAGTTCGACTTTAAAATCCGAGTTTTTGGAACACAAACTTGAACTTCGGAAATGGAACTCTTTAGGTTATGGAGGTAAGAATTGTTACTTTATGTAAATATTTTTTACGTATTTCTATACAGGGCCTCTCAATTGGTAGAAAAAAGCGGGGACACATAAAAAGAAACTTCTGCAAATGAACTTATTATCGTCTGTTACATTATCATTAACAACATGGGACGAATGAAATTGGGGATGGGAAATTAGCCGAAAAGAGATAATAGGAGTGATCTTGAAGAGAAGACCTCGATTCAGAGTGTAGAGGAGAGGAAGGGGGATTTTTTCAGATATTTGAAAGGAATGGGATCGAAGAAGAAATCGGTAAGTAGAAAAAAAGGGTGGGATGACATATGCAGTGTCCTCAACTCTAAGTACAAATCATATATTCTCATAACAGTTAACCCTACTGATATTGTATATCATGTACGTGTTACGTGGTTTCTAGGAAGTCGCCATGTTGTTTACTACTGCTTTCACCGACGTCCGCGTTTCATTTTGATTGATATTTTTTTAATTTTTCAATTATAATGTCATATGGCTGAAAGGTATAATTGCTTTTCGATAGAATGAATTGCTTGACTATAATGGATCAATAATAAAATTAATGTGGACCAGTTTTGAAATACAGCATATGTGCATCATTTTTTTTATAAACTACATCTATAAATATATATTTTATTCATGTCTTATTATTTAATTTAAGACAGTATCCAACAGCAAAGCGGGAAGTGTAAGAAGTGAAGAAGAAATATTTTAATCTAAAGCAGAGAGGTTAGTGTGTATACTGTGTGTATGTATGTGGAACTGTTTTAATACATTCTATTCTATTTATCGTTTTATTATGTATATTACTTGTTAAATTAATTTGACATGTCTTTCATTCCTTTTGAATTTTGTTTTATAGCAAATTGAGAAGATTGACACAATCAAGCGTTCCATTCGAAAGACAGACGGTGGTCCAGCACCCCCTCTCTCTCTCTCTGTTTCCTGGGGAAGAGGCTATGGTAAAGTCCCTCGAAGGGAGGCCAGTCTTTGCTGGCATTCCAGATGGGATTGACACGGATGGTTATATATTTGTGATGTTTTTTTTCATACATATGAACATACATGCATAAATGTTGAAGAATGAAATTGCATCAGTGATAGATGTATAATACCATGATGTATAATGTTATTTAAATATATGTTAATATACATAATACAAAATATATAATTTTCCACAACAAGGTACTGTTTTCAGATATTATTTAAAAAGTTAATATCCAAAATGAACTAATTTGATTAAATTGTGATTTCATTATGGAAAATACAGGTACATTTATATCAAAACTCCTTCACCATTGCAGCGGGTTTCCCTGTGTTGTGCTGTTCTTTCATCGCGCATTCGCAAATCAAACACACATAGAGAGTGCATTGACAACGTGGACTTAGGAAAACATGTTTTTGTACAAAGTGATAACAAGTGAAAACCTGTCAAAATGACAGCAAACCTGGTTTTCTTTTATGTGAACTGTATCCATAATCCATGTCAATCCTGCATTGATAAACACTACCTGCCGTATCCAGAGAAATAAAGTACCCATATGCAATATTTTGCAAAAAATTATTTAGTTCAAAAGCTGCTATTTTTTTCATTGATTGTCACAAATCAAAATCCTAGCAATACGGCCATCTCTGATGCATGTACACTATTAAACATTATTAAATTTGATGTATTTATGACGTCATGTACATGTATAAATAATTTGTTATATTATTAATTCAACCTTTTTCAAAGTAAACACTCATAATTAAAAATAAATCCAGAGTCTTAACAAATGAATGCCGAGGTGTAAGAAACAGAGATATAACGGTGCAGATGATGGCGAACAGGATGCAAAAAAATCGCCTTTCAATTGCAAAATTAAAGAAACATTTATGTCGGAATAAATATATTCGTTCACTCTAAACAAGACTTATAAAAAGAAGTTACTCCTCTTCGTCAGTATCCTTGCTAGCTACAACATGTAACAATAAAGATCTTTTTCTCCTGGTTTCGATTTTGCTGGAGTGAGTCGACCTTTACAGAATATAATACGATTAAATAAGTATTTAATGGGTTACAGCCATGTCATTAATATTGGGTAAAACCGATCCTTTAAACAATGCATTTTTATTGATTACACTCTATAATCTCGTAAGTAAAACAGCTTCCTGGTCGTCCATTTAAGAATACATCGATTATAACATCAATGTCAGGATCATATTACACAGACAAGAAGCTGTAGCATACTTATGAAGTGTTCAATGTCACTGCCAAGCTCATGTTATGTGAAGAATGAGCCATATAAGGCTAACGGGAAAAAACACTGATCTGGACAAAGATTATTAAGTTGTGTGATATGACCTTGACCTAGAAACATCTTTCAAAATCTCTGCAGACTATTTGACCTAAGGCACTCTGCTACAGAGTTTGAGCCAAGGAAGAACAGATTAAGACAAGCTTAAGAACAATGATTATTCACAGAATTATGCTTTGACCTCAATATTTGACCAGGATGCAGAAAAATCGCCTTAAAGAAAGGAGCTTTATGCCGAAGCGGCAATAAAATGTTCATGTTCGACCTTCACAAGACACAAAACTGTAAGATGCTCCTATGTGTCTATATTCTCATACCGGCTAGTTAACAACTACGATCTGCTCCTTTTCTCATTTCATTTTGTCCTTATTTTTTTTCTTTGTCGTCTATTCCAAAAAAAAAATTCAACAGAACATCATTGCATATATCAAATTTCTAGTACATAAACAGGTAGCTGCAAATATGTAGCTTCCGGTCCGAAAAAATTCGGATGGACGACCTGGGAGGTACAGTGCCCCCCATAGTTAAACAAGATGTCCACAGACAACATAGCTCACCTGAGCAACATTACCCATAATTCTGATCAAAAGGTATCGGACATTAAAGTATCAAAAGTAAATATCTTAAAATCCCCCTTTCTGGTCCCATTTTTCTATAGGGCATGGTTTGATCAAACTTTTATTTACAACCTGTGCTTTGACACAAGTTTCAGCATTTTCGCAGAATGTTTTTCTAGAAAATTTTAAAAGATCTTTCTCTATATCTTTTTATGTAAAAATTAGACTCCACTCATTCTGAAATCTCGATTATTCATTACATTACATTCATCAAAATTATAAACTGTGGCAATATGAGATACAGCGCGTCGTTTAAGATAAAGTATACAGAGACGACCTAATACTACCGACCATAAAAAAATCCGTGAAAGGTGAAGCAGCCAATGTATAAATGCGACTTTGAACATCTGCATCCATAGACTAAATCATACACAAGACGAACTCAATCTACGACAGCGGACAAAGGATTCTTGACAAGTTCTACAGTGCAGAGCAAGAAGAAATCAAGAGGCCAATGGGCCTCATCGCTTACCTGAGCATTCAATAGGCATGATAAAAACAGCTTAATGGAGACATAATACGAACTATCTGGACAATGTGGTATAATACATGTGAATCCTGTATAAATAAAAAAAACAACCTCCCACCCTGGTGTTCTTATGGTTATTATTTAGTCCCTTTTCTAACATGATTTAATAGTCATATCACATATTGAGCATTATATTGCAGTTCTCGTAGAGACTCAACAATAATTTAAATACGGGATATAAACCTACAATAAACTCTGAACCCCTTGTAAGGCCCAAGAATCGTCCAGGGGCCAAAGTCAAATCAATTTAAATCAGCAATATTTCAAAATGCTTGCATATAAGTAAAACCATAGACGAGAACATTCCAGTTTTAATGAATAATAAAAAATATTTTCCTTTTTTCCCAGTGTGGCCCAACCCTTACTCTAGAAGATTTTGATTTGAACAAATTTGAATTACCACTATCTGAAGTTGCTTTCATTAAAGTTAAAGCTTTTGTAAGGCAAATTGTTTTTTGGAGCTGATATTATGATTTTTCTCTATACTATTTGTGACCCCAAGGGGATCATGATTTGAACAAACGTGCTTTGTGGCCCCACCCATGATTTTTACAACTATGATAAATTTCAGTTATTCCTAATTACCTTCCTTATGAAATAGAGGTGGTCTTTAATATACACGACTTTGCCGAAGGCTGCTTTTTGCCAAGTGTGGCAGACAAAATGTGATTGGAAAAGCTCACGTGAGCTTTCAGCCAACAAATTTTCAAGTTTTAATAATCTTCCCTAAAAATAAGGCCTGATCCTTTATTTTAACAAACCCTTTACCTAATGATGTTTTGTGCCAAGTTTGATTGAAATTGGTCCAGAGTGGTGCTAGAGAAGTCAAAAATGTAAAAAGTTTACAGACGGATGCCGGACAACAAGTGGTTTGAAAAGCTCACTTGAGCTAAAAACTGCAATTTACTGCATAGGAAAATAGTAAACAAAGAAAATATTACAATATTAGAAGCATAGCAAACGTCACAGTGTGTAATACGAATTCTGATATGAGATTGAATAAATTAAAACACCAGAAACCATTTTGATTGTATTATGACAGGTAAGGTAAAAACATTCCAATGAAGAAGCGTCGCAGCGAATGGTATATGGCACGTTTCACGAAATAGATGCTGTAGCCACACTTATGGGTTAAGTTCTACCCTTTTTTGTTTTCTATCCAGATAATATTTAATAATGTTTGCAAAACATACGCATTTGAAGTTATAACCAACTATATGTACATGTCTTCACTTATATACACGCTATGTGATTAATATACAACAATATTGTATTGTGGTTTTCCGTTTATCATTTATATTGACTTGTATTTTATATCGTCAAGGAACTTCACATTAAGCATGTTTATCTATTTCTAATCTGTATGCATTCTTTTACATTTTGTGCATGATTTTTATTATAATCATACTATTTCATACATGTACATATTGTAAATGTTTCTTTGCCTTTCACCCTTTGGTAAAGTGTAATTGGTGGGAAACTTCATTAAACTTTACAAAGGTCTCTTTAACTCTTTTTCGGGAAATCCTATGGTTTACTTTTGTAATTACGAGCAGGATCATGACTAAATTTATATTAATAATTTAACCTTGAATCTTTACTATTATATTATTTATGTATAGCAAGAACTTATATTTGTGTATTGTAAATAAATACTATTCATGCAAGTATACAACTATATTTATGTTTTCTCATGCTGCACAACCTCACCGCAGCTCTGTTTTTGCTGTCTGATAAATGAACTCAAGACTTGTGCATGATGAAATATGTCATTTATTAAAAATGACGAAAGTAAAGAAAAATATAAACAACATAGTAGGGTATCAGACCCAAAACTGTTTACACAAAATGTTAAATAACTTATCAATATGCTGATCTCCTTAAATTACAGAAAAACAATATTTTGTTCAAATTATATACAATATATACAAAACCAGCAAAAAGATGGCACCTCAAAAATACAATATGCAGAATAACAATATTTTGTATATATATGCAACTTTCAAATATTGGAGTGGTGAAACGGTGATGGAGGTGGGTGTATCAAAACATTACTTGTGCTTACACTCTCAGAGATGAAGACAGAATGACCCTACTCTCACTGGTCAGATACTGACCGCATCAAAACACGTGACCATATCGTTTAATTTGATTGGCTATTAAATTTAATTTGGGGAGAATTACACCATGGGATTTTTTACAATTACATAATAGGTCACTGGGGGGTTTTTAGACTAGGGATTTGGGCTAAAAATAGACATGGACAGTGACCACTGAAGGGAAATTACATAATATGGCCAACGACCTCTACAAGGCCTGGGAAAGAAATGCAGCATATCTCATCAAACATAAACATGAAAAATACAATAAATAAGCATATAAAATAATAGCATTCAACACCTAAATACAATTATTAACATAGTTGTTGCTTCAAGATTAAAGTGTTAGTATTGTACATATATACATGTGTATTGCTATGACATAGGTACGTAAATATACATAAAATAAGAAAAAAATAGACGTACCGAGGTCTGTTATAAGGAGAATCGTATTTATTTAGCCTTTTAAGAGTCGGGGAGAATTGTATTAGCAGAGAATTGAAGATATCAGAAGTTTCTTGAGTCGCGAATGTTACCAGAGGTACTTCATATAATGATAGAGTAACATACTGAAGTGACGATTGTCATAGCAATTTTAATGCTTAAATTATTGGTTATTTTGTATTTTAATGTTTCATGTTTTAAATAAATACTAATTACTAAACAGGAAATCGAGGTGTTTTTTTTTTTAATTTATTAAATTGAATTAACAAAGTTCAAATGAGTGAGCTCGTGAAAACCTACAGGGATGCGGAATTTGAATCTGAAAAACAAAATAGACACCTCTCATCATTTGGATTGCAAAGATATACTATCATAAGTGATGGTAATTTTATATTCCGCTCCATTAGTTTCTCCTTGAATGGTCATCAAGATATTCTCCAGGAGCTAAGAAATTTGGCAGTCGAAACATCGAGAGGTAATGTGTATGTTTTTCAAAATTATTTTCTAGATGAAGATGATGCAGGTAAACAAATCACTGTGTTAGCCAACAGTTTACTTATGCAAGTCAAGAGTCAATTTTAGCACTGTTCATGGCTTTAAGCATTAGTATTTTGGTCACATTTGGAGGAGATTTACATAATCCTCAAATAACTACCTATGAAAATACTTTCTCACAAGGTCATCCTCAACAAACCATCTATAATGCACGGAGAAGAGCTAGTGTAGGTAATCAATATGAGTCTATCATTGAGGTACATACTAGAAACCAGTTCTCTTCCGTTGTCCCTAGGTTAGATCAAGTGTTGATAGCAGATCAACAGTACTACTAAACCAAAATGTTCACAATTTGCAAAGCCAACCAATATGCATAATTATAAATAATTTCGTTTTCTCCTTCAATATTTGCACTGCATTCCTATGTTAAATCTGAGAACAGTCCACTTAGTCAGTCGAAGTTCCAAGGTCATTAGTGGAATGTCACCTTTGAGAACCTAGAGAGTCTCAAGAAAATGTTAAAAGGTTTCATTGTTCTAAGCGTAAACTTAAAGCCTTATGTTTCATGCAGTTTCAAACGGTAGGTAAACTTTTTAAACATGATACTTATGTTCATGATGCTGATATCAAAATTGAACGTATGCCATTCGACATTTTAGCTCAGTTTTCAGAATTCACGATGAAAAGCCCATGAAGCTAAATCCCACCGAAATAATCGCAGGTAATGCAATAAATTACTGCAATTAAAGTTTCAAAGAACTGAAAAAAGGGGACGGCCGAGAAAAATACCTGTGAAAAGACCAACAGAAGAGGATATCCAAATATTTTAAGATTTATATATATTTTGTTCTTCCTCGTAGTTCTCTTCATTTTTTTTCTTTTTTCTCTTCTCTTCTCTTCCGCGTATGATGCAGTTCATGACAGAAAAGATCAGCAGAAGAGGATATACAAAAATAAAGATTTATAAATAATTTATGTTTTCGTAAGTTAATTTGCTAATTTGATTTGTAACATGTAATTTTAAAGTATTATTTGTAATTACTGACAAACTAATTGGAAATACTCCAGTCAAGTGCAATGAATATGTTGAATTTGATGATATTGTGCTTATGTATGTTTATTGAGTTAATTACAAAGTTTTGGCCAGGGCCGACTTGGTCAACCATCTTGAACAATAATACCACCATCTATGTTAGGCAAAAGGATCACTGTTCTCAAAGATAGAAAGCCTCAGCAGATCATATTTTCCAGCAATTGTACATTATAAATTGTTAACTCTGAAATTAAAAACCCCGATAGAGAACCCTTGAAGGTTAAGAACGTGTACAGGTGACCAGGGAAATCCAGATCCTGATGGATAGTTAGGGTAAAGGCAGATATTTGACTGTGGCATTTACTCAATCTGGTAGTAGACTGACAATGGCAAAAAGGAAATTTCTTAGGCTAGTGTCATAAGTTACATGTTCTCTACTTGAACTTGCCGAAGATTGAGAGAGCAAATGCACCTTAAAACAACTTTATATTTTAAATGGAGCACTGTGGAGGATAGAGACTTACATGTGGCTTTAGCATTTAGCTAGTCCAGTAGTAGATTTGGAATAGATAGCAAATAGGCATCAAATATCTAGGGTCAATGTCCAACGCTACATATTCTCTACCCAAAATCTTGAATGTATTGCACATGTATTGTATAAAAACAAAACAGGCAAGTAACTTATTATTAACTGATGAATGTGTCCGTCATTTATCTCTTTCATAAATACCTCTGTTACAGATATGCATTGACTAATTCTTCTTTTAACAAATGTACTTTGTACTGATGTACATGTAATTTTTTAAGAAAATCTTAAAATAGTCCTCATCATATCTCCTGAATTAAAGTTAAAGACACCTTGAATATTTTTGTGTTCTAGTCATCAAGATTTCTTGAATTTTGTTAAATGATACCTCATTGACATTGAATATTTTCAGTGGCGTAGCGTACTATAAGGCAAAAAGGCAATTGCCTACACATAATTTTGTAAAGCAAAATTTAAAATTTGCGTACAATTTTAAATTTAAAACAAAGTTGACATTAACTTTAATTAGTTAAAAAATCATAAAACATATCGAAAGCAATAATTGTCATACTTGCACAGGGTCGGTTCATTAATTAGCATTAGAATTATACATGTACTTCCGATTTAATTTCTTTTAAACTCGAGGGAAAATGCAAAAAATTAACGATTTTTTTTCATCCAAAAACTAAATCCTTTGTGAATGAAACTCAGAGTCAACCAGTTACCCAGAGTGCTGGGCCGTCCGAATCTATCAAGATTACAACCCCATACAAAGACCCGTACTCTCTGAAGCCGTTATCCATGACTGATACAGAGAAAGTCGAGTTTCTAACAGCAAAATGGGAACCCTTTGATGTTTCATTCCCGGCCAAGTATGTATATATTTAGTATTATTTATGTTAAAATTCACACGCACTTAGTTAATAACTTAACTTTTGACATCAAACGTAAACTGTACATTATCAAAATGGGCGGATCCAGATATTTTTCATGGGAAGGGGTGACTTCTCCAGACATAAAACAGTTTTTTAAGAAAAGAGGTCGAGTCCTCAACTTCATCTCCCCACTAAATCCGCTCATAGATTTAAACATCGGGAACAATGTCAGTTGTTTAAAAGAAATATTAGATAGGCTTATGATTAATCAAGAATATTTAAAATATCCGTATTCAAAAAGGTAGATATGTAATGGTTCATTTTTTTGTTTGCATGTTTCTTAGGCCGAAATTATATGGGGGGGGTTTTCCAGGAGGTGTAATCTAATATTAGTTTATTTTAGACTAGCTTAGAGGCAACACCACATGAGCTTGAGAAGCGGATAAAGTTGAGGGAGCTATGTGAGACTCGCTGGTTAGCTAGAGGTGATGCTCTTTACACGTTCCTAGCTAGCTTTGACGTGGTCGTTGATGCTTTATCCAATCTCATCGACGAAGGAGAGACGAAAGCCCAATCCCACCTGAACAACATGCTTTCGTTTCTTTTTATCATTTGTCTGGTTACGGCAGAACATCTCATCCAGAGCACAACACAGTTGTCGAAGTTGTTGCAGATGAAATCCATTGATCTGGTCGAAGCAGTTAATGAGGCTAATGTTGTCAAAGAGCTCCTACAATCTGAAAGGAATTATGATACCGTGTGGGATGAGTTGTATGCGAAGGATGAAGCTATCGCTAATAAGCATGATGTAGTAATACAGAGTCCACGTTAAATGCCCAAAAGCAGCGACACAGGGTTAATCTCCCAGCAGATAATGTTCCCCAGTACTATAAACGGGCTGTGTTTTACCCTTTCCTTGACCACTTGGTTGCGGAAATCTCTGATCGCCTTCTTGTGCCAGAGAATAGATTTCATGCACAGGCACTGATCCCTTCCAGACTTTAAGAACTCACAAACCAAAACAAGCTGATATTGCTAAACATTACGGTGTCCATCTTCCGCACTTTAACCAACTGGATGAAGAAATCAAAAGATGGAAAATCAGATGGCAGATGAGTGATGTTAAGCCTGATAACCTTTCAACCACCTTGAACATACCAATCCTGTCCTCTTTCCAAACATCTATAAAGTTTTGCTCATCCTCGTTACAATGCCCGTTTCCACAGCTTCTGCTGAACGCTCATTCAGTGCTATGAAGAGAATAAAGGCGTATTTACGGGCCACTATGGGACAGGAGAGGTTCTCTGGCCTTGCGCTGATGCATGTCCACAAATCTTTCAATTTTGATTACGACGAAGCCATCAGAACCTGTATTGACGCTAAAAAGCGCCGAATGATATTACAGTAAACATATGTAATATCAATCGACGTGGTTTTTTTTGCATGCATGCGATTGCTGTAAACTGTGTCTGGAACCCACGAAAAGCTAAACAAGAAGTTTTTTTTATCACTAAAAACTTATTACTCCTAGTAATATATGTACATGTGGCGTATCAGTTATGACTTATAAAGAAGTTGATATAGAAATAGTACGGTTGTTGGTTTTGTTTAGAAAAACATGCAGAGTATGATTAATGATAAGGTGTATATTTCAATAACGAAACATATAAGTTTGGTTTGCTTTTATTTCGAAATGAATGTAGTGACTGAGAATAGGAAATAAAATATTTTAAATTTTCATAATGCTCCATAAAAACACTCATAACTTATTTGTTGAAACTAACAATTTTTTACTCTCAAAAGGTATTTTTGCGTCCTTTTAAAAAAAATTTATAGGGGGAGGCCCCCCTAACCCTCCTCCCCCCTCCCGCACTTACCCCCTTCCGCGCTTCGCGCGTCAGTTCAGTGAAGCCGTTGGATTCAATTTTTGCCTACACTTATATTTGGATCACGCTACGCCGCTGTTTTTATAACCTGTTCTAGTCAGTAAGTTTATTTTTGTCTTAAAAAACTTGTTTAAACAGTTGTTGAGATTTGTTTTAAATATCAACAAGTCGCGAGATCAAATCTTCTGTTCATCTGCCCCTGTGACACAATCCTAATAAAATAATCCAGAAGTAGCTATGGCGTCATATTATGACGTCAAAATCGTTCAAAAAGGAGAAGCTTTGGTCCAAGGACATTGAATACAACCATTACGGAAACTCAGTTGGTAACTTTTACCGTATTTTAAAATGTTGACGAGAAATGCAGTTGATTTTATATATACATTTGTAATTAAATAGGCCTTTGTTAAAGATTTGTGTAAAAGGCTAATAAATTGAATTTATTTATCCTAATCTTTTGTGTTAAACAAATTCGAATTTGGTTTTGTATTTGAACAAAGGCTCGTGCAACAGGAAACATTTAAAATGCGATTTGACTCGCTGATGTTATTGGAGCATTTGCATATTTTTTAACAGCTTTACTGATAACAAAAATCACTTGTCAACATGATATACAACTTATAACACAAAAGTGATCAAAATATTTGAGCACTGCATTATCGTGGAGTCCACGAAACAGTGATATTTTGATATCACATTAAATTCAATATATTCATGTTTATAACAGTATGAAGTTGCGTTCGATGAAAAAAGTTGTCAAAACAAAAACCTTCTCAGAGTCCCTCTTGCAGAAGAATTTTACATCCCCCATTTGTCATCACGCCACAATTGGTCTGTCAAATAGAAAATTAAATTCTTATTCATTAAGTATCAACATACCAGTATGTCATTAAATGCACCAAATTATGTGTGCCATCTACCCCATTCGTATATTGCAATACCAAAGGTATTATAAATACTTAAAATCAAAAGTATTGTTGAAGCTACAGATGCTTGAGAACAGGACCGACCCCCACCTCCACCCCTCTTCTTCACCACACCCACAAGTATAGACCCCGGAACTTTACTTCTATTTAATCATTTAATTATACTTTTATTATATATGTACCTTCATTGCGAAAAATTTCCTATGTAATACAACAAGGTTGCGTACCTCGTTTGCCAGCCGAGAGGAACTTGCCGATAAATGAACTATCAAACTTCATGTCGTAGCCCGATAATAATTCTCATCATTAAAATGTTTATGTCATGCGTAAGCAAAATTTTTTGGGTAAATTTCAACAATTTATCACTGACAAATTACGAGTTTTGAACCGATCTAACTTTGATATATGATCTGAGGGGTTTTATCACGTACAAGGAAGATATTTAGTAACATTTATTTGATATTTTTCTGTTTTGTCTTCTATTATAATATATTCAGTCTGAGAGCCCTCTTTCAAATTTCAGAACCCAAGACGATAAAAAAGGTGTTCACTTCTTTGCGGCTTGATTAGAGTCCAAATTTTTAATGAATTCATGATATTTTTTTTCGAGTTTACAGTGCAATTTCTTATATCTCTTATATTTTTAATGTACACTCAGAACTTAACTCTTTCAGATCAGATCTAGAGTTATCTTCCTTGCGATAAACCCTCGAAGTTAAAGTAATTACAATATTGGAGGTTTAAAAGGCAAAACGAATTATGTTATCTTATATATTGGCAATTTATTCAAGATATCAAGAATAAAACATTAGTTTTATTGCAAAGTCTTGTTTATGCCCCGGCTAATTGCTGTCTCTTACTAAGCCGGCGTGTAAAGTTAATTACAAAAGAAATAGAGAACAATAAATACTCCTCGGTTTCCGCAATCGTTAGCAAAAACGTTTGGCCTTATCGCTTTTCACACTTACGCATAATTCGGCTGATGAATGGATTTTTACTTCGAAAGACAATAAATGTCTTACCAATCATTCACGTGGATAATGTTTCCAGTTTTGAGGGGAAAACGGAGCATATTTTGAAATACCAATCACCAACGACTTCCGTTAAACACTTTGATTTTACTAATTGAAATCGTAATTGAGTCGATTTGGTCGTTATCATAGTCGTATATAAACAAACGTAGCAATCAAAAATGTATACAAAATCGGTAAATAATTTTCCACATAAAGTTATCAAAAAAAAAAGATAGTATTGGTTTGAATTCAAATGACCTTATCGACTGGTATTTAAAATTATGGTGTTGTCAAAATTTGTTATCCAAGTTGCAAATGCACTACCGTTCATTAATGTTACTTTGCAGTCTCAAAAATATTGCTATGCGCTTAAAACGTAAGTTTATTACTCAGATACACCACTGAACAAGGATTCCTGTAGAAAAAGATGCACGGAACACAGGTTTTTACAATAAAAATTTAAAACAAAATTTTCATCAATCAACTCCAAGTCCCTTTAAAAAATATCATATCGAAATGGATAGATTTTTCCCTTCTGTAGATCATTATAATGAACAATTTTGGTAATTTTTAAGGCTTTGATTAGGTATGCATTTCTAAACCATCATTGTATAGTCCTAGTTTGAGAAAAGAAGTAATATGTTCTGGCAAAGATTTTAATGGCATTAAGAGGCAGTGTAACTGACTCTACTCCAGATAGTGTGAATGATTGCAGAGATGCGACAGAATAAAGTATTGTCACCAACTTGAATGGATAAGTGTAACGTAAGTTCAACTTGTATCTTGTGTATAATGACTTGAAACACATGTCTTGCCAGTCATGGCTCAATGATTAGACTATTTGTCCTTCTCAATCTGTGGATCATGAGATGAAATCATCTATAGAAATTTTGGTTCGTAAATTGGTGGCTTTTGTGTAACCCTTACGAAGTATATAATCAATTTTATGGAGCAAATCGAAAGAGAGATATCAGAAGTTCTTACTTCACACGAAGATTGCTTATGACCTGAGGGTATGCCATGACCTTAATTCAAGGTAATTTAGGTTTTAATTTAAGTAAAAGTCACTGGCAAGAACAGTGCTAAATTCGTGTCTGGTCCATATCTTTTCTACTGAGAAATTTTTGAAGTTCTTACTTTACGCAACGACGAGGGTGTATCATGACTTTCAACCAAGGTCATTTGATCAAGGTCACAGACGGAAAAAGTACATATTTTGCGTTTAATCGTAATGGAAAAACAAAGTTTCAAAACATTAAATGGCTGCTTGACATGCTGATGATCTTCTCATTCCAGTCATGTTAACTTTGTTATTATCATGAGGATGCAAATGCCTGTATGTATTAACTGTTAAGTTGAAATAAAATTGAATTTAAAGAATAGAATTGGTTTGTGTACTCATATTTGCATTAAGAAATTCAATGCCAAAAAAAAAATAATAGAGCAGCTATTCATAGAATATGAACGGTGAAAAATAAAGGATCCATTTTTAAAAAAATTTTTGGCAATTGAAAAATACCTGAGTCATGATTTTTATATGCAGGGGTATCATTTCTGAGCTTGCTCGCAGTACATCTAGTCAATCTAGGCTTACTAATTCACCAGTGAACTTCCGTGGCAGGATACAGACGGCTAGAAAGTACTTTCAGTTATTTTCAGCAATAAACATTTCAATAATTCATACTTTCGAAAATAGCCTTTAGCTAAATCATGACGTTGATTATTCAATCAGAGCAGTCCAGTGGCGGGCACTCGATCTTCATCCCTATGCTTATATGTTTATACTTATGCTGCATGAATCTAATTGATTTCTGTGCTACTTAAGAGTACAGTGAAATAGTTTATAAAAACGTTTACAGATGGGGAAATTCCAACCAATTTTATTCTACATGACCACGTGATAACTTGGTTTAGTTCCTTTTGGTCTGCTTATTAGACATACCGATTTCTTTACCAACATTACTGTTCATTACTGTAGGTCAGCGTCATTCAAATCAATAGTGTGTGTTTAACTACATTTCTCATGACAAGAAACATCGTTTTATATGGTCGTTATTAGCAGACGTTATTTTGTTGTCCTTCATTGGAAATGCTTGAAGGCCAGCTATTTTTTGCGGGTGCGATCACTATTACTTGTGTTTTAGCTCATCTAGCTAAAATATACAGTAGGTTATTCTGACACATTTTGTCAATCGGACCGTCTGCCTGTTCTCCTGTCGTTCTTTCTGCAAAATTTCGATCTTAATAATATCTACACATTTGAGTTATTGGTACTTTTTGTACCTTGTTTTACTAAACTAATACTCATGATAATATTTTAAACCGACCTGAATTAGAACTTGTGCAAGCTTTACTGTTCAGATGGAGCCGATTGTAAAGAGAGTTCTGCTTTAAATGATAAAGAGGCGAGGACATACTCAACCTCATATTTTCTTTCACAGGGCCATTCCGAATTTCCATTGGTGATTTCATTGGTTTGGGCCACATAAGCCTCGCTGGCCCTAGGATACTTATATCTAATATGTTAATAGTATTGTTGTATTTACATACAACTGATTGTTGTATTTACATACAACTGATTGTTGTATTTACATACAACTGATTACATACAACATACCAACCGAATAGCAATATCAGAGACAGGAGACCCATTTTACTCAAAACCTGGACCGTTTGTCTATTTAAAACGCAGGGAAAGTTAAGAAAGCAAATTGGCCATTTAGCGTCTTTTTTTAACTGTTATGTTTAGTACATCACTGCCACATCGATGCATTATTACGTGACAGCTACATGTATAACTAGCCTACGTATATTCCTTAACATAAAATGAGATAGAACAATACTGTGGTTTCATTAATTTTCGTGGGTATCAATTTTCGAGGATTTTATGAAAACCATAGTTTCAAGGATACGTAATTTCGTGGCCAATGATCCTATCAATATAAAATGTTAGTTGAAATTGAACTTCAATGAACATTTAATTTCGTGGATCAATTTAACAACGAAATCCACGAAAATTGGTATTCAACGAATATTGATGAAACCACAGTACTACCCTGCGGTTTCCATAAAACAATAGTCATATCAAAAGAAGGCAAAGCATCTCACTTTTATCAAAAGCGCTGCTACAGTTCTATATTCTCCGTAATTAAGAAGTTATTCATCCGTTTCTCAAAAAACCTTCCCAACTTTTATTCGGTTTGCACGGAAAACGATATTTTGCATCAAAACAACGCATAAGACAGGGTTCTAGCAGCACTTTTTAATTTTAACATTGATTAAACTATCGATAGATGTAAATTTTGAAGTTCAATATAAACGGGGTAGTATTGTCCTAGTCGGATTTTTATACCATAAACGACGACAGAGGAAAGCCTGGTCGAGAAATGAAACCTAAAGCAGATTTACATAACTTTAAGCGAATAATTGATGAAACTAACATCTCTCTCCGTATTCTTTTGTTCAATTTTCAATAAATCACACCATAATACTTAATTAGAATTCTTAAATTACTTGTATTTTGAATCTGTTTACAAAGCTTTCCGATGAAATTTACACGGCATTCAACTTTTAGTCATGACGTCACCAATGTGCAAACCTTTACGTAATTCAATCTATTTTGTGAAAAAATTGCATACGGTATTTTTGGTTTTTGATATACGTTTCTTTGCTTTAATATTTGATTATAAACATAATAACTAAGATTTGTGATTTCACGAAATTACATGTAATTCACATTCCAAATGCTTCCTTAACACATCCGAGATGTGAATTATCAAAATGCATCAAAGAAATTCTACCAATGTTACTGTTGCTCTACGCACATCTGTAAAGGATATCTTCTTTGAGTGTTGTGATGATTTCCAGATGGAAGTGATAAACTCGTTCACCAATGAAATGTCCAAGTCAGAGGGGCTGGAAGGGACCCCTGCGAGATGATCATGAACAATTCATGATTTTCCCTTGAATGATTCATGAATTATATTCATGAAATGTTCATGAAAAGTTCATGAGGATCCCATGAACTTATTATTGGACATTTTAAAGTCATGAATTTTTGTTCATGAAAAAATGTTGATGAATATTCATGAACATACTTTTTCATGAATAATTCATGAACAGTTATATTCATGAAGCTTCATCATTTGATGAATGTCCAATAATAAGTTCATCGGATCTTCATGAACTGTTCATGAATAAGTTTAATGAATCTTCATGAACTGTTCATGAATATCATTATGAATTTTATTCATGAATAATTCATAAATAAAATTCATGAACTATTCATGAAAATTCTTACCTTCTACATTTTGTATATAAAGAGGTAAAATCTCCTAAAAATCAAATGTAAAATACTTTATTATGATAAATTGAAGAATAATGAGACAATATCTTAAGTATCACATAATTCTTATGTACTGACTATCACTTTAAATAATCAGCAAGTTTAATAAAGTTGTTTTAAAAAACAGCAGGTAATGATATCAATACTAACTCATTAGCTTTAAAGGAATGTTACAATATTAGAATTGACATACCAATATGCAATGATTTGAAATATAAGCGACATTAGAATATGATTACTAGTTGATAACTATCAATATGTTCTTTATGAAATCTTCCTTTGTTGCATCTTCCTTGCCTCTGCTCATGTTGATTTCACTTGTATTCCATACATTGCAATGTGCATTTACTGCATGGTATGTAAAATGCTCCATCCTTTAAATGATTATTTTCTACAAACCCAGAGTGTCTTGGTGACAATACTTCTTGGTGGCAATTCTTCAGGCTTTACATATAGCCCCTTCGGTGGCAGAAGAGTTGTACCTCTGTACTGTACAAAATAATATGACAAATAGCAGTATAATTAATTATGACATGTCGTTTAAAACATTTGGAACATCAACTAATCATTCAATCATCTCATTTAATTTTTATTTCAAATATTTTTATCAAATGATAATGCTGAAATTGCACTAGAGCTTAAGAATGAGAGTGCCTACCCTAGAAAAAGTGATATCGCAGAGAAATAAAACAACTCAAGATGAAACAAGATGAAAAATTCAGGAGAAAACATAAATAGGCATTATGCCTGCTGTTCAATCCATTTCAATGTATCTATATACTTGAATAAAATACTTCTTAAATTAATTACGATGAAACTATAACTGTTTTCAAATTTGTAAATGATACTGGCCATTCTATTAAAAATTTTCAATTACTTGCAATAGCATTTATTTATTACTTACTGAAATTTATGTTCAATGATCACTATCTTTAGGGCTGTCCAATATTCTGGTTTCACTGCATAATTCTAGAGTAAAAAAAAAATTTGTATTTACTCAAATGACATCAGCATATAACTTTACCTTGTAATTGCACCGATTTAGGTATATCAAATGTCTAGTTTATTATCAATTATGTAGTTAAAACTTATAAGTTAGTCAAGAAAGAATTTCACTACAAATTAAAACCGCCATTTTGAAATATTTGAAAAAATGAACAAAACTTAATCTTACGTTTTGACTCCCTCATAAAAGTTATTTTAATATACATGTATACATACTATATTACCTTTAATACCATTACTTTGAACTACATCTGCTGCATTATCTTCTTGCATGTTCCATGCTTAATTCATCGCTCATGTTGAAGATCCGTCTGCTTTCATTCAAAATGCGTAATCACTGGACGGAAGTGACGAATAGAATCAAAACAACTCGCTGACTCTGTATTCTGAGACTCTTTCATTTGGTTAAATAATTTTTTAACATATGTTAATAATAATCAAAACATATCTTTAAATGAAACTAATTATAAAATGCTTAAGTTTTCATTATTATAGTTTCAGAGATTGAAGAAACGTACGATTTAATATCGTTCGGTTTACACAAGTTGTGTCTGTTAAACTTCAACCCCCTTCGTTTTTGAACCCTCAAGGTTTTGGAACTTAAAAAATAATTTACACTCAATTAAATATTCTTTCATACTTTATTTCTATAATTTGCATTAATTTTTTAAAGTAATATCTTCATTATTGCCTATCGTTAAGTTAATTGACAAATTGAAGTTCAGTGTGTTTTTGTAACGGAGGCGAATCGACATGACACCTCATAAACAATGGCGGACTCTTCGAAACTCGGAGTGTAGTAACGATAGTTGTCTGAGTTTAAACAGCTAATCATACGTGAATTGTTGGAAGTTCTCAACGGAATATATACGTAACGGATTTGCAACTTCTTAGAATGAATCGCTTTTAAATGTGTGCAACAGTAATGCCTTTTACAAAGAAACCGCAAAGGTTCTAAACTCGACGGGGTCCAAATTTCAACCGAATGTGCTCGGAACATTTTCTCTGTCGTTCTCCCAGGAACAGATGCACTTCGTCTTGTGTGTATTTATGCTTCTATGATAGACTGACAACCTACCACGTCTTTAATAAACTTGATATACAATGTACTTCAAACAAGTTGGAATTCAACGTATACTAAATCTTTTTTCCAAAGAAATATGCAAATTTTTAAATTATTTCACTTTTTCAGTTTAGTTTACAAGATTTTTAACAACATAAAACAGCCATAATGTATCATCTGCAAAGACTGATTATTCACTGATAAATTATGTCATTTTTAAAAAAAATATAAATTGAACAATGAAGAAATTAAGCGTCAAATTTAGGATCTAGTAATGACCATTTGTTCAAGATGTCTGAGACCTTCGTTGTTGTCAATGAATTTATATGTTTCTTAAAATTGAATAAATAATGTAACTATAATATATCACATCTTCCTTTTTCAAAATTAAAGATGCCACATTTATATAGGTGTTTGCATGAATATTCATGAATGTTCATGAAGACTGTGTTTTAATATTAATATTTTAAGATGTATATATTTTTTTTTTAAAAGATAATGTTCTGAATACTAGAGTAAACTATGTTATTTATAAAAGTATTTGAAATTAATTTATATATTTAGTAAATTAGAACTTCATGAAAATTCATGAATGTTCAATACCTAGAACTATTGAATACCAGGTATTTCCTGTATTCTTGTATATTCATAATTTGTTCATTAATTACATTTTAAAAATATATTCATGAATAAAATTCATGAATCACCTTTATGAACCAGTCATGGATACATCATGAAACTTCATGCATGAACGGTTCATTAAAGTTCTTAAAATCATGAATTTCATCTCGCAGGGGGAGGTCTACCCGGATAGGTTAGCTTATTTGGTTGTATAAACATGCAGCCTTCATCTCATCATCTTTATGAAGGTACTCAAATACAACATTGACTCAAAAGAGAAATCCCAGTGTAATTGACATGATAAAACCCATTTTGGGATTTAAAAAAAATGATCGATTGGCTTTTAAAGGGACTTAATTGGACACGATTTGAGATCAAAAATTTTATTTTTATTTTTTATGTATAAAATGGTGCACTGGTGCATTTTAAATGATTGACCAAAATATTAAATGTTGAAGTCAAGTTACAAGCGAGATACAGAGGTAAGAATTGATAATTATGTAAACAAAGCTCGAGTCTTATAGTTGTTTACAAAAATGTTATGTAGAATTTTACCATTTTTTAGACAAAATGACATGTAAAAAACAATATTAACTAATTCAATATCTTCATAAATACTATTATCAACAAAAGAAAGTTACATTTGATTGAAACTTACACCAATACAACACATATGTAAAAATGACAATATTCGAGCTTTGTTTACAAAACATTTAAGAATTATGAACTCTGTATCTTGCTTATTACTTGATATTTGAGTTTCAAATTTTGACATAGTATTTTAAATTTCTATATTTATCAGTATCAACATTAAAGATGGAAAAACAAAATTTGAAAATTTTAAGTCAAATCGTGTCCAAGTCCCTTTAAAAGCGTTTTCATGGTGGTCCTCTTGCTTCCGAGTTAAATAACATTTTAAGTTTTTTTCGCGCTCACGAGTTCAATAACGTCTGACATAAAACTTAATTAACAATATAATATTTTTTAGCTCATTTCAAAATTCAATTTTGTGATATCGACTAAGAATACAAGAACTTCCAATATAGGAATTTCAATTCTGATAGGATTTGATAAAATCCGATAAGAAATCTGAATTTCTAATAGGAAAACTACCCGTCTGAATCAAATTTCTACAGGAAATACCATTCACCTGTAATATTATATATATATATATATATATATATATATATATATATATATATATATATATATATATATATATATATATATATATATATAATTTATTTATATGTCCTATAGGATTTTTAGAAAATTCTATAGGATTGTCAATATTTCCTGTAGGAGAATCAATATGAGAATTATCATTTTCCGAAAAGATATTAATTTTTAAAGGTAGTATCTCACCTGTCAGGTGAGACACACTAAACAAAAAGTGGTTATATATTACTCTCTTTACAATGGTACATCATATTCCCGAAACTGCATCTTAAACAGACGCAAAAATGCCACCTTTGCACTTGCATAATTATCCGGCCGCAGTATTCTACAATGTAAGCTGTCTTTCAGCGCGTCATGCAGTTATTCCCATAAGCGCTCTACCGAATGTTGGCTGGAAGAGCCCATGTATGACTGTAGTCTCTGACTCAAATTCTCCTTTTGCGAAGACTAAATAATTGCCAACACTATGAAGTAAAGTTTTTCGTACTTGTTAAAGTTTTCATGTCTTCTTGTTGGATAACGGATTTTTAAAAAGATATAATAGATGCCATGATAATGAATAAAATTTTCGGACTGGTTTTTTCCGGTTGTTTCAAATGCTTTGGGTGTAGTCTAATTAGATTTAAATAGCATCGGGCTAAAAAAGATATGCAGATGATGGGATCTGCTTGTCGGTCGTTCGATTCAAGTCTCCACCTGTTGGACAAGATCCAATAAGGCATGCCTTGGAAACCTATACCTCTTTAACACTCTCTATCGCTGCAGAAATTCAAAGAAATCGGTCATGAAAAACTCGATGTCGCCTTAAATTTCTTTCACTCGCCAACGCAAACAAATGCTGTCATATTCAGAATTAATCAATATAATATACCTCTAGAGCAGACGGCAATTTACGTCTATTTGTGACGTAACCCTACGTCAACGTTATTTTGTGAATTCCATTTTAGACGTCAACGAACCCTTTATTTGAGTTTACATATACGTTTACGACATCGGGTACAGATTTGGAGATTTTTTTCTTATTAGCTTTTCTAAATCGGGATCGGGATTCCATGCCATATGCAAATGTATGTACTAAGTTCAAACGCGCTGTAATTGTAAAAATGTCGGTAAACATTACAGAAACAAAGTAATCCTTTTAAAGAAATGATTGGCATGTGATATTAACTGTCAGTATTATGAAATAAGGTAATGTTATGCCGAAACTACAACATGCATAAAATAGCATAATTTGCAATGTTTTGTTGTTTTCTGAATACACATGTAGCTGAACTTTACTTTTATAGAAGGCGAGGCTAGAGTACTTCCCGATTTAAATTATTTAAGTATGAGTGAATAATTATGTGACTGTATATAATACCTTTATGTCACTGTACATGTATTAAAGTTTAAATCTCAAGAAAAATGCATCAAAATATGAAAATGATTTACACAAAGCTGTCACTGCATAGTTCACAAAGTAGTGCGAAGCGTAATGTGCGCAAATAGTAGAATTCGCCGAATGCCTTACACTATACATGCAATCTTGATTAATATAGATCATAATTATTTTAGAAGTATGAACCCCTTAAATTCTGAGATTAAAAGTCAACTATACATATACATAATACAACGTACAAATTTAGTAGTTAAATACAGGGGGCTAGAGTCGGTGGAATCTGTGATAATTTTAGGGCTTTCACGTTTTCGTTGGTACACATGCAAATGGTCCACCTATTGCAGTCCTTTTTTAAAGGACAGCAACTTGTATGTGATTTTTAATAAGGCAAACACCCTTCTGGCCCTCCTAATTATCAACTGATGATGATTACCTTTCTCGAACTCTATTAAAGTATCACATCTGACATAAAACTGAACTTTATTTATATTACAAGATTGATAAGCAAGTTCTACAACTTATATTAATATCTCTCGTTGGCACGGATGTTAGCGCGAGGGGGTCATTGATGTGGGAAGAAGCCGGAGTACCCAGAGAGAACCAACGTGTTCAAGAATAATTCATATTTTAAAAAATGTGCATAATTAAAATACATATAGGAATCTACTTGCCATGCAAAATAATTTATCGTTGATTCTAAAATTAGTAATAATCGATAAAATCAACTCCCGTCAGTTCCTTCAATACTTTGATTATTCATTGCAAGAACAGAGTCGCAAAACCAAAACAAATTTCACTCTTGGTAGGCCTACACAATTATTGATAATGCGTCAATTTTTAAAATATAAAGCGATCAAAGCTTTCTTCAATCTTATTTTACAAATATTGAAATCATGATAAGATTTTTCTATAGTTCAACCTACAAAAAGGGGCCGCTATCGTATGTTTAGGGAGATTATACTTTGTGTGATCTGAGTTTTGTAAGCTATCGGTGATCAGATGAACGATGTGGTCCATTGTCCTCTTGTTTCGTTTGATTTATTACATAAATAAAACATTAACAAATATATATGCGATGCATTGGGTAACCCATACCATCATGTCATTTTCAAATCAATATAATCCAAACGTTCCCATCTATTTGTTCAAGGAATCACTCTCATTTGATATTCCCTCACGATAGATTTATTTGTCAAATAGATTTAGACAATCACCATTGGGTTTATCTAATGAATTAAAACTCAAAAATAATATATGTTGTTTTAAATCATTTCTTTTTTTTATTGAAGTGGCCATGGTCAATGTGCAATTTGATGTCCGTTTAAGATGCCCTTAATATCAACTAGACAAAATCAAACTTTCGTTTTTAGCTCACCTGAGCTGAAAGCTCAAGTGAGCTATTCTGATCACATTTTGTCCGTCGTCCGTCTGTCTGTCCGTCTGTCTGTCCGTCTGTAAACTTTTTACATTTTGAACTTCTTCTCTAAAACCGCTTATCCAATTTCAACCAAATTTGGCACAAAGCATCCTTATGTGAGGGCGAATATAAATTGCAAAAATAAAAGTCCGATCTGTATTCAAAGCGGAGAAAACCTTGAAACTGTAGAAAAAGGGGGGTGCATTTTTAAAAATCTTCTTCTCAAGAACTACTGATTCCAATTCAACGTAGTTTAGCATAAATTATCCTTATGGGAAGGAAAATATAAATTGCAAAAATTAAGTGCTAATTCTGTGTCAAATTTGAGTTATTACGAAAATAATAATAAAGGAAATGGGTGTTTCAATCAGTTTAATAGCTTCGGGCTCGGCATCCGGTAATCCGGCATCCGGTAAAATGGGTAGGCAAGACTTGGTCTGGGCAAAACAAAGATTGGCAGATATTAATCTGCCAATCTCATTAAAATATTAGGATATTTGATGGACTAGTATATTTGTATTCGCTGTAAATATTGCTGCAAAATAATGCGTATTTGGAATTGACGATTGTCGATCTGCCTTGGCTTTTATTTTGCATACCCATTTTACCTAGACTCGTATTCCATACATCTAAAACGAGGTTCTTTGTTTAAAGCAGCCATGACATTATAAGAAAAAGGGTCGATCTGACTATGATGAATTTGCTTGTTGTGCAACAGTTCGCGTATGAAGGGAAATTTTTGAAACATGCAAAATATATCGTTGCCGATTTTGTGAAGTAAATTGAGGCTAAATATTTCAATGCGTTGACAGTTTTCACACATGACGTTGGTGTTAGCTTGTTCCGATTTTCGTTTCGTTTTCATTATTTCTGCTTGTAACCTGGGAACAATCGTCTGTATTATTTCGTGATTTTTACGTATCAAATCAAACAGAGACTTTGGTAAATCAAACAGTTAACTGTTTACCTGCGCAAATTAAGCAAAATCTGATGTATTAAAAAATAATGAAATACAATTCATTCTACCGGTAATTCGATCGGCATTATCTTTTGCGTAATGGTAGATTAATGCAATAGGTTTTGTTGCGATGCTCGGCATTTTCTCGAGTTTATTCAATTTAAATAAAGTTTGACATTGCTGACGGAAATATGTAGGTATATACATGTATCTATATGATTCATTTCGAAAAAATAAATTGTGTTCTTTATTTGTTATAGTGAATGTTTCTTGTGTTTAATTGTTTTCAATTTCTAATAACTAACCATATTTGAGTGTTAAGCTTCAAATTATAAGCAAGATACAGAGATTTGCTCACAATTCTATGTTTGTACACAGATCTTAAAAACTAAAGATTAAAAAAGTAAAAAATTTGTCAATATTTATTGAGAAAATTTTCAAAGTCTATTCGTTCAGAAACCAACTTTAACATCTTATTGTATTGTAAACTTAACATTTTTTCGTCATTATTACTCCTACTGTACATGTGATCCTTCACTGTGTTTGTGTACATTTGTATAAACTGATTTTGAACCTCAAATACCAGTGAACTGGTATTGAGTGAATAAAAGAATATAAAATCTTAGGCCATTCTTTTTTTCCATTTTAAATGCTGAATAGGAAATACCAAGTTAAAAATCATAAGCTGAATGTAATAAACTCATGTGAACAAAATATGAATCAAACCTAGGCGAACTGTGAGCTCTGTATCTTGCTTATAATTCTACAATTGACGCTGAAATTTTGGTTGAACATTAGAAAATCTCTATGAATTAGAGTATGTTAAATACTTGTACAAACAAAATAAAATAATGATACTGTGAAATCATTAGATTTCGTGGTGGCTCATTTTTCGTGGAATTCTTGGGTACCTCTCATCCACGAAATAACATCCTTCACGAATTGATGAATTAGGGTAATAAAGTCATATTCCCTTTTGTAGATATATATGAAAACACGAAATTACGTCCCCACGAATCTGTAAAATTTAAGTCATCCACGAAAATTGGCCCCCACGAAATTTAATGATTCCACAGTATTCTGTATATATCTACTCTCCCTCTCTTTATACAATAAATAATGTGAAATCTACATCAATTTTGATAAATTTTCAGACACGAGTAAATAAAAACGACATCTTTAAAACAGTTTCCATATTTCTGACACATTTCTGTTACGGGGATAAAGTAATTATCGCTATTCCTATCACAGCGGAAAATTATCCTGGTTTGTACGCGAAGTAAATAACAGTCATTTAATTGTAATGGAGAAGACAAATAAAATTTTTGAATGTTTTTAATTTGAGAAATTGAGCACATTGAGGTACAATTTTCTTCTTCACATCTATACATGTAGGGTTTTTAAAATAAAAAACAATAACTATTATTTTTTTTTAAAACAATAACTAGTAAGTAGTGAGTAGTTGATGAAAAAAATGTAACTATATGCACTCATATATTTTGATCGCTTTACAAAGTGGGGGGGGGGGGGGGCAGAACGAAAATATAGGGATTTGGAAGTTAACAACTTAACAGTATACCTCTACCAAATGTTTAGTTTTATATCTTGCGTAGAATTTTCTTATTCTGGTAAAAAATAGTATTTCATGAAGGTACAATGTCAAAGATTACATGTATACAAAAAAAGTGTAAAATTCGAATACTTTACAATATTTATTTTTTGTTTTTCTACCGAGGGACCATATGGCACAATATCTTTTGAACGCCCATTGTTGCTCAGGTGAGCGATGTGGCCCCATGGGCCTCTTGTTTGAAGTTTTTGTTCATCATACATATATAAATGACGTTTCAAGCTATACCTTGCAACCTGATTAGATTTATTTTTCCCAATCCAATAAACTAATGGAGACGTGGAAAAAAATAAACAAATACCATAAACCAAAATGAGGTTATTTAGCGCGTGGCAAGGCTTCTTCTAATTCTCTAATGACATGGCGAGGATCATTACCGGGAACCGAGCAAAAGTTTATCTGATATTGCATCGGAAACTAATCCGCAAAAAGCATAAAAATACAGGAAAATGGTGCCTAAATTTCCGTATTATTAAAGCATATTTCGTGCAGGTTGTAATCAGCCAAGTATGAAATCAACTCCCAAAAATGATGCATTTTATTCCTAAGTCCGTTTATAGTTCCCGTTTCATCAGTTTTTAATTAACATTTTGATATTTGAAATAAAAACCTTATCTCAACACTATATGAATTGAATGTAGAATAAAAACGGTCCAAGAATTCTTGTCATAAACGCCCTCTCCTTTGCGTCTAGTTGAAATACCCGGCTACTCATAAAAAGTTTGGGGGGAATTGTATTGCACAAATCTTAAAATAACCCGGATGATAATGCCGAAAATAGATTGGCATGATTGCTATGTTTCGAGAACTTACGGACGGATAAATTTATGTTATTTTTTTTCTTTATAAATCTTTTTAAGAATTTGTTTTTAATCTTTACATTTTATTTTGACAGCAGACGAGAATCCGAAGTTACTAAAGAGAACATCTTGGACACTGTTTCCTAAAATCGATTTCAACTGTCCTTCTAACAAAGTCATTCATTTAGAAAATAAAAAGTGTCAGTATGGGAAACTTTAATATAGGTTACCTAACAGGTTCAAATGATATAGGATCAAAAGAAAAGCATATCATAAACTAATAAAGAAAACTTGAAAAATTTGGTCTCTTTAACCTTGCTGATAATGTACTAAAAAATCAACTTCAACGTTTATCTGGTTGATCAATGAATTAAAAGCTTATCCTACATATAACATTATAACATTTGTAAAGAGAGTGAGTGTGTTAAAGGCAAGTTTGGTTATTCTGTAATAGTTCACAACATTATCAAAAAAAAAAATAGTCAATAAGCACAATATAAATAAACTGAATAATGAAAAGCTGTTATAATAAAATAAATAATTAAGAGTGCAATCATTTTATTTATTGCGCGTTCACGTGCTTGCGAGCTCATGAACTGAGCAATATCTATTTGACCATGTTGTCTCATTTTTGTTGTTCTGTGAAACCTTTTATTGGCTTATGGATGTTATCTATCAAGTCTTATCTAGCCCAATAATAAAAGTACAGACAAAATAACAGCACGCATATCAAGTCTGGATCAGTTTAGAGTGCAATAAGATTAACCTTTTTTCGTAACATTTGGTGTGGTTAAAATAATGACATGATACTCCCATTTGGAGATTTGTGAAAAATTTCTTAAAACATTATCCTAAAGTACAAAGCAAAATAAGTTTGAAATACGTGGGCATGTTTGAATTCCAAATGAACAATGCAGTGATTTCTTTCAACAATATAAATATATGCGAATCCAGTATAGAGATTAAATTAAAAGATGCATAATCAAGATTTGGCCTTGAACACCCCCCCAAAAAAAAGAAAAAAGAAAAAAAACTCAAGAGGAAAGTTTTAAGTTTGGATGGTGTAGATGATAAAAATTGATGGAAAAGGCGACTTGCCCCACCCGAAACTTTATGTTTGGCATTCTTCGTCTTAAAATTGTTAAAAGAAGTCGGTTTTTCAGTTATGTGGAAAAAAAAATTTTGTTTCCAAACTGGTTAATGTACGCACAGCTGCAGAAATCGTATGACTTGAATCTCCTTAATCATTTATATTTAATGACTTTCTTCTGCAGTAGCGTAGCTTAATTTTGAGAATGTTAACGGTTTACATAGATAAGCTTAACTGATGGTACTAAAATTTGCATGCAATTTATGGTTTATACAGATATCAACCAGCTGTGGTAAAATTGCTTTAAAAATTAAATGAAGGAGTATAGGTCGTGTAACCTGGGTGTGAGAGGTGATTAGGCACTTTCAAGAACTGTTTTCACCTACGGACAGGTTAAGTCGCCCAATATTGCCTGAGAGAGAGAGAGAGAGAGAGAGAGAGAGAGAGAGAGAGAGAGAGAGAGAGAGAGAGAGAGAGAGAGAGAAATAAAGAGGAGAGAGAGAGAGACGAACTATAGTAACAAGAAATATGCTTTTCTCTGTAATAAAAAATTCACATCTTCATTATGTTTTTGCATTACAATGTAACAATAGGATAGAGAAATGGCTATGGTATTCAAAACAAATAACAATTCCAATACCGATGGTGACCGACCTCTCGGCGCAAGACTAAATACATTCCGGGCATCGATGAAAAAGTATTGGAAATATTTCACGTGCTCTGTGTAGGCACGGCTATGCTTATAATTGATGAAATTCTACAGGAAAGCTATGTTGTCAAATCTTGTTTAAACAGAGCACAGCTCATACGGTCGTTTAATTTTTCCAACATCTTAAATGAATTTGATTTGGATAGCGGTGGTGGTGGTATTCAGCAATTTTATAATTTCAACAGATGGAAGAGGATGCTTCGTCGATCCAGTAAGTTTCTTGTAAACTCACGTATGTTCGAATGCAAAAAAAAAAAAAATTTCCTTTATTTTAAGTTTGTGTTATCTGAAGTTGTTAAATAATTAATTCTAATGAAAGTATAATATTTTTTAAACACAGTCGCATAGGCAATACATCATAACTTTGAATGTAACATTTCGATAGTTAGAGTCACAATATCTAAGGCGTACATATACCAAACGATTTATTCTTTAAAGAAAAATTACCTGTATTTCATTGATACCTTTCCACGTTAACCCTCCCCCCGTTCCCCCACTTCCCCCTAACCGAGTATTTAAGATTGCGTTCAATAGCGTCTTTTTGACTACAGTTTTAATTGAACTTATTTTAGAGTTTTTCAAAATGTTACAGAAACACTTTGTATTCTTAGTTGTTACACTGCAATGTGTTTCTGATATTCAGTGTGACGAGTCGCTAAGGTAACCTTTTGTTTGCCTTAATATTCATTTATTAAATCCAATTTTTCTGGAAAAGACTCCTTTAATGCCTCAGATGCTCCCATAAGCCAAACTTGAAAACTATTCATTTTATGATGAAAAAATCATCAATATGCATTGAATCTTTGGACATGATGTCTGTAAATAATTATGGCAACAGTGAGACACTACTGCAAATGGGCTCAATTTCTTAAACAATAAATCATTACTCTTTAGTCGGCAACTTCACTTTTTTTTACCTATAGCTAACAGTTTACAACCAATGTGTTTATTTCGAAAAACTGTTTTATTTTTAGCTTCATGTCAAAATATTTTAACTAGGAGGACAAACCGTACGATGTTGATTGCAACTGCTAATATTCATATATACATGTATTGCATCAAATAAGAATAAAAGTTTTAAAAGAAGTAGTAAAGTTTTTTATAAACAAATTATATGTGAGGATTCTGCATTGCACAATTTTATTATGTAAAACCCATTTGATATCGCAATACATGTAAAACGCATGGGATACGAATAGTAAACAAGCGTCATTAGTTTTAATTAAGAAATAAGTCAACCAAATGGAAGTTAAAGAAAGCTGAGGTAAAGCTGAGGTAGAGTTCATTTGGTTGCAGCTATAAATCTGGTCCTTTTGTATATGTTTCGTTCTGTGTGATTTTTTGTAAGGGTGAAGGAGGGGGGGGGGGGTGTTTTTAGTAATACTCATTGGTATTATTTCCCTTTATGGTCTCCAGGTGATTCTGTTATCTAACCATAACCACCAAAATAGTCTAAGGGTTTTTTTCAATTTATCATTTATGAGTGCCTCCCGTGGTTGGTTCTGACATTTATATTACCGATCTGATTCCTCTACTCCCCGTCCAATTAAATATCAGTCAATTCTAATTATTAAATCATCAAAAACAGTTGTGTACAAATTGTTTTCCAGATTAAAAAATAACACAATATTAACTCTTTGGGCAGCTATTTATCTGATAATTTAAGGCATGTGTCACAGCGTTAGGATCTGACTTGCTAAGCATGCAGTGCGCACAGGCGAGAAACGTCTAAACATTGTGACAACATAATGATTGATTGACGGTCGTACACGTGCGTCTATAAAGTGCAAAAACAAAATAGTGATCATGTTCTGTGAGCAAACTAAATGGGAAAACCCGATGCAATAAAAAAAATCTTCACAAAAACTGAATCATATCTATGTACAATTGTAAATCATGTAAATGAAATTCCTAATGGTAAATTATTTAAAATGATATTGAGATACGCTTTACTTTAGATATTGCCACTTGTTTAAGAATTGGTGTAAACAAACGGTATTTATCGAATCATATTTTAAAAGTTTTAAACTTTCAGTACAAATTTTCATTGTGCATGTAGTTGCGATGATAGATTTGCGGAAAACAATTTTGCTCAAATGAGGAACATTTGTCATAGCATCTGAATCTTTCATCAAACGTTCAAGTGATAGTTGTTGCTTTCCTTGTATTGGATGAACATTTATCGGTATAATAATCATCATTAAATGCACACTCAAAGTAGAGACTGATAGCACAGCAATTTCCAATTACAAAGTAACATCTTGAAACTAAAATCTAAATTTGATTAATTTTTCAAATATACATAATGTATACTGAAAAAAAAAACAACTTCTATTAGCGACAACTTTATTTTGCGATCAACCGAAGTCAAAGTGGTTTGCGGCCACTAATTTTTGCGACCAAGATGTTGATTATCCTACAACTAATACACCAGTTGCTTTGATGACTGGTTCGCGCCGAGAAATATTTTTGGCTTATACCCCCGCTAATCTCGCAGAAATTTCTCGCACGCGAATAAAAGTTGGTTTACAGTATAATGAATTTCGAGTTTAAGAGAGCGTCTTGATTCATTGTTAAGGAACTCATATTATAAGTCCACTAATAATATGGCGACAAAAGGTGTTTTATTAAAATTGATTAAGGATGTTTAAAATGTCTAATGACCCAAAGTCGTACTTATAGTATAGAAATCTTTAAGAAGTTTAATGCTGTCAAAATATGCATGCATGTAGATGTTCAGATTTTATACATGTTTAAAATGCACGATAGCTTAATTCAACCTTTATGTTTACGTAATTTGTGTCACATTCTGTAATAGATCGGGTCTTTGGCGGTATACGTTACAAGCATAAAATGTCACTGCTACATAATTGATGTTGTCCACGCATACAATGCAGACGCAGGTATTTTTTCACCTTTTTTCTAAAGTCACCTTATATTCATTACAGAAAAAGTAGACGTCAACGTCCTGATCATGATAATGGAATTAATGCAACCTTAATATTAATAATTATAATAATACGACTTAAACAGCAAGTAATTTGAGAGGTCATGGCCATCCTAGTCGAAAAATCGAATGGTTCTATTACAGGTGTTTTTATTAAGTAAACAAAATATATATCAATATACAATGTATTTATCAACAGCAAAATATGCCGGTTGGTGACATGGTAAACCGTTCAATATCGGTCATTTTACTAATTGTTTATGGTGAGGAACATGAGTTTATAGTTGTAAATCGTAATGATGAATATCGAGCAAAGTATTTTAATATATCAAAAACAAATGTTTGTGTCAAAAGTATTTTGGACTTTGATGTCACCTACATATTTGGTAGCTTTGTCATTATTTTTATGTACAGGAAAAGGTCCTCAAGAATTGCCAAAACTTGAACACTGTGCCGGATAATTATGCTAGTCCATAGGTGCCATTTTTGTTCCCGTCTAAGCTCAGTAAGCTGCATGTGTTTAAAAATTCAAATATGCCATAAGATAGAACATTGCTCAAAGAGTTCATAATTAACTACCTTATGTATTTCACCTGTCATGTGAGATATTTACCTTTCAAAAATAAATTCCTTCAGGGAAATACTTTTTCCCATAGGAAAAGCATTATTCCTATAGGAAATTTGAAATTTTCTATCGGAATACAAGAACTTATTAGAGTTATTTACAGGATTTTTAGAAAATTCTATAGGATTGCAAATATATCCTGTAGGAGAATCATTTCTCCTATGGGAAGTATTATTGCCCTATGGATTATGAATTCTTAAAGGTAAATATCTCACCTGTCAGGTGATGTATCTCACCTGTCAAGTGAACCACAATAAAAACAAAAGTGGATATAAACTATCTAGACAATGGTATGTATAGATTTTCCTAAAACTGCATCTTAAGCGGGTGCAAAAATGCCACCTTGGCACTGGCATAAACATCCAGCACAGTGTTCCTGTCTACTTGTCAACTTTCATAGCAGTTGACAAATGACTGCATAATTATAAAATATTCATATCTACTAAGGGTATCTATCTCTTGCGAAAATTGTTTGTAATTTATATATGAATAACAAGACAAATATCTTCGCGATTCAAAGAACGACCTAGCTGTCGTCGTAAGAACATGCCGTTTATCCAGGTTTTTTCGCGTGTTACAAAATTTGCGAATATGGGGAAAGTCTGCTTCATATTAAATTTGCGTCAGTTATTTTTGCGATCCAAAAAGTTTCTTATAGAAAATGATACAGGATATAATTTCTACGCATTCAATTCTTGGCGATTTAAAATAGATGGCGAAAACAGCGAAAATTTGATCATCGCGAAAATTACCAGGGTATACGGAAGGCATTCTTTTAGTTTTCGAAAACTGTTAAAGAAGCATCGTTTAGCTTTCAGAATATGAACTTGAGATTTAGAACATGTAGCTGTAAATGAATCATTCATCGATTAGCTCCTTTCTCCTTTTAACAGGGTAAAGCTCCGCTATTTAGTCAACTTGGAAGTAACTGAGAGGACTAGAATTGTAACTGAATGGCATAGCTTGCTTTACTTTTCAGTCATTTTTAAGTCACTGTAGGGTTGGTTGAATGGAAGATTTTTCATCATAGGAACTTGTTCCATCTTTAAGTTAATTATCTTTGAATATATCGAACTAAACCTAAATTGAGACCACGAACTCAACAGACTTGACTCAGATTACCAAGCAGACTGTATTTACGATGTACATGTATAATACCAATCGTTACCAAAAAAACCCTGCTGTTCCTTTTGTGCAGCGTTTAATCGATATTATTAATCATTTGATATTTTATTACCAATAACTACTTACGTTCTTTTATTCACAATTTAATGGCTAATTGAGTCAACTAAATCAAAATTAGATTTCACAATAGTGCTTTCTTTATAGCTTAATGATTTCCTTCAGGCTTTTCTGGAGGAACATTGGAGGTTTTTCTCTGCATACAAAAACTTCCATATGACCATATGGTGTGCCATGATTTTGACCCCCGGACATTTTGCATACCCAAGGGCACTGGAAGGAAATGGACAAAATTTGTGTCCGTTTTTTTTTGTCATTGTATGGAAAACGTGCATTGAAAGTTCTGATTTCACACTAAGATTGCTTATCACCCGAGGGTGTGTCATGAACTTGACCCAGGGCCAGGTGTGCAATGTCAAAGGTCATTAAGGCACATTCATGATCCAATGTCTTTTTGGCAAGAAAAATAGTGCAGTTATTACTTTTTGTTTTTTAAAGTATAAACTGTTGCTTTATCAAGTTTTCCACAACATCTGATGTACTATACTAAAGAAATTACTGAATGAAAAATGATATACTAGCTATATCTTCAATCCTGTATAAAACAAAGGAATTATCGAACAGATCCATCTTCATTTCCTAAACAGTTGTTAAAATTCAAGTGAAGAAGCAGCTATGCGAGTACAATTGATATGTTTACATTCCCTTTCATGATAAATTCATATTTCGATCCGATGATGATGGTGATTGTGTGAAGATTTTATTGCACGAGGTTGATGTTTTACATTTCTGAAATGACAGACACAGACCAAATGTGGCACCAGAGGACGGAGAGAGTATAAAGCACAGGAAATCGAAGGTGATACTTTCTGTCCATGATTAATCCAAATTGCTGGGTCCTTCTATCTGATTTAATGTCTGGTCCACATGCCGTGACAGGTTGTGACAAAACATCCATGGAATAAAAGCTATGTGTTCAACGGAAGCATTCAGAAAATCTCTGCCATTGTCAGATCTCTTTTACGATGATTCAGCTGTTCATGTTGGTTTGGCTATAGAACACACAATATTACTAAATTAAAAAATGGTTTAGTATAAAAATGGTCAATGAACTTCGAGTCAAACTCCATGTGGTGACATTTAAAGAAAAATTTTGCGTGAATTTCCATCTTATTAAGCATTGTATTTGCTGAGCACATTAGGTTTAACATATAAGTTTTGAACCAATGTTTGATTACATATATAGCCAATAATAAAGTATTCAAATCAATAATGGACGTTGCTAAGAAAGCGTTGATATTTAGGTTCATTGCTCGAACGGCAATTAGAGTGCTATTGTCATTCTGTTCCAAGAATTAATGCCGCTAAATTGAATGAGGAGCCAAAATATAGAATACTATCAATGTGTGAAAATAAATAACACAAACTGAGGGATCAGTTCAATGTAATCTCATTTAGTTATCAATCTCCTAACAAAATCTTGCGATGGGATGTCAGGTTCGGTTTCCGGTAAGATGCGTCTGTATTGAAAACCACTGAAAATGAAAGTAAAAAAGCATTCGGTGTATAACTTCTTTCCCTAAAATGGTACTCAATTATTTAACAGTTTCTTGTATTTGCAAACACAAAAATTAGCTGCCACAAATATGTATAAACATCCTGCTAGAATGTTTTGTTAGACCACACTTCTATATTATACAATGTACATGCACTTCTTATTTAAATAGTTGAAATTGTACGCTTACGAATAAAGGACTAGATACAAATGCGATTATGAGTGATCGCTGTAACATTGTTTTACAAAACTGTTCTGCATGTCGTGAAAAAAAACCATAAGTTGCACCTGTTGACATTTATAACCAATCAGCCGAGAGCAGTTTAACATGTTTTCATGACCACGCCATCCTTGGAAATGAAAACATAGTGACAGGATATTGAAGTATTTCTTAAACAAAAAACCGAAATTGAAAATAGAAAACGAAAAAGTTTCTAAAAAGAAATCATTGTCTGTTGAATTTCTTTTAGAAAATCCAAGTTGTGAGAATTCCTAATGAACAACAATGGATTTTGTTAAGGGAGGCCAAACGAAATTGCACCTACGACCAGCTAACAAAATGGACCAACACGTCACACAAAGGTAGGTTTGTGTTTTCTCTATATTTTGACAATGAGCAAGCATAGTTAGGTGCATGCAGATACTGGACTAATTGTTCAAGGTTGACAAGATTCATGGTTTTTTTTCATTATTTTTTTAAAGCGGGAATAACAATATAAGGAATAGTTTTTGACTATATAAATTTAAGCTGGTCCATGATTATATACAGATTTTTTTCCCTCTGACTTGATAGTGCCCTCGAGACAGAAATACAATCATGCAATGTTGAAAATTGATAATGAAGTCTATAAACGTTTGTCTAAGGGATCTGAGTGTTTTGAAAATGACGCACGTACAAAACTAATAGTGTCCCTTCTATATAATAAATGTCTTTAGTATACAATCCTATATATACAATTTTCACTGTACAAATTAACTGTACGAATATTGATTTAATTTCTCTACACAAAATGGGTTTATTTATATGGATGAAGATATTCATGGAACCCTTAATCGAAATTCGATGCGCTAAGTAGCCAACAACTTTCAACAGGAAACGGACAAACTTTATGTTTAATACATTTGCCTGTTTAACGGACATTTGCTTATACTGTACGGTTAAGAATCGCCGGAAATTATTTGTATCAATTTGTCTGTTTTAACAGAGAGTTGATTTTATTGTACAATTAAGAATCGCTTGAGATTGTCCATAATACATCTCAAACCAATCTTATTTCCAGAAAATTAAACACATATATGCCTATGACGAACTTTCTTTTCATTTAAGGTATCCGATCCATATTAGGACCAAATTTTTCCAACCTTGAATATCCATCATGCATTTAATACTTTGATATTTATTTAAAGCATTTACGAGTAGAAAAAGATTCACCGAGAGAAATTTTCAAAATATATTTAACTAAGCAGTAATTCACTAATGAAGATTGCATAAAGGTCTATGGAGACTAAGACATTTTTTAAAATAAAAAAGTTATTACTAGGAATATCAAAAAAAAATTTCGGTGGATAATCTTTGTACAGTGTATTGTATTTATACCAGTTCTTCAAAAACAGCGCTTTAAACAAATACTAATTATTCAGACATTTTATCATAGGTTTGCTATTATACAGTTGTATAACTGTTCTAGACCTGTGTCCTGCCTTCGTATTTTTGCATATTGACATCACAATTCAAATACTACTCATATTAACTTGCATTTTAAATTTATGTATTTAAACGTTAGCGAACCAATATTTTACGAAAACAGGGGAGAAAACGTTTTTTTTATTTTCCGGTCAACACCGTAAAATTAACAAGAAGTAGGGAGTTTTGGATCGAATACCTTTGTAATAGCGTTTGTTACCCGGAAAGAAATTTTCTAGACATATAAAATAACATTCATTCTTGTTTATCTATTGAAAGTTTAATATTAAAATGTTTCGTGCAGCAGAACCATATTTTGGTCTATATTTACACTTGAAGGGGGAAAAGATTTTTCAGTTTTTTTAATTGAAATAATATTTTATGATTAGGCTTGATGTGTGATTCTACGTTTGATGACGTCATGTGCTGGCCACCGACGGCTGCAGGGACAACCGCTGCGCAGTATTGTCCTAGTTACATCAGTAATTTCAACGTAACAGGTAATATTGCAAAGGTATAACAGAAACAAAAGTTACCGTCAGGTAAAGGTAGACAAGCATTTATGCATTCCTGTTTACACTGTATATGCTTGCATATGAAGAAAAGATGAACTCATTCGAAATGACGTCGAACACCATTTTTTGTGAATTAGAAATACTTTTGCTCTTTGTGGAAAAGCAGCTATCAACTTTTTTCCTCATTAATATATATACAAACAAAATCAGATATACCATGCTTGCCTTTTCCCATTCATCTGTACAAACATATTCGCTGCATATACTAGAAACGTTCACATCACGTAATTATGTACTGATATATGTACTGATCTCAGTCGAAATTTTTCGCGTCTTTGATTTCATACCATGTTCACATGGTTGATTTTTTTTTAAATATATGTCTTGCAGGTTTCGGCGAATGAAACGTAACTTTAATGCTTTAAATAAGTTTTCTGGTTTATGGTCAGCAATATTTTTCATTGCGATTGTGTTAAACACTTTGATATACTCATTTTTATACGATAATGCTGCGGTTTGGCTTTCGCTTTTGTACATGTATACTAGGTCGAGCAACCCGACATTGTCGCAAGGATGGTACATGGTACAAACATCCGGATATCAATGTAACTGGATGGACCAATTTCACTGGGTGTCTAAACAGACCAAAAGGGAACCTCTTAAAGGTGATCACTATAAATGATTTTCTGTCAATTCAGTAACTTTAATCTCACGTCGAGGTTTATAAAACAAACCCTCAAATATGCTTGTTTCAAGTTACCCAGTCGACCCTTTCTGTCAATATTTTCATGATGTGTTTTTATCAATGAATATTTATAACACTTAAAAATATTTAACTTAAAGTAGATCCAGTGTTCTGTGATGTCACACTTTTTTGTAAAACTTTGAATTCTTTAAAAATTGTGCAAGATAGTTTTATTTATTTTATGTGAATATTATCACATGGATGTAATTAGAAGTATTGGTAGGTTCAAGATATTTTCACACTTCATTTTATCCTAAATTTCCCAATTTTTATATATCTTATCTATGCAAAGGGGAAATAACTCTTTTTCTGACTTTTCTCTCAGTTGTATGTCTAAATGCTATAGTTTTTCTTATTCCAACGATTAATTTTAAAATATTTTTGTAATTTTAGTTTTCTGATAATGTTGACGTTAAAATTAATCAAGAAAAATAAACTTCTGTCTACAAGATTTTACTTTTAACAAAAAAAGATACGGTTTTCTGATGCTAAAATATGCTTTAGTTTATGTTTATCTGGCATCTCAAAAAGTGTGATGACATGTATATTTTTTCAAACAATTGATGACATTTAAGTCTATTAAGTCGAAATCAGTTCGGTTTTTCAACTTTCCTCAGAGAATTTTACGAGTAGGGAGCTACCTTAAACTTGGTAAATTTTGTTGGAATGTTTTTTACTCAGAAAATATGTTTAAAATGAGATGTTTCCATTTCTGCAATGAATCAAATCTTTCCTGACAACAGAAACTAAAACACTTTTTATTTGGCCTTAAATATCATATGTTTTGGATGGTGCAATTAAAAACAAAATTTTCCCACAAATTATTCAAGATTTCAGGTGTCGACTGCCAAGTATTCTTTTCAGTAGATACATGTATTACATGTACATGTTTATGTAAATAAAAAAAAATCTAGACATATGTTTACAACGTTATACATTTCTTACTTGATTTTTGATAGACGTTTACGCATCTTGAAATCATCTATGGAATAGTAACAACTGGGTATTGTCTGTCCTTTGGATGTTTGTTGATAGCAGTTGCCATTATGCTGATTTTCAGGTATGATCAGATTGAACTATAGCAACTGAAGCTGGTTGTTTTTAATTTTCCTCTTCTAGCAAAATCTAACTAATGATAATGTAATAATTCTGCTGCATGAAACTAAAAGTAAATTAATCCATTTCATTCCATAGAATAGTTGCGTTCATCTATCGGGATATTTTTTATAAGTCCCCTACCGGTTTCACCGGGGGGGGGGGGGGGGGGCTATAGCTTTACTCTGCGTCCGTCAGTCCGTCTCTCTGTCTGTCCGTCTGTTTGTCCCACTTCAGTTTTCCACACTTTTTTTCTTTATGCGTCTAAAGAATAATATAAAATTTGCTAAACAGCTTCAAAATGTAAAACTATAGATCAAGTTTACACTTTTATAGCGTCTGGTTGACATATTTTCGAGAAAATTAATTTTTATATTCCATTTTTTTAATGTTCGGATTCGTCATCGGGTTCGGTGTGCATTAAATAAACGAGGAAAATATGTAGTAAGGTATAATATTGTGCATTACTTGTACCATTCCTTTTATTGTTTCTATCAAACAAATAAGTCTTGTAAAATAGAATCAATCATTGTTTTGGAAATTTAATCCACAGGGGTTTTTGTATTATTTCAGTCGGGTTCGTTATCGGGTTGGTCTGTTGATTCGGGGTACAGAAAACTGTAAAAAAAAAAATGGTATTCTGCATAACAGTGCATTGTTTTCACAAATTTCTACCAGCAAATACTTAAACGACTTGGCGACATTACAGGAGATAAAATAAAGTGTATTATTTTACCCATTTTTTGTTTAATTTCTATATCAACAATTTAGTTTGAATTTCCTCTGTTCTTTTATCTCTGATTAAAACATAACATCTCGTTTATAAATGTATGCTTCGAAGCTTTCATAGAATAATACAAACCGGTAGGGGACGCTTATGCAATACTCTCAGAATGCTTGCTCTTCTGGATTTCATATGGTATGTCATAGGACGCCTTTATTTTCAGTGGGTTTTATAAATATTTCAGTCGCAATTGAGGTCAGAACTCTCTGACATACCAACAAAAGTCTAAATTACTATAAGAATTTGCAAACATGAAATTCAATATAATTGTAGAAAACTTCGATGCCCAAGAAATACCATTCACTTAAACATGTTCCTCTGCTTTATGCTGCGGGCTATCATCTGTTTTGTCAAAGACTTATACACAGTTCCGGAAGGCCGGTCACATGTGGAGGGCGGAACAGCTAAACTTTCAACTGTTGGAACGGTAGTTCAATTTAATCTATAAAATTGTCTTCAATATTTTCTGATATCACACCATTTGTACCCCAATATGTGGGATGTATACTATGTTGTACAAGGAGTGTGTATTCTTAAAGCAGCAAAAATGATGCCACACGTCGAATTTTGGTTTATTTTTAACTAGTGAATTTACTAGTATTTCACAAGTAAAAATGTGCTTCTGAAAGCAGACATTCATTTCGGAATACATGTATATGGTCACATTTGATTCCGTTGTTCACGTTCTAGTTTTGATAAACATGTTGTTCAAAGAGCGTATACTTTCAAAAATCTTAAGGAGATCATCGATTTTCTAAGTGTATATTATATTTTTTAACAAACTAAAAGCATTTGGTATTCTATTCAAGATGAGAAAGAGAATAAATAGATGGCAGTGATGAATATTCTGAAAACTTTTTTATAACTGATGGTTTAGTTTTAAAGCTATTGTAAATCATTCAATTAAAATAACTCTGACGTTGACTGTACGCAGAGCTACGTCATGTATGTGTTCAATTTGTTTACTTGCTGCGACAAACACTGTACACTTCCGTTCTGACACTGTGAAACAGAAGAGGTAATTAAAAGTACAAGTTCACATGGTACCATTATATGAAAAAGATCAAGAAAACAAGTTTATAAGCTTTTTTAGTGTAAGTTATCTTCTTCAATTGGTAGCTAGGTTAAAGCATGTCAAAATATGTGAAAAGTAATAGCATATGCTATCAACGAAAAATATGAAAAAAACTGAGGACCACAAACCAACCAATATAATAAAAGTAGATTTAAATACGCCTTGATGTTCCTATAACTTAAATATATTACTCAACTTAATTATCAGGTAATATTAGATTATTCTGAAACAACATCCCCCTTTTCTACTTAAACTGATACAACGAATCATCATATATGATGCCAAACCTAAATTATACGCAAATATTCTTTGTTCTTCATATTTTTATTTATTAGAGAGGTACAAACTAAAATATAAAGTTACTGCGTTGTCCGTGAAAGAGATTGTAAACTCTTTGGGGTTTTTTTTAAATCCAACTTATTGGTAAAAATTGATTAGGAACGTTCTTTTTTTACAATGTACATTTTGTCAAGGACTTCGATTTTAAATGCAATTAAACGAGCACTTGAAACGTACAATATATTGCATTTAAAGATCGATATCAAACTGCATTATCACCCTAATCTAAAAAAAAATTCTCACCAAAGCCCATTACTTTGATGACTTAGAAAAGGGTTTATGTTTTGTTTCAGACATGGCCTTGCAAATTAGTCCATTCCGTGTTTAATTACGCCATTCTCGCAAGCTACACCTGGATCTTTGTAGAGGGAGCCTACTTACATTCATTGATTTTTAAGACCATGACAGAGTCCAAGAAATTTCATCGATATTTGATTGTGTTTGGATGGGGTAAGTTACAGAAAAATGAAACCAATGTTTCGCCCTCAACTAATTATACAACAAAAGACCCATTAACAGATTAAGCAAAATTGTGTGGCAGACGTGTATCTCTGCAATTACCATGGGGTTGATTTTGTATAAGCCGAGGACAAAAATCCAACGAACTCAAAAAACAAGACCCCCTAATTGCCACAGAACAAAGTTATATATAATAGGGAAATAAATATCCACTTTTTGTCGTTCTTTTTATCTTAATGGAATCAATGGTACTTAATATTTTGCAAACATCCCTTGATACTGGAATCTTCATCAAGAACAGTTATCTTATTTTTCTTAGCTTAGGATAGCAAACGAGATTTAATCATTTGATTTGTTATCTACTTCCACTGGGTCAATAGTCCCCCACAACGGGTTAATGTAAAGATCACAAAAACCCCAAAACGATAAAAAAAGTTATTGAAGTTTTCAACCACTCTTTAATATACTTTCAATAATTATGCATAAAATTGTTTCTGCTTCGAAGCCAGTAATTTGAAGAACACATTATTTGCTTTTATTATATCAACAGAATTCTAATCCAAAAACAGAAATACCTTACTTTTGTAACCAGATTGCCCTTTTGTAGCAAGATAGCGTAACATTTGGTAATACATTTACGTTTATTACGAAAAATATACAACATAAACATACATTTATTAGATGCATTATCCTTAGCCAAAGCAACAATATTGACACAAAAGTACTCACGTACGCGAAGATCAGTGACATGTTTGTCTAGAGGTGCACCAATAATACTTTTTGTAACACTCTTGCAAAAGTAAACATGTTATTTTCCATATGGAACGTATTTTTAATGTTCCTCAGTTTCTAAATCCATCCTTATTAGGACCCCGCTCTGCGGGTGCCCTATAGTGATCAGTCTGTCCGTCCATATTTCTTTCCGTCCATCTGAGATCACTTATCCGGAGCATATCTTTTCCCCCTTGGCCCAATCTGGCTCATACTTCACCCACAAAATGCATTTAGGTTAAGAATATGCAGTGACCTTGAACCATGATTCTAAGTCTGAGGTTAAGGTCATGACAGTATTATATATTAAATCCAGGGCATAGTTTCTCTCTCCCTGGATAAATCTGGCTCATAATTTACTCACAGAGTATCTTTGGTTAGAGGTTAGAAGGTGTGCGATAACCTTGAATGAAGTTTGTAGGTCAAGGTCATATCAGACCATGCAAAAATCTTTTTTTCAGAACACTAAGCCTTATTTGACTCATAATTCACATAAACAGAGCTTTTGAGTAAAGGTTGTGTTGTGACCTGGAACCAATTTTCAAGGTCAAATTTGAGGGTCCTAATTATATGAAAAATCCTTGTTCGGAGCATATCTTTTCTTCATTTGCTCCAGTCTGGCTCATACATAATGTCTTTTATCAAAGAGTATTTATTAATCTTGAATGATTTTTGTACAAGTGTAAAGATCATATCAAATTTTAGAAAATTCTTTTTTAAAGAGCTTACATAAAATTATACTCTACACTTAGTTTTTTTTCGGAAAATACTTTACTTTAACAGAGCCTTTTGGTTGAATGGGCGCAGTGATCTTGAACCATGTCAATGTGAAGTCTGTAGCAAATTTCTTTATAATCAGTTTTAGACTAGATAATTTTCATTTGCTTAATCTTGCTCAGATTGAACAAAAATTCGTGTACATGTATGTAAGGGGTAATGAGATTGAATAAGAAGTTCTGTGCCAGCTGAAAATTTTTTAAGTTATAGGTCAAGGTCAAAGCAAAATTCTTTGACATTTCATCTCATTGTTCATTATTCAAGAAGGGCTCCTTGAGATGGTCACCATCTCAGTGTTTTCTAGTTATTGTTCAATTTTGTTCAGTTCAATATCGTTCAGTTTAATGTTGAATATAAGAAATGATCACATATTCAACGACTTATACCTAATTATAAAAGATAATATTTTTTATCAAGAATGGGAAACGCATTGGACAACATATTTTTATATCATATTTAGTAAAATTGAAGCAATAACTAAGGGGATTCTTCTTAATTTTTCACATTTTACCAATTTTAAACTTTCTTAGAATGTCACCCAATAATCAAAAGTTTTGCGTCAATCAAAAATATCTCTCCCTTGTGTACGACTCTCTAGTCAATTTGACGTCGCTGTGAGCTAGGAGAAGTTATCGACGATTAAATGCATTATGTAATGTAATATTTAACGCCTCCTGATTGACTGAAAATGTGTGTTATGTTCTAAAATGTGCTTTAAACAAATTGTTACAAGAAAACTTGCCTAATTTGTGAATGATATACATGTACTTTAAACATGTGGTTGTAAGTTGTGATCATAGACTTATTAAGATTCGAGTGAAGTTTTAAAATATAGGGAGTGTGCTACTCTAGAGTCACAATTATGTATTGTAACTATGTTATTTAAACATTGTTCTGAATTTATTTCAGGTTTTCCGGTTTTGTGCATTGTTCCATGGGTAGTTGTTCGAAAAACATTAGAGGACACACTGCAAGTATCTGTAAATTTTCTTAGGAGTTCTTTGACTGGAATTTTAAATAAAGCGTCCATAATCACAAAATGTTATGCGTATGCCTAGTTAACTAACGGTATAATTTGATATGACTGTGTTGCCCTTACGGCAAATATGTTAAGTCTATAAAGGAATAAAGGATCTGAAGGACGCTCAATTGTGAAAAATTCTATACAAAACAGCCTCAAATCGCGTATGTTTTACGGTATTACAAGGATGTTATAACATTTCAAGAGAGGATATCATTAAATCAAAATTTGGTCGCAAGTTTCAAATAATTTGTAAATCACGGTATAATATCGCTGTAATGATAAAGGGTACTTAAGTAAATATAAACATAGATTTTAATGACCACATATTTCACTCCTGAAACACACTTCATAAAAACGCCACAAACATTCCAACATTATATTTGCATTATATTTTTAAAATTTTAGCAATAATTGTTTCATAATAGTTTCTATGGAGTGATATCAATTATGCTTTGTTGCATTTTTGTCAGGTGTTGGAGTACGCACAGTCCCGAACACAAATTTGATTGGATAATTCGTGGACCAATCGTAGTATCTGTTGTGGTAGGCAGTTCTTAAGTGTATCTTAATTCTATATTAAAAGGCATGTCTTCTATCAACCATAATATGCGTTCAATAATTGCATTTTATGTATACAATTGGTTATTTATAAAATATTTTTTTTCAAGGTTGTGCATACGTAAAAAGTGATTTAATATTTACAACCATGAATGCAGTGATATTCTAACTTTACAAGCAAAAGCAGTATATAGTTTGTGTGCGATTTTTTTTTTTTTTTGTAGGTAAATTTCACATTCTTCATTAACATTTTACGAACTATATTCAGTAAAGTGAACGATTCAACAAAACACATCCCCCATCGACACAGGTAAAGTAAAACTCTAGCAATGTGTTTCGACTCTCTTTAACTTCTAAGTATCTGGTAGTTGTATCTTCTTATTTTTAGAGTTATTTTTTTTTCAAGTGTTTGATTTGAATAGTAAGATAATCAATTATTAACTAGAATCAAATGTTGACTTTAAATCATCTTGTTAGTTTACCTGAGCCGAAGGCTCACTTGAGCTTTTTTGATTGACATTTGTCCGTTGTCTGTGGACGATTTTGTCGTAAGCTTTCTACAGTGTTACTTTTACTCGAAACCAATGTGCCAATAGAAAAAAAAAACCATAATCGAAAATGTGTTGATATTTTTAAAAAATGATTAATTAAGCCAGAAAGTGAAAAAAAAATTTGAAGCATCCCGAGTCAAAGTAAATATAAATAATACCCGGGTAAATGATGGATCACATGGGAAATTAAATTTTTATATAGAGAAAGTGTGCAGAGTTGCAAGACTTTCGTTTCAAGACGATATCTAAATTATCCCTTTAGCTTTTGCATTTACAATTTATACCATCACTCCAAAAGGCCTACAAAGACACCGATTTTTAAGTCAAAGGGTTAAATCGTGTAGATGACAGTTTTATGGAGGAGTAAAAACTATTGTATGTTTAATTTTACAATAGACTTTTATTATATTGCAAACTTTATTTGATATTAATTGTAAATAGAAAAAGTATCTTAGTCGACATCCATGCGTTAGGGGTTGTATACGGTGATTGCGTGGATTATGCATCGCCATGGTGAAAAAAAAATCAATAAAAATAAACAGTTTACGCTCCTGTGTACATGTATAAACATTTATGTTTTACATTGTGGCCGTTTTGAAGGCCAAATCCAATAGAATCATTTTACCAAGAGTTTGGACTTTGGATAGTTGTGTAAAACAGGCCTGTCTCTTTCATTGCTGCGACTCTCTAAAATTTGTCAGGACATATAGAGAGACAGTTACGCCCTACCGAAATTCTAAGGTCTTGTTAAAATCGTCCTATCTATTTGTTGCATCAAAACATATTTTCAAAAATGACGCTGGTTCCGAGTGAAATATGCATATACATGTATTGCGCATATATTAGCTCAAAAACTTGACAACACTTGTTGATTTCGAAAACGACCTACAAAAACGAAATTGCCTCTTTCACTTGAATAATTAAACAGAAACTTCCAGTGTAATCCACACATAGATTAGCAGTTGTTTTAACCAAATGAAATTATGACCTTTTGTTTGATAGTAGTGTGCTTTTTTTTTAATTTTCCCTTTATAGGCGGATGATTCGCTCTACGTTGATCCTTATACCTTTGTTTGGCGTGTATTACGTGATATCGGTTACAATGCCAGATTGCATGGACGATAGAACGGAAATTGTGTGGCTGTATGTTGAAAGTATTATCAATTCCTTTCAGGTAAGCATTTTTAAAAAAAAATATGGCAGTTTTGTGTCTGGCAATTCAAATCTTAGATTTTCTAATAATTAAAAGTTTCTTCAATGGATAGTATTAGGGGGTTTTTTTCAACACAATAGATCCTCTTAGTTTGCTTAACAGAAATAAAGTAAAAGATTGTCTCTGTACAGGTAACTTTATTTGTCATGTTAGTTTCTATTTGCAGAAACTGTCGGATTTCTATTGTCAGATATGATGTACATGTACTTACATGTAGCTGACTGGATGTAAATTCTTACATTTCGTTTGAGGTCCACCGAACAAAAATTGCGGTTATAATAGTATTATGAAATTACAGCATTAAACAACATGTTTATACGCTCAACTATTTGAAAAGTAAATCCAATTGGAATTCAAACCTTGACATTTTGCTTGCCGCATTGGCAAATGTCTGTCAACTCTGAAGTTATTATATTAAACAATGTACATTTGATCAACTTTTGAATAATCAAACCAATGTGATTTAAAACTTAATTAGGTTATGGTTCGAGATAATCACTGAATACAGATCCAACTTAAACTATATAGAGAATAAACAATGCCTTTAACCCCCTTATCACTTAAAATATTGATTACACGTTATAATTACGGTTAATCTGGAATAGGCTTACAAGTATCCATTGTGCTCTTTTATCTCCCTACTGTAAATTTATTTATTGAATTGCATACGAGATATGTCTGCTCACAGTGTTTATATTGTTGACTGACACATGTTATTTTTTTAAGGGATTTCTGGTTGCAGTCCTGTTTTGTTTTACCAACGCGGAGGTAAAATTATAATTTTTTAAACATAATTTGTGATCTTTGTTCAACATAATCAAAACGTTCGTTTCACATTTTTAGAATTTTTGAAGATCCAACAGGAAGGGATTTTTAAATTAAAATTTATTGTCCTAAGAAGAATTGCTCATCTATTATTTATGTTTACGATTCAAACATTGCACACAATTTTTGCTTTAAAAATCTCTTTTACGTATCCAAATCTGAACACTCCGAATAATAATCTCGAATATTCGTAGGGCTTCAGATATATTTTTCCCGGTATATTAGTTTCCCTAGACTACTTCTCTCTATCATCTCTCTCAAGATACAACTGTGCATATTATTTTTAATTTCTTACAGGTAAAAAAAGAAGTTCATAAGGCTCTGGTATCCCGCTCATCCAAGAAACTACTCCATGAAAGTGAAAAACTGAACAAAAAACGGAGGTCGAATTAATAAATTGACTTTATAATGATCAGTTGTGATTTGTTCTAACCTTTCATATCAATCCATTTGTTGAGGCACATTTTCAGTATCCATATTTTATTACGATGCAGCATTACAAAGATATCACTGACACAATAAACATAACTCTTTTTTATTGGACTATCAAGTTTTATGTAGAAATGTTATCTATTCTTGAATAAACCACTACAATACTACGTGTATATTCGTGTTATAACTGTGTTTCTAAAAACATAACATGTTTAGTAGTCTTAAAATTAATGTATAAATATGTAAACCTGAAGAAGAGTAATAAACAAAAGAACTGAGGCCTTTTAATATGGAGATCCTCACTAATAACGCAAAAGGAAGATCACAATATTTTGATCAAAATGTGTAACAGCGTTACCTTTCTTAGATATTGGCCATTTTAAGCTCACATAGTGAGCTTTTCTGATCACATTTTGTCTGTCTTTTTATATTTTCGACATCTTCGAGAACAACTGGGTTAATTTCAACCAAACTTGCACAAAGCACTTTTAGGCACAGGGGATTCGAAGTTGTGAAAAATTAAGGACCATGCCTTTTTTCAAGGGAAGTTAATTAGAAATTATTGAAAAATGTTGACATTTTTTCAAAACTCGTCATCTCAAGAACTGTTTGGCCAGGAAAGCTTAAACTTGTGTGGAATCATCCTCAGGAAGTTAAGATTTTAAGATGTGAAAATCATAACATTCGGGGGAAGGGTGAGGCCACAATGGGGGATCGAATTTTTACATACTAGAAATATATGGAGTAAATCTTTATAAATCTTCTATTAAGAATCTAATCAACCAGGAAAGCTTAAACTTCTGTGTAATCATCCACTGGTGGTGTGGACTCAAAGTTGTGAAAATAATGACCCCCGGGGGTAGGGATGCGCCACAATTTTGGGTCGAATTTCTACATAAGAATATATGGAGTAAATCTTTTAAAAATATTCTCAGAAACTAATCAGCGTGGTGATTCTTTAAAATTGTTTAGTTTTTTGTCCCTTGGCGATTCCTAGGCCTCAAAAGCGGTTCAGAGTTTGATGTAGGTTTATATCCCAAACACAAACAATTGTTTAGGATCTTTTTGAGAACTGTAATGCTCAACATGCGTTATGACTAAAAAATCATCCAGTTGGATAATAATAACTAAAGCAGTGAAAAGCTGTCAATGTGACAACAAACCGGTTTTTTTTGTTCGAACAGTATCTCTGATCAATTTGTCAACCCTGAATTGATGAACACTACCTATCCAGAGAAATAGAATACTCTTTATTATATTTTTGCCTAAGAATAACTACGTTCAACAGCCGGATTTTTTTCCATATATTATCAGTAATCAAAATCTTAGCAATATGCACACCTCTGATAAGTTGTACAACCTGCAAAACAACAACCTCCAATCTTGAAAACTGTAAGAGGATTTTTTTTTTTATCCAAAAATAAGGATAATCTTATTGCAGCCGCCCGCCATTTCAATATCTGATTTTTAATAAATCATTAAAAGCAATTGTGTATGTTTTTAAAAAAATGAAATAGAAATTAAGAAAACAACCCACCTACTGACCTAAATGTTTTTGAGAATTCAGAAAAAAGCATTCAAAACATAAAGATGTATTCGGTAACTATCAATTGTTAATTCATCAACTGTCATAAAAAGCATATTTTTTTTTTACAATGCAAATTTGTTTTTATCAACTATCAACCTGAATGACTTGTCAGTGGTCTACAAAATATATGTTACTCAAACATAAAAACTGCACACATTTTAAACCAAATTTGCCCGATTTAAAGCATGTGTTTTATGAATGATTAACTCGCCCTTCACTTTTCGCCATACGTTCTCGGTTACCTTCGAATCTTCTTCACAAATCTTTCCATCAAAACTAGAGCTGAGAATTTAAGATCGCGCAATTTATGATACCCAACCGTCTGACCTGTTTTTGTATCAGTAAAATCTTTCAACTAAGTATCTTTTAAATGAATGAATATTGAATAACAGTTGATATTGTTATTATAAAGGATATAGGTCCAAACAAAAAAGGTTTGTGGCAAAACAGAGGACATCTGGACTATTTTTTGCTACTTTGTTTTGTATTAAAAAACATTTTCACGCACTAAAAATGACACAGATCCGCAAAATATATCCAGCACTATACTCTCATTTTGCTTTCTTGTTGATAAAAATAGTTTTTAGATGAATTTCCCAATAATTGCTGTTTTAATAAAATTCAGTGATAATTAGTGGGTATTATCTCATATGCACATGTATTGAAATATTTTAAAAAAATGAAAGCAGTGCAGATATTTCGTAGTTTAAAGAAATAATTTACCCATTTTTGTGGTTTATTGTACCTGTCTGGATGTTTTGTTAATTATCATAGTATTTGAATGAAATACAGGACAATACTTTACAAAGTGTGCCATTTACCGATGCACAATTTACATATGTAATTTTCCGTCATTTATTTGCAGTTGTCGTGGTGCAATCGGCAACAGACTGTGGGAAGTGGATGCGTCCAGATATCTAAGATAAACATAACTTTCTCACGCTGACTTTCCCTAACCTCTTTAAAGGGGGGGGGGCCCTAAAATATACTAAAACATACTGTAATAATGAATAAATTATCATTTACAATAATTGTAAATCGTATTTACTTTTGTTAAAAATCCTAAAACAATAAATGAATCAAGAAAAATCGATCACTTAATTCAAATTTCCCGCTGCAATGGGAGCTGCAATTGAACGTTAATATTTGACGTCACGCCATATATTTCGTATTGTTTTATCAAGCATAAGTATAAGCAAATCATTATATTCGTTCTAAATGACAAGTTCTGGACAATTTGTAACCAAGAACGATTTAAGACCGTTCTCTAACCTTTTTTTTACACTAAATTACATGAACAAACTAACGTTAAATAGAGTTTGCGTGTTGAAATCTAAAAGCGAAGGTAAGTGTCGGAGATATATCCGCGTAAATGTGGAAATTGTCAACATACGCCGTGTCGTAAAAATTCAAAATGTCTTCCGTCGTTATTTCGACATGGTAATTAGATAATGTAATTAAAACATCCCGATTACAATTATAACATATCCATTCAGTTTATGATATAGTCAATATCTTGACTTTAAATTAAAAATTTACTCAATAACACTTTCTGCTTTGAATTAAAGCAAATTATCATTTAATTAAATAATGTTTGCATATGTAAAGGATATAAGCCAAAAACTGTCCATTCTGTGAGAGAGAGAATTGATCGAGGCCCTTCGGGCCTCGATCAGTTCTTTCTCACAGAATGGACAGTTTGAGGCTTATATCCGACTTAAAACATTCTCCTCTTTTGTTTTAAGAATGGACTTCAACAGGTACACCAGTAGACAATGAAAACAGAGCTATTTATAACCACCCCTAACAAAAATGCAGTCCTGAGTAGAATTCTGTTTCTATTGTCTACTTAGTGGACAGGTACAGGTGACTTTTAAGGTATAACTTGAACTGCATGATTGTTTTCATTCATTCACACAACTTGTGTTTTAGTATCGAGATGTCTTCCTCTGATGGAGAAAGCATTTTCTAAAAATAAAAAAGTCAAAATGCAAGGATGATTATGAAAATCATCAAAACACGGATGGTGTTCTAAGTGACATTCTAGATATGGAGCCAAGGCCAGCTTTTGATTTAATTCAGAACTATGTCTTTTCTGATATCTCTGATGAAGATATGATTAACGCCAGTCAAGAGGTAGAGAGCAATAATAGGTTTTTGAATCCTCTGAATCAGCAGGATTTGGATGACTTAATTCGGAGTGGTTTATCTAAGAAAACGGAGGCAAAGTCAATTCTGGATTTTCCTGATTCCACACATGTATACAACTGCATTTGGATTATTTTCCACTCATGTACCAATGCATTTGAATTATTGTACAGAGTTGTGTCAATTCATTTGGATTATTATATTTCAAAGCATGCATATGCTTAATTAAATTTCATTTTGTTCTCAGATGTATGGCTTTGCATGGTATTTGTTTTATTACACGTTACCTGTACCTGTCCAATAAGTTTACAATTACCATCCATTATTTTTTACTGGGCAGATTTCACTGTCCATTCTTTAAAATAATGGACAATTTTTTAAACTTATTGTACACTTACATGTAACTTTTTTGATTTGTTTTCAAATCTACAAGTACTTTATGCTATATAATAGTTTAAAATAACAAAGGATTGCATAACGAAAATGTTTTAAATTTATGCATACATATATTTATTCTTGACGTATAAACCTCAACATGCATTATCAATATTATTCATTGAAATTTAATTTATACTTAGTAATAGAAACGCATAAAATGGCATTGTATTCAGAGCACTGTGTACATTGAATATGTTAACTAAGGTGGTGTAACGTTTTATTTTTTTTGTGTTTGTTTTTAATACAATAGAGTTCTACATCATGACAGCCTCCAATAAAAACGATTTCTCCAACTTCATACGTGCACACAATTTTCAAAATTTTCAAAACAGCGATAATTTCAACCAGTTTATCAATATAATTAAAATTTGTTTTTGTCTTTCCTTCCCCTTAAAAGTATTGTAAACAACATCCTGTCGCTGTCTTTTTTCATCATGGACTTTTTAAATGGGGAATGTGTTTTTTTAAAGGTAGAGGTTACAACTGTATATCAGCGCATAAGTTTATATATATATATATATATATATATATATATATATATATATATATATATATATATATGTGTGTGTGTGTGTGTGTGTTGTATATATATAAACGATACTTATTGCATGGTGCTAAATTTTTATCTACATCACTAATACTACACCGTTATATAACTAATATTCTTCGAATGAGGTTAAAATTGATAACTACATCGCTACAAATAGATTTTGAAAATAGCAACATAAAAATTGATCAATTAAATTGTTATCATACAAGTGTATAGAAGTTAATCTCTAAATTTACTTTAAAGAGCCTTATAATAATCATTGCGATCCTCAACTTCAGATAAAATATCTAAGTTTATATACCACTATCGATTTTCTTTTTAAAGCCATAGAATATATTAATCGATTCGTTACATTTTTCTTAAACTTGCATAATAAAAATGAAATATTTTGTAGTTGCCACCCTACCCCCACACACACCTTTTGAGAGCATGTGCATGTAATAAGTTGAAGTGAAAATAAGGAATTCGACAGTGAAACTCAAGTAACTAGGGCACCGCTAAGCGGGACATCCCCTCGCGACATGAGTTATTTGTGTGTAGGGATGTATTATTTAGGAATAAATAGTTATGTTAATGATAAGTCCACATTCTACTATCCCTACATTACTGCAAAAACTACATTTCTTTACCTGTACTCGATCTAAATCATAAAAATATCAAGTTTTTTATTTGAACTGCTTACTTTCACGTTGGTTTCAAAGAAGGTGGCAGGGGATAGTTTCGAAGGAAAGACCCGGTCAAAATTTTAAATAAAGGGAGAACCTGGTATTTGGCTAATTATTTGAGGGGTATAAATTGGTAGAATATTTATTGCATTCATTTCGTGGATAGAGGAGCTCATGTCAATTTCATTGATATATGACACTTTAATACTGGTTGCACTTTTCATCAGATATGGAATGAAAATGCGAAACTGTGGCCAAAATTTTCACTTTCGGTTTTGTGCTTGAAAAGTAGGGTGGGTTCAGAACACGAAATGTCACTCGAAAAGAAGGTGATTGACCCCCCCCCCCCCATCAATTGGTGATTATTTGCGACAATCCTATGGTAGTTTATAGCAGTTGCTCAGGACTGGAGCGTGGTTCTGGACCCGTGAACATGTGAAAAAGGGCAATTTTTCAGAAAATTTTGAGACCGTCCCTTGCTATTCTTTGTTATTATATGTAAGTTGTACTTTTTTATTCTGAAATGTGTCAGAATTCTCAAGAGTCGGGACCATGCAAACCAATTGTAGCAAATTGAAAAATCCACTGAAAAATTCAATCTCATATATGACCACTAACTGCCTCACATTTCCTCGACCAAAAAATCTATCCCCTGCCACCGAAGTGAAGCGGAAGATTGATAACTCTTACTCAGAAAGTTCGATTGATAGCTCGTAAACAAAGTTGGTTATAACATTGATTTAATGAAATAATAATTTGTAATAGTTTTAACGGTTTTGAAAGGCACATGCATTTTTTATTTGTTATTTTACAGAAGTGTACAATCTATGATAAATATTTTTAGTTTGAAAGAATTTTGTCATAATGTATGCCCCCCCTCCTTTACAATGGTGTATTTTTATCTAAGTTTTTGCATTAAAAATTGACCAATTAATATGACACTGAATTTGTTTTAATCATTTACAACTTTGCATACTTGTGCAAAGGTTAAGGAAATTACATTGGAAGGTTTTTTTTAAATTTACTAGAAAATTGAGATGGAGTGCACACACACATACATACACACATACGAACACACACACGCACGGTAGCGATGCTATATCCCCTTCGCAACAAGATGCGCAAGGGGATAACAAGGAATAGTTTGCAGGCCATCCCCAACTCCCACCACCACACACAGGGATTGCCATTTTCATGAATTTGAAGAAAAAAAATTGTCAAGATTTTTTATATGAAGCTGCACCCTCCTTTCAACTTTCAAAAAACATTCTTCTTGCCTGGATAAGACATTGCATGTATCCATGAATGCAGTATCCTTGCAATTTAGGATAAAGTACTGGGATTTTGAGGGACAATGGCATGATTTGTTTTCAATTTGACTTTTCATTAATGAATTTTTAATCGTCGTTCAAAATGTTAACACCAGTTTTATAATTTAACGCAAGATGCCGAGCAGACATTTTGTTGCCATTTAAATCTAGATCGGGTCTTGCTATATATATATATAGATATATATATATATATATATATATATATATATATATATATATATATATATATATATATATATATATATATATATATATATATGATGTACATGTACGAGGGTTGTTCGGAAATTATTGAGACAACTCGAATATTTTCTTTCCTAATTGACGAATTTTGGTAAAAATTGGCATAGACACTGAAGTTACCCCAACAAAAAATAAAACAAAGTGATATTAAAAGAATATCTAATATTTTGTTTACGACGATAGATAAACAAGTCGGTGGTCGGGGTACCCGGAGCAGCCATGAACTCGGAGATTTAATAACTTAAACATCTACTTTATAAGTGTCCGTAGAATTACAGTTAATGATAAAAGAAATCAAATTAAATATGTTCATTTTGCTATTCTTTGCGACTAACTTTTGATTAAGTTTCACTGATGTTTGAGTTGAAATACGGTTATGGTACACATATATTTACCAAACAATAGAAATCGGACAACGACTTTACATTGAATTTTGACGTCAAGGCGGCGCATTAAAAACCGTCAAACTGGTGGAAATCTCGGAAGAAGACCTTTTAAGGCCAAGCAATTGCTTAAAAAAACTATACGATGACAAGACAAGGTATAGAGCCTCAGTTCATTATATTTTTTTCACTGATTGTTTAACTAGAATTAGGCCAAAGGGATTAATTATCAAGTACTTTTGACGCACTAACTGTTATATACAGTTCTAAAATATATAAAAAATAACTGCAGGAGACATTCGCAGCAATTAGACTTTCGGAAAAAAATAACTCGATTTTCCCCCTGAAAACAATAAGAATGACAGAAAATGTAAATGGTGACATCTTGAAATGAAAACAAAAGATGATAAATAAAGAATAATTCTTATTTCCGTTCGTTTGTAAGGTTTTTAGAACACAGGAGCAATAAGAAGCGTTAAGATGACGTTGCGAAAAGTTTGCGGTTGCGCCGGGTCATTGGAACAAGAAACTTTTCACATTTATAGTCTCTATCCTGATTTACTTTTTGGTGAAATTTCAATGGTTTATCTTTTTTACTAAAAGAATAAGAGGAAATGTCTCAATAATTTCCGAACAACCCTCGTATATACAGAATAAAGATTTTTTTTCTTTTAGTTTTTATACATGTTTCTGCAAGTTGATTATAAACTTATTTTAACATCTAGAAAATAATACCATGACAACACCCCTTTCGCACTGTACATTAATTAATATTCTTGATCAAAGCAATCGCTCATAAATAATCAAGTAAAAAAATAAAATGTTAAATTTTAGCTAGGTAAATTGTAACTAATACTGAACTTGACAATTGAGATGGCGACCATTTCAAAAGTACCCACTTAAATAATGGACACAAGGATGAAAAGCATATCAGAGAATTTCGCTTTGACCTTGACCTATATTTTCGAAATTTTTCAGTTGGCATAGAACTTTAAATTCAACTCATTACCCCTTACATTACCGGGTACTCATTGTTGAACCTGAGAAAAATTAGGCAAATTAGAAATAATCTACGTTTATCTCACCCATGTAAAAACAGCTAACAATGCAATATTACTTCTACATAAAACTACTTCTTCCTAGTTGGGCAAGAGTAAACTTACAAATAACATTCAAGGTACTACTCGGTATTTTCGTTATAGAAATAAAAAGAAATAAGAATTGATAGTTGGCGATGTTGACTGAATGGTTTCGTGCAAACATTATTGCTATAACTCTACTACAGGAGCTGGAAATATTTAATATGAAAAAGCTCTCCCGATAAAAAGAAAGGCAGTAAATATTTTTAAAAAACAAAATACAAAAGGTCTCTCACCTGAAAGGTGGAAAGACCTAATAAAATAAAATGAATTGCAGAGAAATAAAATCCGTGGAACTAACCATGTCTTTTATGCAAGCTATTTTTAAAAAACAGATGATAAACAGATAGTATGCATTGTATAGGCAATGCATATTCCTACTGTTGTTCTTCGATTCTTATCCAGTTGGTGTACTCTTTCAATTCTTGGAACATCTCAATTCTTTGTTGATAGCCAATCTCTTTATGATGATATTCAGATGCGATCATATTATCGATTGTGTCATCAACTGAGCCCGCAAGAGGACTTTTTTGGATGCCATTCAGTTCGTTACCTTTATCTGTTGCACTCTTGACTTTTTCGTAAAGTCGCCCTAGCAGTGCTTTAATGTCTTTGTTTAATAGTTCAAGATAACCATCAAAATCAAGTTGTTTTCCTTTTTCAGCTTCGTATGTTGACTTCATTTCCTTGTAAGACTTTGTTACTTTTTCGCAATGGTATTTGTAAATGTATGGTGTATTTTCATGGACATACCATATGCAATGACCAGTGCATTTTCTGCAATATCCTTTATGCATGGCAATGCATTTCATTTTTTCGCTATTATTTTCATAAGTGCATTTTTCATGGCAAGTATAAAAGCACATCATGCAATTTGTTACGTGATGCCCAGCTGGTAATGGTGTCTTCGTTTGTCTTATTTCTTCAATTGTAAATGGAAAGTCTCCTTTTGACATGATTTCCTGTTTGTGAACAGTGAACATCTTTACTTGATATTTAATGTCTCCCAGATCTGCGATACATTTGCTCACTGCCGGTTTTAAAAATGCAATATCTGAAGTCAGCTGCATTATTGTTTCAGGCGCAGAGTTTTGGTTTATTCGCAGTGTTTTAGAAACTGATCCTGGTAACTGATCGAACAATCTCTTGAGTTCGTCATAGTTGGTTACCCAAGCATTATAAGAAGAATTATCTAAGGTTTGGAATAAGTTTGACAAGTTTACAGAAAATGACTCGCTAAATGCAATATTATTTTCATCAAGAGCGTTTTGAATATGAACTGGACCTAAATCTGCAGATGTAAAAATGCAGCACATATTAGCATCTGAGTCGTTTTCGAAAAGATATTTGAAACTCTGAATATATTCAATTTGATCACATGACAAGCTGGAAGTATTTGCGTCAGCTACAAAACAGATAAGGTCAGTTTTCGGTTTATACAAATTCCACAAAACGTTCAATTTTTCATGTACACTTTGCAAATGCTTCCTAACCAACCCGTGACTTCTTGGAATATCTATTATTGTTAATGGATAGTCCAATCTGCCGCCTTCAAATTCTTGGAATTCAAACACTGTGATCCAATCTTGGTACTTGCTCTGGAAAACAATTTCATAAGTTATTTTGTTTTATTCTAAATGTGTTATAACATAAACTGGATTACTTATAATTTGGTTTTATTTTAAACTTTCGAAATAAACATTAAATTAACAATTTCGATTTTTTTGCAAGATACAAACTACAACTACCACGTTACTTAGTTAGTGTAGAGAGGTTAAGCATTTGAACGTGTACGTCTACGGGTACGTGTAGAGCTACATTTACAAGTCTGTTTACAGGTACACGTACCAAAATTCGGATTGTGTTATATAATTGTACGTGTATGCGTACGTTAAAAATGATTATATTTTACATTTTCAACATGTTTAGTTTACTCTCATTATTTATGAAATAATTCTATGACTTTGATGAAATCAAAAGAATAGTCGTTCTTAGTTTATCGTCTGCTTTGCATTACACAACATCTGATATACACTTATATTTTCATCAAAAAATGCTACATGTTATTATCTACGTGTACTTTTGATTCTACACGTTATGTTAAACTTGTTAAATTACGCGGTATACAGAAAATATGACGTAATAAACATCAAATTAGGGGATTCCCCTAGTTAAACGTACTCGTACACGTTGAAATGCTTAACTCTAATATCGGAAAGACATGTAATCCTGGTATGGTTAAATTACTTTTAACATTGTTGAATTTAATTAAGCATCTGTATTCAGATTTAGCTTTAAGGATTAAAATTTTTATGTTTTATATCTGTCAGATTAAGATACAATAGGCTGTCATACCATGTCAGATATTTCCGATTCAAAACATAACCGAAAATCATCATTTGAAGACACTCCAAAAGTAAAATTCATTATCCCCTCTAATAAAGTGGTCTGCCCGGAGTGAGTAGTGCTGAACGTCAAAATACCTTTTCCATTCTGATTGGAACCATTTTCAGGAGCCTCACCTTTAAAACATATATTATTACTTTTTTTCTTTCAAATTATTTCTATCGATATACGATTTATTTGAAAAATGTATTGCCATTTTTAAGGGGATTAGGGACAACGAATTTAACAGTTTCCCCCTTTTATAGAAATTATTCTACACACTCAAATTTGCGCCAATCGCATTTGGCCTTTTCGGAAGAACTCAAAAACACCTTGAATGTATTACAAAATTTTGAGATGTGAGATAGATTTCATTAGTTTTAATGATATGCCCTAAAATGTAACACAACAAATACATGTAAGGCTGACTAGCCGATAACTAAGAAAAAAATCGATGGAAGTGACTTCATTTTGTATCTAATTATTACATCCGGTAATGTTAATACGTTTGAGCTGTTTTTCCGAGCTGTAACGGATAGACAGGAGAGCATGTGATTGTGTTAATGCGTTTGTTTCAGATGAGAAACATATTATGTTCTAACTTTTATTCACGACACGCAATATTAAACAATATTTAATTCAAAAATCGCTGAAATTCATTTAGTTTTAGATGCCAAATAGAGTGTACATCTATACTACTATATTGAATAATAGACTCGAATTTTTGAGCTTTAATACCGAGAAATCGGAAGAGTACTGTGTTTTGTTTTATATATTTCAAACATCAATGGTACCTGAAGATTACCAATTCCTAACAAAAATCCGGAAATCATGTGGATTTTTTGGATTTTACAATCTTGCGCATGCGTAATACATTCTCGCTAAATAAAGGGAGGCTCTATAGTTTATGTTTCCACAATATCACATTTACCTTGATAAACTCAGAAACGATAACAAAAATACATGTAAATTTTTATTGAAAATTTGCTATAATAGCGTATTCTGTCTACAAAGAAAATACGGGAGATAACTCTAACTCAGTGCAGTTAATATGAAAAAACCCGAGAGTTCCGAATGACAATATGGTGTGTAAATATTGAAGCGAGTAAAAAACGGTGGTGAAATATTGTTGGAATCTTTATTAATATGAATTAAATTTTTAGATGAATGGTTTTTGCAGCTTCAAAATGGTTTTTTATGAATAATTAAACTGGTTTTTTTCAATGCAGCTTCATTAATTTTCTCTAAAATCGTTTCCGAGCGACTCTGTAATTCTCTGCTACATAACGGGTGTGGTGAAGGCCTGTCTCGAAACACAGATTATTCTAACTAAGCAGAGAGTAGTGTTTTAGGCTTAAAGATTGGTTATGTTAATGTCAACAATACGGTGTGTCGATGATATTGAATCTATTTCGTAAATTTCCGATATCATATGCACAGAGGAATCATTTTTTAAAGAGTTGAATTATTAAGTATTTTTTCACAAGTAAGAAAATCTCAATCATAGTTTGAAACTCTCAGGGATTTTTCTAAATTTTCCATGGCAAGTAACCCTAAAAGTACATCACAGACATTCTTCTTTGAAAGTAAAACAAAAAACTTTAATCAAAGATCTATAAAATACAATCGATGCTTTCATCATCATCAGCAGCAGATTTGGGTTTTAATCTGAGTAAATGTCATCCTTAAGCAAATCTTTCAGAATTAATAACAAGTAATTATATTTCTAATTAATACTTCTGTATTCAATATTTATTAGAGGGAATATTTGACCTAAAAAGCTTTAGCTTTTAGCTTTTAGAATTTATCCCTGGCATTCCTACAAACCGTATCTACCTCTCTCATAAAAATATAAGGCAACACATTCAGTGACAATATCTGACATTTATCCAAAAATCATTGTACACGTACCACACATTAATCGCACTTTTGGCTAGTCAACCATTACTATACCCCCCCCCCCCCCCCTAGCCAGAACGGCTCAAGAGCCGAAGGTTTCTCGAAATTTAATATATATAAACTCCTTTTTAACATAGTCGTAAAATGCAGTCATTCTAATACTTCGTGTCAGTAGACCCACAAAGAATTAATTAACATTATATTCATTAAATCTGCATGATATAATATTTTGGCCAAACCCTGTAGCAGAGAACACCTTGGGTCATTGAATTAACAATTTTAGTACAAGGCTTCATACGCTTTCTTAATATGAAGTCAGTTACATAAGAGGTGCAGAAGAATATTTACAACATAAATTATCTATGTTAACACTGTATAAATATTTTGGCACGGCCAAGTCAGTTTCTATTCATTATCATCTGAAACTGATAAGAAATGTGACCTATTCATAACCTATGGGTCATAATTTTGGAAGAGGCATTCTGGTCTACATACAGATACAGTTTTACTTAAGGATGTGCGGAAGTAGCGAAGAAGATTCTTGAAAAATCGTAATTGTGTTTAACCATTTTTGCTTTGCCCCAATGGCCCCGGTAGGACTAGAGTCAACACATCGAGAAATTGACATTATATGTTCCCAGACTCTAACTGCATCATTCTAATTCTGAAAGGATTGGCAATGTAGTTTTTAGGATTTTTAAACTGTTCAATTGTTAACACATGACGCACGAAAACCAATTGCAAAAGGCCACCGGAATGTCTCAGATGACCTAAAAACCATACCAATTAATATTCTGCGGATCTTCTTGAAGTCGATTTCTTCCACTTCATACTTGACAGCATACATTGGTAAAGTGCCTGGTATTGCTTGGGTATTTTGTAACAATGTGGAGCTTGACTTTATTTTGAATGCTAAATTTTTTGTAGTAATTACATCACTTTCATCTCCAATCGGCCAAGTGTATGGACCTATACATGCACACACACGTGCAACAAAGTTTGTGTTGAGAGATAAATTGGTGACTCTCGTTGAACAATCTCGACCACTGGTTCTACAGGTCCAAACTTCATGCGTTGTCACATTTCTAACGTTCACAATATAGCTACAAGGAAACGCAAATGTCGGTCTCTTCCAACGGACTTCGAAAGAGTTGTGAGTAATATTGAAAGCGTTTGGTTTACCGTTCATCTGAAATGTTTTAAGTTTTAATTTTAATTATGATTATTCAGAATGATAGTGTTTTAAAATAGAAGGTAAATTATCGTCTTACCCGATTGCCTCGGTTAAAGACACAAAAAACAATTGTTCCTGCTATGATCGTAATCCATACAGGTAATGAAACCATGTAATAAAATGTTAAGATCCCTTCCATTGTATTCTGCAACATGGTTTCAAGTTTTTTTCCTTTAAAAAAATGAAATTTAAGGTATATTAAGCAATGATTGAATTAATTTTTTCCATTTGATTTCATTATTTTGATAAATTGTAAAATATTGTATTTACCATAAGTAGAAACTGCTTGAGGATTACGTTTACTCAGGGTTTGAGATTTCAAAAAATATTTTTACAAAGTTCAATATCTGAAGTCCAAAGTTGCTTAAAAAATACAAAATTACAACGTTATTAGCAAATATCGATATTGATATCCATGATTTGTTTATTTGAGGAAGACATGCTCCTACAAAGATAGATTAATATTAAAACAGAGGATATTCGGACTAATTTTTTCAGTTTCTTTTTTTCTCTTAAAAAACTTTCTGTTGCAATGTAATTGCAAAAGTTAAGTTTCAATATGTTTTTTCATATCATTTTACATGTTTTGTGGTTGTATTTACTCGTCTATAAATTTATATCACTGGCTGGCACGCGATTGGAAAAATCTTTAAAATACATAAAATCGATTCAAGACAAAATATCTCGAAATTTTGATCATAGATTAATCGGTTGAGGGTCTTTTCCTTTTCAAGTAGCGCATATCATAAACAGAATATTCTAGACGCAAACCATTTAAACTCTAAAAAGGCCTGCGATCTGAAAATGGCTGACATGTCAGACGAGCTCCATATTCTTACTCAGAAGATAAAGCACATTCTAGAATTTTGACGCATTTTGGTTTCAAGAAAATTAATGTTGGACTGCCTACTGAGGAAAATCTATTGAATACAACATTTGTTTGGTTAGGAATACTAAATAAGTTCAAATACGAAAGGCCTAGTAATGCGTCTGTTTATTGTTACTTGTTTATTTACATTTATTTACCACTAAACTATAAAATATGAAAACCTCCGATTTTAATCGATAATTAGTTAGTTGCAGGAAGCTGATTATTGATTATGAAAATTTCACCGATACCCATCACTAGTAATATTCAAAGATTTTACTTGTTAGTCAACATAATTTTGCATATTTTATGTTGTTTTTATCTCACTTTTGCGTTTAGATATTCGAAAGGCACCCACTACAATATCAAAAATGCTTAAAAACGATAAAAGACACCATATCTCAAAATTTTGATCATTGACCTCATATAACTTTTATGCCTGCAGAGAAAGGTCAATATACCTAGTTTAGTGCTAAAACTGTTTTAGTATTATCATCATTCAGTTTTTTTTGTAAATTTGAATAAAAAATGGAAGGAATTTGAAAACTGATATAGAAAATTTGGACTGAACTATTAAAAATAATATTCATAAAAACTTAATGCTTTGTGTCTGTTTAGTGTCACTGCCATTCATAAACTGTATTTCATTTTAAAAAGAGTTTAGCAATTTGTATTTTTTTCACAATTAAAGCTATACACGCTAGCATGAAAATGAGAAAACCAGTTTTACTACACGACAAGACACATAGCAAAAGAGCACAGTTTTCAATACCTGAGTAATTCGATTGGAAAACCTTTAAATGATTAAATATCTCATAATGTACAATCATTATGTACTTGTATTAAAAGTAAATTTTGTAGAGAGAGATTTAAAAAAGGAGAGTTGGCGAAAGGCTAGGGGCGATATTTACATTTGAATATAAAACGTAAATCATACTCATACTTAGCCACTACATACCATATCTACTACATTCATCACATTTTTTTGCTAATGGTTAGTTACTCCATATAGCTACATTTTTATACCCCCGTAAGTTTGGGGGCATATAGGAATCACCTTGTCCGTCCGTCCTTCTGTATGTTCAAAATTCGTGTCGGTTCCATATCTTTTGTATAGAGAAACATTGGAAGTTTTTTTCTTCACATAAAGATTGCTTATGACTTGAGGGTGTGTCATGACCTGCACCCAAGGTCATTTGGGCAAGGTCAATGTCACTGAAAGAAAAAATACAAAATTTGTGTCCGGTCCATATCTTTCTTATGGAGAAACATTGTAAGTTTCTACTTTACACAAAGATTGCTAATGACCTGAGGGTGTGTCATGACTTTGAATCAAGGTCATTCGGGCAAGAGCAAGTTCACTGACAGAAAAAGTGCAAAATATGTCTCCGGTTCAAATTCATATCTTTATATGAAGAAACATTATAAGTTTTTACTTCACACAAAGATTGCCTATAACCTGAGAATGTGTAATGACTATGAACCAAGGTCAAGGTCAATGACAGAAAAATTGCAAATTTCGTGTCCGGTCTATATCTTCTTTATGGAGAAACATGTCACTCAACACAAAGACTGCTTATGACTTGACGGTGTGCAATGACCAAGGTCATATGGGCAAAGACAGGAGAGAAAAAAACCAAAATTTGTGTCCGGTCCATATCTCCCTCATGGAGAAACATTAGAAGTTCTTATTTCACACAGATTTCTTATGACCTGAAGGTGTGTCATGTCATTGACTAAAGGTCATTTGGGCAAGTTCAAGGTCATTGTTTAAAAAATGCTTTATTTCTGTCTGTGTCAGCCTTGAGTAAATGGAAGTTAAGCTCGACTCGAAGTTTGCTTGTGTCAGGCCATATTAAATTAATTGTTAGATTATCATCTCTGCCCGTCCTCTGACAATGGCACGCCCGAGTGTTTTTTTTTAAATCTTTTTTCTGAAAAAAAAAATCAGAAAAAACGGGCTCGGTATACCTAAAATTCAAATTAATAAATGACTGCTTGACATGTGAATTGTCGTTTGAATCCAGTGATGATTGTTATCATGGATATCCAACTGTCTGCATGAATTATTTTTGTTTTAATTAAATGGAATTTAAAGAATAGAAATGTGTTTGTGTTATATTAGCAGTAACCATTTTAAAAATAATAGAGTATTTGTTATTGATAGAACATGGACAGTGAAATAGATAGCATTCATCATGTTCTATAATAGAAATAATACTTGTCAAAGTTATGATTTTTAAAGCGCTAAGCATAGCTCAGCGCTTTATTGTCGTTAGACTTCTACTTCCGGTGCAACGAATAACCGCCCCCTATGAGCAGAAGTTTACATCATTTAAACTGGTTAAGGAACCAGTTTCAAGAGTTTGTGCACATAACTACACGGGCTAGTACGGGCTATTGTGAATTTATTGTACGAGGCTTACATACATCATTGCAGGGGCTGCCACGCAGTGATGAGGAAATATATTGCGTATACAGAAGCTGAAATGTTATATACGTATATCCTTTATACTAGTATACAAACAGAAGCCGGGTTAGCGCTTTTCAGTTCTATCAGTACTTCGATTTTTTTCTTAGAGGGGGATGTCATTTGTGAGCTTGTTCACAGTACCTCTAGTCTCATATTTATGCTGCCCATCGAAGAAGGGTAAGTTTTTCACAACTCGCGATGGAAGCTCGATTGGAACAATGCCACTTTTGATCTACTTGGTACATGTATTAAATTTTCTTTTAATTTGAATGAAATGGTAGGACTAGATAAACCATCAAAATTTTCTGAAATAAGCCCTTTGATACAACAACGGAAATTAAGAAATCTTACAATAGTGGGAATATTAATAGTGATTAAAACACCAATAATACCGAAACCTAACCTCTTAATCCTAACTATATCAAAACCTAATGTAGAATACCTTCAACAGCTTAAGAGGAAAGGAGGCAAGGTCCAGGTTACAGTTAGGGGGGGGGGGGGGGGGGTGAAAATGATAGACTATATGGAATTTGCTTGTGCATTGAAATCTACATATATAAGAAGACTAATCCACTCTAATACAAAATGGGTAAAACTTTTTGAATCAGAATTAGGATTTAAAAAATGGAAACCCTATAGGAAAGAGGTTTGGACTTTATTACCAATACAAGCAATAAGATACAGTCAGTTAAAGCATATCTTCTACATGATAGAACATGTACATGTATGTGCTACTGTAAATGTGATCCATGAATTGTTTTGCTTAGATAATAATCATTATAACTGATTATTTTTTCATTGAAAAAATGTCAAGTGTGCCTTATCGACTTGCCCCTCATTAAGCACGCGAAAAGATAAACCAAGAATAACATTTATAAACACAGAATTTTATTTCTCTTGACATTTAAAATGTTTTAAATTGATGGACACAAGGATTCAGCGTTTACATTTAAAGAAATAACTTTAAAGTACGCTCATAGTAACTGTATACTCGTTGTTACAATCGGAATAAACAAATTAGTTCTAATTTAAAATATTGCATAAATATTCACTCAAATAATACAAGTATGGGACAGTGAGACTGTCTCTGGTGATCATTTATAATGTAGTCTAGGACTTGGCAAGCCTGGTCAAAGAGCGTGAACCGTTTTTCCTCAGTGAGAATTATCATACCACACTCAAAAAAAATAATGATTCAAAATAATTTACTAACCTGGCCGAGGTAACATAAATAAATTAAAGGTACTTAAAGTAACATAAATGTGTCGTTTTTCTATTGGAACAATATTGTTTTAAGCTGTTTATCCTGCTTATACATTGTATTGATCAAATTATTAAACTAATAGTTAAAAGGCTTTTTAATCCATTTAATATTTATTTATAGGATACCTTGCATGCATATTATTGAACCTGTGCCATTCAGTTAAAATATACCTAGATATTGGTGATTGAACAGCGCACTTTTGCCTTCAAGCACCTTTTACGAACCTTACAATCACTTTTCAGTTAACTGAATGCAAGGATTAGCTGTCAAAAAGCTTGTTTATATATCATTCTATCATGGTCTCAACTATTTTAAAAATGATTTATTTGAACGCTCTGAGCTTTCAAATTTGGATAAAGGTAATTACATATTGAAACCAATACCGAAAGTATGCCAGGCCAATTTAGCTCTTCAATTATCAATAGCATTCATCCACTCTTTATATCTTTAGATTTTTAATAAAAGGAGATGTAATATTTTAAAAATAATTATCGATCTATTTTCATGCTATCTAATTGTCCTATAATACATCAATTTCATATTTACATTACAGCTGCATTGAATACCTGCATTGAAAACTTGCCTTTAATTAAAGAAAATTGAAATTTTCTAATGTTGTCAACTAAAATAAACATTTGAAAGTAAGGAGAACATTGCTAGTTAAGGTGGACCAAGCATTTTTAAAGTTTGTGTCGATTAAAACATGTTTTTATTCATTTCAAAAATTATAACAAATTAAACTTATTGAAAAGATCAAAGCGGCATGGACCGATTTTGTTGGCAATAATTACATATCAATTAATTTTTCATAAAATAGTTTTCTTAGAAAGTTGTACCGTCTATCAGGTTTTTTTCCGCGAATTAGAGCCTATGGCAGTTTATTTAATTAACGCCAATCAAATGTTTTCACTATTTCAAAGTCAAAGTGAAAAATAATTCACGCACGGTTGTTTTAACATGTGAAGTAATTTACAGAAATATTTAAATTTTAATAAAAATTTAACACAATGAAACGATTTGCTTGATTCACGTAATGTGAAAAAATTACAGATAATTATTTTCCGAGATACAACAATCATAGATCAGAAGATAATGTACCATTGTATATACTAGTAACCCAGGCATAATTAGACATCGGTTTACACAAGGAACATGGCCTGTTTAATTAGCTTGTCAAATAAACAATAAGGCTCATATACCTGCTAGCTGAACACAGTTCACCGTACAATTACTTAACTATTTGTTAAGCAGAGAGATAACTTTATTACAAGACCAAAACTTTGTATTAAATTTTCGCTGATTTATTTTCCGCGAGTCGGAAACCGTCGCAAACAAAGCGGAAATTGAATACACGCGGAAAAAACCTGATAAACGGTATATCTTTTTACCAACATAATATGTCTCCTTTCAAAGTTGAAAATATTCAAAGCTAATAACAAATATTCTTTATGCAAACACGCCAAAAATAACAGGCCCATAGGCCACATTTCTCACTCACCTGAACAATAGTTTCTTGTTTCATTTTATTGCAGATTTGAATATATTTCACATATTTGTCAGTTAAACTTTCTACCCACCTTTTGGCCCCTGTTAAAGTCAGGAAAAGTGAGAGTCACAATTTAAACAATTTAGAATTTACCTTTTTTTTTCTTGCGAAGTAATCTCAAAAATTGAAGCTTTGTAGTTCTAAGAAGATGTTTTTACATTTTCCTGGTATATATTTGTTAAACTTTGAACCCTTTTTAGGGCCTTAGGGTATTGATTCTCAAAACTTATAATCTTTAAAAGTTGAGGATACTTGCGTAGTAATATAAAAAATTGTAGCATTGTAGTTCTTGAGACAAAGACTTTAAAATCTTTATATGTTTCCCATATCTATCAACGTTAATTTTTGAACCCTTTTTGGGTCCAAATTTAGAATATAATTTATTTGAGGAAGTTTGCGTAGTAATCTCACAAAATGTAACATTGTAGTTCTTATAGTAGAGATCTAGTAAATGAATCCAGAGTGTTTTTTTGTTGTTGCTAGAACCATTATGACGTCCTAATTGATTTGATGAATCGTTTTCCCGTACTTTAAAGGACTTATGTAGAAAATTAAACAGTTTCTAAATGTTCTATGTTAGGTCATGGAAAAAGACTCCTATACCTATAATATTCAATTTGTCATCATTTCAAAAAGGAGATGATGAGCTTGTTTAATTACGTTATTTTGAGAGACTGTAGGCATTCTAGATATATTTTATAAGTCAAAATGAAAAAAACTTCAAAATTTGTTCCTTATTTTTGCATATTTCATTGAAAATAACTGTTTAAAACGTATTTTTTTATTGTGTTTATCAAAACCCGGTTCACCATATTAAACAAAGCAACTGTAATGAAGCATCATCGAAAGAGTTTATATTATAAACCTGTAAGCACCTTTCATTTACTAGATCTCGACCTTAACTCTCATTTTTTGCTATTCCGGGCTTGTTTATCGAAAATGAAAGTATGTTTTAAGTCATTTTTTAATTTATTTCTCAATAATTATTCATGAGGTTAAATTCAATTATAGCCTACGGACATCATGTCACACACAAATTTTAAAGGTATAAGCAGTTAATGCAGGCATTTCGTAGTTTATTGGCGAAATGTCTTAATTTTTAAGTGTAGATGTTTAACTTTAAAACCATTTTGGGGCCCAAGTTTTGGTCCAGCGGTCTTGATTTTAACATATAAGAATCTTTAATTTATATAAATTAACTTTGGTGTAAATATCGGTATTTGTGGTGCAGTGGTTCTTTAAAATATCTTTATAAGAACTGGACAGCTATTTGTTGCATGATAGTCTCTTAACAATGTACAACATCATATTGATGATATTAGTTTTTAGTTTATGTTGCAAATTCTGGGGGAAAAATAAATGTATCAGAAGATGCATTCCAACAATCGCTGGACATTATATACTACTAATGAAAGTACCAATTGTAAACGCGTAGAAATGAGTGCAGAAGCAGACCCCACCCCAATACCATTTCCGATAAGTTAAAATTGGCAGGAATAACGTATAAGAACGAACAACAAAAGTACACTTTTTTAATCGTAAAATTACAAATGATAATAAAACTTATTAGATATGTGGAAAAATGAAACATGAGTAGTGAATGAAAAGCACGATATTAATACACATTTTAGCTGTTAGGAATCAATACATTACCTTTAGGTGCTTTGAAGTGCCTAAGGACTTATTTACAGTCAAATGCGGGCGTCAGAACTCTGTCAAAGTATTGAAGACAGTGATTAGAACCTAGCAGTCGTTCGGTTTTAAAGAGAAGCATAATACTATTACGTCACTGTTTAATAAAGGAATCCCTTAGAAACTTGATTTGAAAGAATTCTTTCCATCATGCACTCTGCGTAGAACGCTTCTGATTGCATAAACATACAGGTTTGAACTTGACTATTAATAAACATATATTTGATGCGCTCAAAAATATAAAACGTTATGCCGAGTATCTAAACCACAAGGTAAAAGTTGAACCAATACAATTGAAAAACTGAATTATAAAAGAAGGACGTTTACAATAAATTACAGTATACGATAAACCAAGCTTGTAGATCCTAAGTTGAAGGTGACATTAGGCGATTAAAGCAAGTTTATTGTATCCGAGGTAGCTGTTTTAGTTTAGCTATCGATAAAGTTAAACAACGGGGTATACCCAACGGGTTCGATACGCACGAACGATTTACCGCTCTGTTCGTACTAGTGTAAACATTGGGAAGCGTCACGTATATACTTGTAAACGGCCAAAAACTACCGAGTAATTCCGTAACGAACAAAATCAAGTCCCCTGAGACATCCATTGAAATTACACGCATTTTGTGCCGACAAGCAAAATTCTGGTATAAAAAGCAGTATTTATTCCTTTACTTGCACCACGTTCGCGTTCGAGTCGTCAGTCATAGTGTCACGCCACGAGATATACAGAGAAGTCGGTATTTTCCCATCCTGAGAATACACAAAGCTTTCCGAACTTGCATTTAAGCAGTAAGTAATTTTTTTTTACTTTCAGAACACATTTACTCCATTGGACATTATGCTAAAGAAATAGTATAGCGCGCGACAGAGCATGCTGCTATATCGCATGGCCTCTTCTTTCCGCACGAAATACATGTACTCAAAGTGTGAAGTGCGCATGCCCAGATTAAAAAAATTGAAAGTAAAACTTGTACATGAATAAAAAGCTGGCGGAGAAGTTATTACCGCTTGTTTGGGTCAAAGAAATATAAGTTTTGTGTATTTACATGGTTATATGAACTAAAAATTGTTTGATTTGGTGTGGTTTACATAACGTTTTCCATAGGAATGTGTAATAAAAGGTTTGATTTTCTGTGCTGCACACCATGCATGTTTTTTTTTTCGAAACAGCTGATGATAGGCTTATTCAAAAATATACTTTTCTTGAAATTCTTACTAGTATTATATTTCTGTTAAGAGTGTAATGATTTTTTTGGTTATTTTAGTTTCACTAATTGTTATATATTTTACTGTATCAGATATAAATGGAGATCTCTCACGAAGAAGATATGGATTTTGATGACGGATTCAGCTCAGAGGTACAGCATTTTACACTGACAGCTTTATGAATGTGTCATGCTAAGCGTGTTATTCACAGTTTGTAATTAAAATGTTGTATATGATTGTCTTAAAAAATAAGTACACGATGACAACGCAACAAAAACAAGTGCATTATTAGACTTAATATTATAATGTAAAATTATGAAATAATTTTGAAATACCTCATATACTTTATTCATTGTGTTTTCCTCCCTAACATTGTACCGGTATATTGCTACTATCTTTGTTCAAATTAGGATGATTATGAAGTTGAAGACCTCATCAATGAAATTTTTGAATCTGAAGAAGCAGATGATGTTGATTTGGAGCCTGAGGAGGACTCATCAGAAGTAAATAGTATGTGGAATGCCACAAGGTAACATATACTTGTATGATATGTAATTGTAATACATGTAGTATATAATTTATATCAGGTTCAACATGTAGACCTTAAAGTTAATCTGACGAAGCTTTATCAATAAAGTAATAAATTTGTCAACAACCTACATTAAATTCAAAGACTAATAGTCTACAATTATGATTGAAAAAGCATTCATGTGTATATCAACTTTCTATTTCTATATATAGAGCTTAGCAAAGATGTCAGAAGATTTGATCACGTACCAACGAAGTTCATATCCTATCATATCTGAATATCATATCATAACATTGCTGTTTATTACTTTATATACATTTGCGAAAGGCAAATCGTTTCATAAGCATTGTGACGTCATGAAAAAGTTCATACAGAATTGAACGTTTTGCTATTCTATAGGCTTATATAAGGAATCATATTTGCAATGTACTGTAATTATCATAATAGTTTGTTATTATACCCCCCGCAAACAAAGTTTGGGGGGGTATATAGGAATCACCTTGTCCGTCCGTCCGTCTGTCCGTCTGTCTGTCTGTCTGTCCGTCTGTCTGTGCAATCGTGTCCGTTCCATATCTTTCTTATGGAGAAACATTGGAAGTTCTTACTTCACACAAAGATTGCTTATGACCTAAGGGTGTGTCATGACCTTGACCCAAGGTCATTCGGGCAAGGTCAAGGTCACTGGCAGAAAAAGTGCAAAATTCGTGTCCAGTCCATATCTTTCTTATGGAGAAACATTGGAAGTTCTTACTTCACACAAAGATTGCTTATGACCTAAGGGTGTGTCATGACCTTGACCCAAGGTCATTCGGGCAAGGTCAAGGTCACTGGCAGAAAAAGTGCAAAATTCGTGTCCGGTCCATATCTTTCTTATGGAGAAACATTGGAAGTTCTTACTTCACACAAAGATTGCTTATGACTTAAGGGTGTGTCATGACCTTGACCCAAGGCCATTCGGGCAAGGTCAAGGTCACTGACAGAAAAAATGCAAAATTTGTGTCCGGTCCATATCTTTCTTATGGGGAAACATTGGAAGTTCTTACTTCACACAAAGATTGCTTATGACTTAAGGGTGTGTCATGACCTTGACCCAAGGTCAATTGAGAAAGTTCAAGGTCATTGTTTCAAAAAAGCTTAATTCTGTCTGTGTCATGTCTTGTATTAATGGAAATATTAGAAGCTAAAAATTAACAGTTTTCAAAAATAAAGCAGTTGTTATTTATAGAAAATGGACAGTGAAATAGATTCATCCAATATTTTCTATAATAGCAAAAATACACGCGTTATGATTTTTTTCTTAGCGGGGGGTATCAATTGTGAGCTTGCTCACAGTACCTCTAGTTTAGTTATAGCTTTATTGTTTCATGTGCCTCATGGGAAAAATTTTCTCTTGGAGCAAAGTTCATCAATCTTGCCGTAGGATCAACACAACAATTTCATAAGATACAGCTCCAATACATGGTTTCAACTGATTGAAAAAGAATATATGTTATAAGAATCTAATTAGTTACATAAAATGGCACCCAAAAGATTGATTTATTGATTATAATATGTGTAGTGTTTCAGCACTTATGTTTAAAGATTAAACATACTTGTGATACTCTGTTTGTAATTATTATAAATAGATTGCCATAGAAGAAAGTTTTGCTCGCCACATGGAGACAGTAAGAAAAGCCGTAGCTGGAGTGCCACTTAGTATCGCTCTTGATGTTCGTTACGATACACCAGGTATAAATGTGATAAACACTTAATTTAAATAGGTAGGTTGCAATTTTGAAAGACATGAAATTAGTTTTTATCGTTTGACAAAAAACCTGTGAAGCTTTATGGTTTTTTAGTGGTTTTATTCTGATACAACAAAATTTAATGTTTATTATATTTCCAATTAAAAAGAGATGAATTACAGTGTATATATACTAATGCAAATCAAGTCACTCCTGATAAAACTACTGTAATAAACAAAGGAAAGTTTTTTTTAGCTAGATTGAATCTAGTACAGAAAGATATTTGGCAAAATAATAATTTAAGAGTAAATTTTGTGATATTGATGGACATTTTATTACTTTATTTTAAAGGATTTTCTGCCAACCGATCAAGTGGAGTATTTATGGACACCAACACACGAGCCATTTTGCAATTAGAGGTTGGGGATTCAAAAGAAGTTGGACGCCATAGCCCCAAAATGGAGAGACTTCTTATTGAGCTAGGGCTGCTATATTTAGTGCACCAGTCTCCCCTGATAGTCAGGGAAATTATATCTGATACTAGCAGGAACATAATATCCCTCCCAAGTAAGATGAATATGTTATATTAAGAAATTCAAAAGTCCAAAAAGACTATGGCTTTAATAAGGCTTGTGTATTAATAGGTTTGTGTTTCTTTATATACCTCATAGAAACAGAACCGTTTAAACGCGTCCACCATAGCCTTGATATGTGGCATAAAGCAAAGAAGCTGGCAATAACTCTGGCAGATATCACAAAGAAATCAGCTTGTCGACAGCTCTTGCCATGGATTCGACCAATTACATGTATAAACCATTTTTGGTGTAGTTGCAGTACATGTAAGGGCAGATTTGACACTTTGTTAAAACGGTGGATGGCAATACTGCATGACATACACAACAGACTAATCTGGCCAGGTGGAAGGTAAAACTGTTTGAGTCACTCATGTATATATGTTTATGATTGCTAAACAGTATATAATTTGTAAGTAAATGTAAATTTTCTTTTAAGTACATTTGTTTACATGTATTTAGCTGTTTATCTTATTATAATATGTTGAGAGAAATGAAAATTCAGGATACAGATTTGACACACCTCATTTCTTATTACGCTTTAGGTGTCGTAACCCTGAGGGTATAACAGAGATTGAAAACAAGAAGTGGTTATAGGGAATGGTGTGGCACCATGCAGTTTGATACCCACTGCAGGCAAACCTGGACCATAGAATTTTTTTCAGCCACACTTTGTTACATAACTGCCTCAAAACCAACTCTTACAGTTATGATTCATACAGAATTAGGAAAACCGCAAAGACTTTAAGTATACACTAGATAAAATTAAAGAAATTTTTCAGACATTTCTTGGTAAGTGACCATTGTGTTTATTACAATGCATTAACAGTATTTATATGTTCTTTCATCTACTATTGATAAAGCAGTATTCTCTAACTATCAGATTTAATGGCTGCCTGCTTACATAAGACATATTGAGCGCCTGAAAAAGCGTTTTCGAAGAGCAGAAAGTCTTTGGAACTGGATAATGTCGCAAAAACTTAGGAGACAAATACCCAAATTCTAGACTTTTATTGGATGAAATGAAAAGCAGGAAAACACTGGTGAAACTATTGATAAAGCAGTATTCTCTAACTATCAGATTTAATGGCTGCCTGCTTACATAAGACATATTGAGCGCCTGAAAAAGCGTTTTCGAAGAGCAGAAAGTCTTTGGAACTGGATAATGTCGCAAAAACTTAGGAGACAAATACCCAAATTCTAGACTTTTATTGGATGAAATGAAAAGCAGGAAAACACTGGTGAAAATTTTAAGGACTTTATAATTAACTTTTCAACTTAAAAAATATTTTTTTAGAAAGCATAATAAAGAGTATTTACTTCTATACTCTTGAAATATGTGTTACACTTTTTAACCTTCGATGATACATAAGCGGCTTCAGTTGGTTTATATGACTGTAATATCAAAGAGGAAGTTTTTGCTACACCAATTTGTTCTTGAAAATTCATGCACCAATATGGAAAATTCATGCATCAATGTGTGAAAATCACTTCTTTCTTCATAGTTTATTAAACATCTTACAAAAATGAATACAGTAAACTTATCACTGCTTTATATTTTCAGGGACAGATGCTAGTCACTGATTACGGCTATCTATACATGTGAGATTCTGATTGACCATGACTACCCCTGCCTTAGTGATGCATGGGTAAAAAAAAAAAGCATGAGAAACCATTGAAATATTCCCTCTCGATGAAGGAGGGCGTCATCGTGATGGGAGGGTGATCATCGATATGCAGATGACCAACACACCTAGGAATAGATATAAACATCTATTTACCCATCTTGCAAAACAGTTTTACAGTCAATCAATCATGCATTTGCAAAGCTCAAATCTTGTTTTTCCATTCATCTTATTGTCATAACAGTTTTCCAATTGTGAAGCAAAACAATTATTGATATTCTTCTTTATCTGTAAGCATTAAACAAACTGTATATTTATGCTGAGTGGTTTTATAACAAAATGTTGCGTGTATCATTGACCAGCAAATTGGATCATGAACTTGCTGAATAATATGCATATGGCAAAAAATTAAAAGAAATGGCAACATTGCATACAAAGGACAGAAATTATCTCCCATGTCAGTGTGTTCACGAAATAATGCATATTGCTTTATATTTCATTGTGTCTTAGACTTGCATTTTTCTTAACATTTTTGTTGTGCTTTAGATAGTTATGAGTAGTACATTTTTGCACAATTTATTTTTAAAAAATAATTTAAATGAATAAACACACTATTCAAATCACTGTATATTGGAGAAAACCTTTTGTTTTTGTTATAAGTTAATTTTTTTTCATGAGAGGGAAAAGAGGCAGGAATATAAATAGATGTATAAATAAAAATAGCAAAAACGATATATCAAATTATAATTTAAATGATAATATAAGTTTCGTTGAATGATAATATTTCTGATATGCATTATCACCAAGGATGTATTATAAAACATCAAATTGAAAAAATAAACGTTTTTCAAGATCATCATGGAAAGTGGTACATGTATTTGCTATTGGAAATATAATGGCGTATATTGGGAAACGACTCTTTGAGTAATGATGTATTATTTGAAGAGAATTTACTTTATTTACATATCCTTTTTTCTGAAATAATAACTGTTCCCTAGTTTATATACTCTCTGAAACGCTTTGAATTTTAAACCCATTGCCGACTAAGATTACACATGCTCTTGTTATCCACGTGTTCGAATGGTGGTATGGACATGTGTATGTGCACAGTGACGTTGTATGATACTCCGTGGATTTCATTGCATATTCGCGGCATTTATTTGTAAAACTCATTTTGTGAGTGAGCAAGGACTGCATTTTTATTGTATTTTAGGATTTCGGAGGGCCAATATTGTCTTTTTGAAACAATATACACTTTGTATATTGAGCGATCTAATGTTCATGCGTCCTTCCAGGTAAATTTGAGACAGCGAAATGCACTCAACCGTGATGACCGCACTTAAGACTTATATACGGTTTCAGGACGAAGCAGTTTGTCAAACTTCACTGTCGATAAAATTACAGTAAAGTACTATTAAAGATATAGCGGGCATGCATGCCTATTTATAACTTCAAGTCAGCTTTAAAGGTCAATTTTAATGGTGATGTGGAAGGGGGTATTATTCTTACAATAAATATTTACATTCAGTGTATATTTCCCTTATCTTTCCATTGGAAATCTGCGACGTTCAATTTTTCTTGAATACACTTTGGTAACTCATGCGCTATGTGCACAAACAGAAACGTCTCCACGTGTGTTGGGTAAAATTATTTTTGTAAGAATAAATGAAACGTTCAATCTTACATAAAAAATTTGATATGTTCTTTTACTACTCCTTAACAAAAAGGATTATTCTCTAAAAAGTTGCTGGCACTATATTTTTAATCACGGAAGCGAACTAAATAGCATGTTAATGTGGCTGTTCCATGTATGTTTCATATTCCTGAAAAAAGCCGTATATGCCATTCAGTCAAAATATACCTAGGTATTGGTGATTGAACAGCACAGCTTTGCCTTCAAGCACCTTTCACAAGCCGTACAATCACTTAATTTTCAGTTAACTAAATGCAAGGATTAGCTGTCAAAAAGCTTGTTTATATATCATTCTATCCTAGTCTCAACTATTTTATGAACGATTTATTTGAACGCTCTGAGCTTTCAAATTTTGACAAAGATAATTACATATCGAATCCAATACCGAAAGTATGCCAGGCCAATTTAGCTCGTCAATTATCAATAGCATTCATCCACTCTTTATATCTTTAGATTTTTAATAAAGGATATGTAATTTAAAAAAAAATCGATCTTTTTTCTTGCTACCTAATTGTCCTATAATACATCAATTTCATATTTACATTACAGCTGCATTGAATACTTGCCTTTTATAATAAGAAAATTGAAATCATCTAATGTTGTCAACTAAAAAAACATTTGAAAGTAAGGAGAACATTAAAAATTCAGATGGACCTATCATTTTAGAAGTATGTGTCAATCAAAAGATGTTTTTATTCATTTTAAAAATTAAAAAAAAATAATTACATTTATATTAATTTTCCATAGAAAAAAGTTCTTTGAAAGTTGCACCGTCTATCAGGTTTTTTCTGAGTCATGTTTTTTCTGCGAATTAGAAACTATGGCAGTTTATTGAATTAACGCCAATCAAATTTTTTCACTATTTCAAAGTCAAAGTGAAAAATAATTCACGCACGGTTGTTTTAACCTGTGAAGTAATTGACAGAAATATATACATTTTAATAAAAATTTCAGACAATGAAACGATTTGCACGATTCCCGTAATGTGAAATAATATTATAATAATATAATGATATTATTTTCAGAGATACGACAATCATAGATCGGAAGATAGTGTACCTTTGTATATACTAGTAACCCAGGCATAATTAGACATCGGTTTACACAAGAAACATGGCAAGATGAATTAGCTTGTCAATGGATTATGAAATAAACAATAAGGCTCATATACCTGTTAGGTGAACACAGTTCACAGTACAATTACTTAACTATTTGTTTAATAAGCAGAGAGATAACTCTATTACAAGACCAAAACTGTGTATTTAATTTACGCTGATTTATTTTCCGCGAGTCGGAAACCGTCGCGAATAAAGCGGGAAATGAATACACGCAGAAAAAAACCCTGATATACGGTATATTTAGCATATTTTCAACGACAGAATATGTCTCCTTTCAAAGTTGAAATTGAATACACAGGGAAAAAAACTGATATACGGTATATTTAGCCTATTTTCAACAACAGAATATGTCTCCTTTCAAAGTTGAAATTGAATACACACGGAAAAACCTGATATGCAGTATATTTTGCCTATTCTCAACAACAGAATATGTCTCCTTTCAAAATTGGAAATATTTGGTAAACTTTGAACACTTCTTGGGGCCTTAAGGTATCGATATTTACAATTTATAATATTTAATAGTTGAGGATACTTGCGTAGTAATATAAAAAAATTGTAGCATTGTAGTTCTTGAGATAAAGACTTTTAAATATGTTTCCCATATTATCTATGTAAATCTTTAGACCCCTCTTTGGGTCCAAATTTAGAATAAAATTCATTTGAGGAAGTTTGCGTAATACATTTGTAATCTCATAAATTGTAATATTGTAGTTCTTATGGTCAAGATGTAGTAAATGTATTGTATTGTTTATTGATCAACAGCTGTACAGCTCATAGACATTTACAATTAATATACACATGTTACAATACATATACTGGTCACTTGAAAAAGGCAAGTTTATACATGAAGTTTTCTGGTTACAAAAGCATTCTTAATATATTTACCTAAATTGCACAAATCCTTTACATTTTGTGTTGACAATTATAATAGAATTGATTTAAGGACGTTGGATCCTGTGATCAAAAGTTTTAAAGTTTTTTCTAAAGTATTTTTTTTTAAATCTACACACATAGCTTAACCAAAATTCAAAACAAAATTTTAGGGTTTATATGCTTAATTTGGAGCTACGGGGTATTTAATTTGACCAATCTGCACTGAAAGTGCAGATTGCACATAAATCGCTTTTCCCACTATATAAATCGCTTTTCCCACTATATTTTATGATCTGAATGAACCATGGTATCAAATACAAATTTATACGATTTAAAATAAATAGAAAATTACCATAAAGAAAAATGTTACAATTTCTTCACCTAATTGATATGTTTGCACCGATAAAACGCTATTTCAATCCATTACCAATTCAACATGTAATGAAATTATCTAAAAGTCACAAACTTTTTCTCAAATTGTGATTAACTTGTCAAAAAAATCTTAACATTTCAGAAAATAAAAACAAGAACTATGGGTCTATTATGTAAAATTTGAGATAGGATTGGGATTTATTTTTCTTTGACTTTTATGAAATATTAGTTAAATATGCCAATGTGTCGTTAGAAATATTGAAAAATTGTATAATTATGTTTTTCAGTCCCATACTAAAGTCTGTAAATATGTAATTGTTCCTTTACTATTTTATTTGAGATAGTTTAATTGTCATTATAAAATTTGAATTTATGAGCAGAATCAATATAAGATGCATAATTTCTAGAATAGAGGTGACCCAAAATGGCAAAAAACAGAGGACCGAACCTCTTTAAATAGTAAATGATTCCAGAGTGTCTTTTTGGTGCTAGATCCATTATGACGTCATAATTGATTTGATGAATCGTTTCCCGTACTTTACGGCTTTAAAGGAGTTATGTAGAAAGTTTAACAATTTCTTAATGTTCTATGTTAGACCATGGGAAAAGTAACGTCGATACCTATATTCAATTTGTCATCATTTTAAAGAGGAGATGATGAGCTTGTTTAATTCCGTTTTTGGAGAGACTGTAGGCATTTTAGATATAATTTACAAGTCAAAAATGGACAAAACCTATCTATCTTCCTTATTTCCTTCATATTTCATTGAAAATAACTGTTGAAAACATAATTTTTCATTGTGTTTCAACCCCGTACACCATATCAAACAAAGCTATTCTTATGAAGCATCTTCGAAAGAATTTATATCTTAAATTTTATAAACCTGTAGGCACCTTTCATTTATTAGATCTCGACCTTAAGAAGATTTTAAAACATTTCCCTATTTCTATGTTAAACTTTAAATCACTTTTAGGGCCTCACTGTTAGTTCGTAGGTCACGGTTTTAAAAATTTAGAACTTTCATTGCCTGAGAATGTTTGCCTATTAATCTCACGAATTGTAGCATTTTAGTTCTTAAAAGAAGTTTAAAAACATTTTCCCTACATATTTAAACTAGATGATATCATGCGCAAGCGCGGGAATTAACACTTTCAATTACACATTTAAATGATAGAATTCTTAGTATGTAGAACCATATTTTTTTGTTTATTTATGTATTTACTGTGTCCGATTTTTTTTCTTAATTTCTTTTTTAACATATTTTTTTAAACTGAAATACAAAAAACAGCATTGCTGGATATTTAGAGGAGCGGGAAGGGGTGAAATATATATACTAAAATGGACAATGTATGCATGAACGTGTTGCGCAGCCGACTGGAAGAAATAAATAAAACATTTAATTTAATTTCAAACCAGTGAGTCGATATTTAAAGAGTTGTATTTCAGATAAAAGACGTTTCGAAGAAAAAAAAACTGCCCTTCTCCATTCAACATCCCCGTCTTAAGCATACACTTTTCATTAAATATAGACGTAGAACACAAAATACGTTCATTGTTTACAAATTAATGTTTAAGGTTTACTAAAAAATCTATTATATTAAAAATGTATGAAATAAAAAAAACGCTAGCGTTTGCATATTTATTTGCATATTATATATCAAAGTTGTCAAATATAAAGTGTCTGCCCAAACGTTAACACGCCTTTCACTTTCGCTAAGGATTTAATTGTCTAACCGCGTTTCACGGCACCCGTTCTGAAAAATTCTTACCATCAAAACTAAAATCGAATCAAATTATCTATTTTTTTTTTAGTTTTTCTTTTTTTGAATTAACGCTAGATTGCCGATTCAAGGTATTAGCCCGTGATATATGACGAACTTGTCCTAGCTCTTTGGTTACCTCGTTCTGGAAAGTTCTATCTGATTATCTCACCAGAGGTCGTGCTTCTCAAAAAATAAAATCGCGCATTTAAGAAACGAATTAACTCATTCTAGTTATTTAACATTTATCAAATCTTAATTTTTATGTATACCCTAAATAAGTTCCCAATAAATAAATTCACTCTTTACGTAATCATTCATTTTTATTTCATTGCAAGTATAAACTTTTATGCAAACTCCTACTGATTTGGATCTGCCAAAGAGTGTCCACCACCTTACTCTCATGTTTGCTATTTCGGGCTTGTTTGTCGAAAATGTTAATTTATTTCTCAATAATTGTTTATGAGGTAAATTTCATTTATAGCTTACGGACATCATGTCACATGTGTTGAAATATTAAAGGTATAAGCAGTTACTCTGGTGCAGGCATTTCGTAGTTTATTGGCGAAATGTCTTAATTTATAAGTGGAGATGTTTAACTTTAAAAACCATTTTTGGGCCAAAGTTTTAGTCCATTGGTCATGATTTTAACATATTAGAATCTTTAAAATATATATATTAACTTTGGTGTAAATATCGGTATTACTGGTGCAGTGGTTCTAAAAACATACCTTATAAAAAAAAATTGGACAGCTATTTTTAGCATGACGCATAGTCTCTTAACAATGCACACCATCATATTGATAGTATTAGTTTTTAGTTTATGTTGAAAAAAAAATAAATGTATCAAAAGACGCATTCCATCAATCGCTATATATTACATACTAATATTGAAAGTACCAATTTAAAACGCGTAGAAATGAGTGCAGAAGCAGACCCCACACCAATACCCTTTCCGACAAGTTAAAATTGGCAGGAATAACGTATGAAACCGACCACCAAAAGTACACTTATTTAATCATAAAATTACAAATGATAATAAAACTTATTAGATATGAAAAATAAAACATGGTTAATGAAGGAAAAGCACGATATTTATACACATGTAAGCTGTTAGGAAACAATGCATTACCTTCAGGTGCTGTGAAGTGCCTAAGGACTTATTTATAGTCAAATGCGGGTGTCAGAACTCTGTCACAGTTATGAAGACAGTATTTAAAACCCAGCAGTCGCCCGGTTTTAAAGAAAAGCACAGTACTATTACGTCACTGTTTAAAAAAGGAAGCCATTAAAAACTTGTTTGGAAAGAATCTAGATCTTTCGATCATGCGCTCTGCGAAGACCGCTTCTAATTGCATAAACATACAGGTTTGAACTTGACTATAAGGCATGTAGCATCGTTTTTGAAAGTGGGGGGGGGGGGGGGGCACACTCGTCCAAAAAAAAACCACCCGCAAAAAAGAAGGAATTTTTTTCGAATTGTCCAAAATCTTTAATCCTTATCCGTGGGGGGAAGGGGGGGGGGCTGCATAGGATGTTTTTTTTACATATTACCCATAAAGTGGGGGCCCAACTCAATGGTAGTTCATTTTTTTTATGTACATTTAAAAAAATAAGTTGCTGCGAGCGAGAAAAATTGGGGGGCCCATGCCCTCTGATGCTACATGCCTGACTATTAATAAAAATGTATTTGATGCGATTTAAAATATGAAACGTTATGCCGAGTATCTTATACACAAGGTAAGAGTTGAATCAATATAATTGTAAAAATTGAATTATAAAAGAAAGACGACTACAATACGAAATTAATTACAGTATACGATTAACCAAGCTCGTAGATCCTAAGTTAAAGGTCAATTTTAATGGTGATGTGGAAGGGGGTATTATTCTTACAATAAATATTTACATTAAGTGTATATTTCTCTTATCTTTGCATCGGAAATCTGCGACGTTCAATTTTCTATGAATACACTTTGATAATTCATGCGCCATGTGCACAAACAGAAACGTCTTCACGTGTTTTGGGTAAATTTATTTTTGTTAGAATAAATGAAGCGTTCAATCTTACACACACAATTTGATATTTACGTATACTACTCCTTAACAAAAAGGACTATTCTCTAGAAGTTCCTGACACTGTATTATTAGTCGCGGAAGCGAACTAAATAGTATGTTAATATGGCTGTTCCATGTATGTTTCACAACCCTGACAAAGAGCGTATATAATGACTTGACGAGCGTATGTAATAATTTTACAGTGACAATACACATATACTAAAAATAGACATCATTATGAATATAAATATAAGCATTGAATAAATATTTTTTTAGAGCGTCGGTCCTGTGACACACCAAGCGGTGCAAACAAATTGAATACCGCGAGTTAGTGCGAAAATAGTTACATTTATAAAAGATACTTGAAAATATAAAGCGAAAGGAGAGGGCACAAAAAATTATTTATTTATTTCAGATGGTATGGGCCATCTGTCGATATTAATTTCGATCATATTACATCATAATTGGAATACTTTTACTGGTTTACAATTTTCGAATTTTACAATACTTAACCAAAAATACGTTTAAAAATCTTTATGAAAGGTAAAATTTTACAATTTCCGATGGGATTACAACTCATGACTCAAACATTCGTTAAGAACCCTCTTATCACTGCGCTTCGATGTTAGATAACAATTCTGGAAGAAAAAAACTATGGAGGTGTCTATACCACCTTAAACTTTAATCGATATATTAAATTCAAAGTGTAAGCTGGCGACCTAAATAAATCTGGCAAACTTTTGGTATAGGTTTCGATATTTAGGCGATGAAAAAAATCGACGAAAAACTAGTTCAGTGTTTTTTGTAGGAATATAGAAATATCAGAGCACAAATAACTTCCATTAGAAATTGAAGTTAAAACATTTAACAGCCAATATTAAAGAGCAATGAACCTTGAGTATGAAGTAATCATCCCATAAAGGTTTTTAAATAGTCATTTCCCTCTAAAAGTAGATAGTCGCTAGTATCAAAATTCTGTCATCAGAATATTGACCATACATGTTGACATAAGTTAATGACTTTGGTCCGTGAATTTGAGGCCCGGTTGAGACTTGGCTTTTCACCACCTCTTTCATTTGGCGCCCAACGTTGGGCTTTTGTAGCCCTTGTCGATAGATATACGCAGAAAACGAGTTCAAGGGTTCGACTTAAAAAAATTATATATATATATATATATTTATATATATATATATATATATATATATATATATATATATATATATATATATATATATATATATTTTATATGCACAAGAATACAGAAACAGCTTGCCGTGGTGGACAACGCAGGCAACTCGCTGGTACATGTAATCATTTGAGACAAAACAAATGGATCTAGCAGTAAGCAGTCAAGTTAAAGCTCGGAAATAAGAATGAATAATATCCCCCTATGATGAATTAAATCAGCTCCAACATTTCAATGTCTTTTTAAGAGTATATTATTTAAAAGGTGCATGTTTATTTGTAACCTAATGTAAGTAATCATTAACGTGCAATACATTCTAGTAAATCATATTTCGAAAAAAATCTGGTTATTTAAAAGGTGAAAATGGCGGGTGGGCAGCTGCCAAAAATACCCTCATTGTACGGATAACTCCTCCAACAGTTTTCAAGATAGGGATTTGTTCCTTTGCAGATCAATTGAACATATATCAGAGGTGTGCATATTGCTAGGATTTTGATTTCTGGTAATTATGAAAAAATGCATAGTTCCCAACAAATGTGAATAGGTAAACATGATTTAGCTGTGAAAGGAACAACAGACAATTTTTAAATGTCTTAGCCTTTTTTGAGTTTTCACTCTCATCGAGACATCGAACGTAAAGACTTTGTCAGATATGTAATCGTTTGATAATGTTAGCTGGCATCTTTGGAAGGGCTTTGACCCATACCATAACAATATACACTGTATGTGAGGTAAAAATTAATATTATAAACGTACTTGTATTAGATAATGTTCACATCTTATTTTTCCATAAAAAAAAATTCTTATTAATTTCTATTAAATGTTAATGTATATTCCAATAGTCAAAAGTCTGCAACTTTGGGTGCCAAGGTATAATAAAGAAAACACTTCATATTTTCAAAATATTGACTGACAAGAAAATGTAAAGCTGCAATTATTTAATATACATGAAAAAGAAAATGTAAAATATGAAAGACAACATGGTATGTTCTAAACAATTGTGGGATTAGTAACTTGGATTTCTAAGTCTACTGAATGGAATCCATGGCTTATGTCTCCTTATCACGGTAGGAAGATTGTAATAGGTTTCATAAAAAGAGCCCCTATTGCTCGCCAAACCCTTGCAGTTCAATTTTCGACTCGTCTTTAGTTCCAAAGATTCAACATCCTTGAATTCCTTCATTACTTTGCGTACGTCGGCCTTGTACTCTGGGAGACGGTGAAAGCCTTTTTGTCTTCTAACTTGGGATTAATGAGGTGTGGAAATTCTTTAGAATGTTTTGATTTGATGACCCTTCACGAGTTTTTTGCTGTCTCTGTTCAGCATTTCTATGTACTCGTCTAGAGCCAGATTGATTTTTTCCCTCCTGAATATTAATGCTTCTGTTGTAAATTAAGCTTTGGCTTTGTTCACTCGATATTGTCTCTTCCGTTAGAGTTGTTAGATGAACACATCCTTTGGCGTATTTTGTTTTGTTAGTCTGACAAACAAGTTGATAAAACAGGACTATCAACAGTCTCGTTTGGGGTCATCTTTTCGTAAGTTCTATGGTCGATACAACGACCTTATCAGCAAATACAATCTTCCATTGGGTCGCATTCTGACTAACGTTTTTCATTCTAATTGTTAGACCATAATTAATTACCTATTTGTCTACAGACTTTTCCGTTTTTTTTCCAGATTAGGACAAAGAGCACAAAGCGGGTGTGACCGGCCAGGAGAGGATGCTCATTCCTCCTAGGCACCTGATCCTTCCTCTATATTTTTGGAGGTCCGTGTTGCTCTGCGTTGAATTTGTATTTCATTTTAGGGATTTTTGAGGGGGTGGCGGTTTGTTATTGTAATATTTTCATCTTATAGACGATTTGCAGTTCATACTTTCCAGAGAGAACTGATCTTGCCCCATCGCCCATATCTATCGAAGTATCAAGGTTTTTCAGTAAGCACACAAATCTAAAGACCAGCATAATGTAGTTGTAGAGCTGATCCTCATTCTTCGGATAACTTTTCCTTGATGTCTTACTTGTCAAAGTATGTTGATGAAGAAGTTTCTCATAAAGTTTTACGCTGTTCAGTTGCACAAAGGATTTTGGGCAGAAGTGACAGTGAATGCGATCATCGTTTAAACTTGCTACAAAGTAGTTCTCACTGTGGTCTGTATCATCCAGCACACTCTAAGTTGTTCGAACATGTCTTCTTTGTTTTCAAAGATGTATTTCTTCACAATCGTGCAGCAGATTTCATTCAGCCAACTGATTTAGTCTTCATCAGTCTTCTCTTGAAAATCGCTTGGTAACAATTGATCTTCATCCTCTACATCCATTTCTTGCTGAACAAGAAGCAACATATTGCATCAAATACTACATAATAGAGTAGTTTGTCTACACGGGATGAATTTCTCACGTTTCCTTTTACATTCTTTGCGTTCAACAGGACTTTAAAATAGTACATATATCCTCTTTCTGCTGACGATTCCTGCTTAAATTTTGATTTGCAATAGTCTAAAATGAAAAGAATTAAATATAGTTTACTGCAATTAAAGCTGCCTTAAAGTACTCGGGTCATGTACCCAAAATAAACTAGACTCTTGTTGCTATAGCAAAAAAAGGTCTTCTGTTCCTCGTATTAATCTATACAAAAGATCCATTTCTCTTGTAAACAGAAAATTGATATAATATATTCTGTAAAGGAACTCCCAAGAAAAAACAACAAAACAAAAAGAAAAAATATAAAATTTTGAATACTTTTTGTGACGACCGGAAGTTACGCCGTATCATACAGAACATAGTAAACATATCTTTATAAAGTGTTTTGTCTTTCCTCAAAGTTTTGATGTACAAGTGTTTTTTAGTTATAAGATCTCAAAAAAGGTTTTGTCTCGGGACCGGAAATGGACAAACGGAAGTGATAAAAGAATTAAAAAGTAGATATTTTTCTACATAAATTTTGTATCTTGATCTCTTACAGTTTTTGAGATCTCGCGGGTCGTCATCGGAAGCACTTCAAAAAAATTTTAACGTATCATACAAAACACAGTAAACATATTTTCATAAATTGGTTTGTCTGTCCTCAAAGTTTGGATGTTCAAGTGTTTTTAGTTATAAGATCTCGTAGAGAATAGGTTTCGTCTCAGGACCGGAAATGGACAAACGGAAGTGATTAAAGAAATTTAAAGTAAATATTTTTGTACATTTTCTTACAGTACTTTAATGGAAATGGACAAACGGAAGTGATTAAAGAAATTTAAGTAGATATTTTTGTACATAGGTCTTGTATCTTGATCTCTTACAGTTTTTGAGATCTCACGGGTCATCATCGGAAGCAGTTTCAAAAAGTTCTTCGACGTATCATACATAACATAGTAAACATATCTTCTTAAATTGTTTTGTCTTTCCTCAAAGTTTTGATGTTTATGTGTTTTTAGTTATAAGATCTCGCAGAGAAAAGGTTTTGTCTCGGGACCGGAAATGGACAAACGGAAGTGATAAAAGATTTTTAAAGTAGATATTTTTGTACATTTTCTTACGGTACTGTTCATCACACTGAGTAAAATGTTGAAAAAAATATAAACCTTAAAACAAGAGGCCAATTGGCCTTAACGGTCACCTGAGTAGCATATATCCCATACACAAACTTGTCATGGAGTTTCATTTATGCATCTAATTAATTAGGTTTCATACTGGAGTAGAAAAATTATAAATTTGTAATGACAACCACATTTAATTCAAAAAGATCTGTGAAACCTATAATTTTTATGAAATAGTAAAAGATCTGGTCTACAAAATAAAGAATTCAGTTTTCCTTTCAGGTGTGTTGGAGTAAAGAAGATAATTTTTTAACGTTATATGCATTAAAATCTATACATCCATTTTGGCCCTGCCCTAGAGTCAAAACCCATACCCCAGGGGACATGAAAATTAAAATTTCAGTAGAGGACTTCCTGGTAAACAAAATTATTAGTCGTTTTTTTATACAGATGTGTGGGAATAGAGAAAAAGATTTTTAAACATTATATGCATTAACACTTTATTGCCATATTGCCCCCCCCCCCCTCATGTCCTGAACCCCTGACCCAGAGACCATGAATTTCACAATTTAGGTAGAGGGCTTCATGGACATCATAATCATGCAATTAGTTTTTAACAAATATATATGGTAGTAGAGAAGAAGATTTTCTAAGATTTAATACATTTTTACTATATGGCCATATTGGCCCCACCCTAGAGCCTGAACCCCTGACCCAGGGGTCATGAATTTCACAATTTAGATAGAGGGCTTCATGGACATCATAATCATGCATTTAGTTTTTAACAAATATATATGGTAGTAGAGAAGAAGATTTTCTAAGATTTAATACATTTTTACTATATTGCCATATTGGCCCCACCCTAGAGCCAGAACCCCTGACCCAGGGGCCATAAATTTCACAATTTTTGTAGAGGGCCTCATGGACATCATAACCATGCAACCAGTTTTTTCCTCACATGCGTGGGAGTAGAGGAGAAGATTTTTGAAAATTTGGCTTTTTTTGCTTATTTGGCCCCGCCCGTGGCACCCCAGGGGTGGTAGAGCCATCAATTTTACAATTTAGATTCTTCTTACCATAGAGATGCTTCACACCAAAAATGGTAACGATTGGCCTGGTAGTTTTCAAAAAGAAGTTAAAAATGTAAAATTGTTAACGCACGACGACGGACGAAGACCAATTGCAATAGGTCACCTGAGTGACTCAGGTGACCTTAAAAAAAACCTTTTGCTTGAACGCTCCGAGTGAGAACCGGAAGTGACGGGCGACCAAATAAAAACCAATTAAACACATGTTTAACAAATGTAAAACATCCATATAAGTTTTTATATCTTGATCTCTTTCAGTTTTTGAGATTTAGCGGGTACAAAGTTTTTATAAAAGAAAGCTACCTGAGATGTTTGAGATGTCTAATCGGAAGTAGAATTTTTTCGTTTATTTAACCATGACTAGATGACCATTTGTATTTCTATTGCTAAAATGTTACTTCCATGGTAAATAATAAAAAAAAATTATCAAATCAAAATTGGGTGTACTTCTTGTGACGACCGGAATTTTACGTCGGATAAAATGAAATAGTGTTAACACATATACATACACAGGTCTATTATCCCTCAAAGTTTGGTTGTTCAAGTCTCACCGTTTTTTAAGATCTGGTCGAAATAAGGTGTTTTGTCTCTTGACAGGAAACGGAAAACCGGAAGTGCTCAATGTAGATTGTATTAAATATTTCTTGTATTCTTGCCTTTTGTACATTATTGGTCATAGAGCTAACAACAAATATCAAAGAAAACAGTTAAACTGATAAACAGCTCGATTTGTTTGAAGTCTTCCTGTGTGGACCGGAAGTGACGGCAGACAAATGAAACCAATTAACCACATTTTAATTAAATGTCTATCATCCATGAAAGTTTCGTGCTTTGATCACTTACAGTTCCTGAGATCTCGTTGGTACAATGTGTTAGATAATTGAGATATCTCACCGGAAGTAGGATTTTTTGTTGATATAGCATCGCAATGATAACCTATGTATAGATTTATACTTCTGTATTTATTCTATGACCTAAGGGTGTGTCATAACCTTGACCCAAGGTCATTAAGGCAAGGTCAAGGTCACTGGCAGAAAAAGTGCAAAATTCATGTCCGGTCCATATTTTTCTTATGGAAAACATTGGAAGTTCTTACTTCACACAAAATTTTTTGGAAAAAAATAGGGTTCAGTATATCAATATTTCAAAATGTTCATATTAAATGGGTGCCTGACATGTGGATTTTCATTTGATTCGAGTCATGTTTGTAAACGGAAGGATGCAACTGTCTACATGCATTAACGGTTAACTTGAAATAAAATGGAATTTAAAGAATGGAAATTGGTTTGTGTACTCATATTAGCATCAACAGTTTTAAGAAATAAAGCTGTTGTTATTTATAGAAAATGAACGGTGAAATAGATTCATCCAATATTTTCTATTTAAGAAAAAATACTACATGAGTTATGATTTTTTCTTAGCCGGGGTATCAATTGTGAGCTTGCTCACAGTACCTTTTGTTTTAAAATTGTCTACAGATATAACAACACTTTACTTATAAATATCTTAAACACTTGTACAATTCAGTCATGCTTATAGTTTTCATGATCATTAATAAAAAAATCAGAATTGTTTGACTCAGTCAATTCATATGTTTTTCAATATAGATAAAAAGTACGGTATACGATACTGTAACAAAGCCTGATATACATCAGCCAGTTTCAAAAGAACAACTTTCAAATGGTTGTTTCACAAGAGTATGTTGAAATTTTGTAAGAAGAGAAGCACAAACTCAATATTCATTGATGTGTGCAATAGACTGACAGGGATTTGTCTACTGAAAAGTTTGAAGCATTTAATTTGGTTAATTGCCCTCTCTACATGTATCCTGTGAGCTGCAATCTTCCTTATCAGAGTCACATTAGCTGCACTTATTGAATGGGCACTAGTCGCTCACTTATGGAGGAATATTTAGCTTTAGTCGATCCCATTTCAGCTAGTTTGTCCTCAATTCGGTAGCGTTTGACTGCTATTATAGACTCTCCTGGATGTAAATATCCTCGCTGCATTAGAGATTCTAGATACTCAGAAAATCATCTTTTGACACAAATATCATTGTCTGAAATAGATCCACAGAATAAATCTGACACAAATAAGATGGAACCTGTATATTCACTGTAACATTGACTTTGGTATAACATTTGATGATGTCTTTTGAATCTAAAGGACAAGAGCGTACAAGGCCTGACAAAGACAAATCCCCCCGTTCCCAGGATTTTGAAATGGCATATGAACATATAAAAAATCTTAACGTTTGAAAGGTTAGTGCATCAGTACATGTACATGTATAGTATAGAACTGCATTCTCTGACAAATTATTAATAAAAATAATACATGTACTTTGTACTTATCTCCTTTGCTTTATTTGATGCTTTCTAAGTATTACAACGTGATTTCATATCTATGCTAGAGCTAATTTTATCCGACATTGTATGTACAGAGCATGAACATTACGTAATTGTTGTCATTATATATATAATATTAGAAATTTTTCTCATAATCAATAAAAAAGCAAAACACGTTTTACTTAAAGGCAAATGAATTAAAAATAAAACGCCGTCCATACGATTCGAACACCCTTTCCACGGAGAAGGATGGACTACGAGCCTCCGCCTATCACAGTTAGCTCGTTGACACATTACAGTATTGGTGAATAAAGCGAACACTTTGACAATAATCAATAAAAGTAAAACGTTTAGGTGAAAATCACAGAGTTGACCCATGATGGGTATAAACTCCATTTCAACAAATCAATAATAAAAATCAAAATAAACTTTTTTCTTTAAATAAAAGTATCTTAAGGATGGAGTAAGGACCCGTTCATACCTAATTTTGTATTTAAGAACAGTGAATGATCCAAGATTTAGGCAAAACACGATGTGTAGCTTAATTTGGAAACCATCACCTGTCGTGTTTCTAAAATGAAAGCACAATATATACATGTACTTCCATCGTGATATTTTTTAATGAAAACGATGCATACAAGTCTAATATTCTAACTTGAATTGAAATTCTTTCGTCTTCATTGCTCCGAGTGGGGGATTTGCAACGCCTTGTACGCCCGTTCTTTCAATACAATCAATAATAGCATTATAGCAACACAATTAGGAAACTCTTCCCTTTATACAGACGGCATGTTGTGAACAATTGCACTTCTATGTGGGCAGTAACTAAGTGATCCAAAACGTAAATACATTAGATTGGAGTCGTTTTTAAGAATTGTTGATACACTTTGAATCTTTATATTTAATCTACAAGCCACATCTTTTACCCGAAGTCCATTTCTTTTTCCACATAAAAACAAAAACACGTGCTGATCAACAGGCAGTCTCTTAACTTCTCTATTAGAGTCATAAGTAACAGGGTTCACATTTGAGAGTGTTCCACTTGGAAATAAAAAATGAAATCAACATTAAAAATCGCAAACATGTTATTCCTGTGTAGTACTGGCACAAATTTTCGATTTTAGAATTAGACACAGATTCCACATTAAAATGTTCAACATATACTTCCGTTTGAATATAAGTGCCACAACGCTTTTTGTTATCTGACTTCTTGGCTGCTAAAGTTTCAAGGCGTCCCAGATTCTCCTGTTCTAACTGATTTATCCAGCATATCCATTGAAGAAGTTACTGTAAAATAAAATATTTTAAGAAGTCTTTATAAACAGCCTACATTGTCATTTGTTAAAAAAATCATAAAAATGTTTAGTGTAACACCTCTAAGAACTTTGACATTATTTACATTTTATACATTAAAGCTATTAATTCATAGAAATTAACTAGTGAGATTATTCATTATATACTAGATGATAACCCGCGAAAGCGCGGGAATTAACACTTTACACATTATTATAATATAATGCTCGATATGTTTAACTAAATTTTTTGTTTATTTTTGTATATACAATGTCTGATATTTATCTTATTTATATTTTATTATTTATTTATCTTATTTTTTAAAATTGAAATAAAAAACCAAAATGATGTTTTATTATATTTATTTCAAACCAGTGAACGGGTTTGTTGTGTATATCTTTCTAAATCTGGTTCTTGAGGTCAATTTTTAATATGATTTCTATTACTATCTCAAAAATAAATTTCAGATAAAAACAATCTAGAGAAGGAGGGGCATTCCCATTAAACTTCCCCGTTTTATGCATACATCATTTATCCATAAAGACGTAGAATACAATAATTTGTTCATTAATGTTTACAACTTCATGTCTATGGTTATCAACCTATCTGTGTGGGATGAAAATTTATGAAATTAAAACACGCTAGGTTGGGCATTATTCATCCATTTGCAGGCATAATGTAAACATGCCCGATGGTTAACTCGCTCTACACTTTTCCGCCATAATGTCAATTAGGCAACCCGTTTCTTGACATCCCGCACTAGAAAGTTCTTAATGCTAAAGTCGCAATAGTTGTTCCATTTTATTTATTGAATGTTTAATTGAAGTCTGATCCAAGATATCTGCCCGCGATGCATAAAAACTCGTTCTACACTTTTCGTTTATTAGTCAATTCGCGTTCTTAGTTACCCCGTTCTGGAAAGTTCTATCCAATTCTCTCACCAGAGGTCGTGCTTCGCAAGCGACTGAGTATCAAAACTAAAACCGCCCACTAAAGAAACGAATTGACTCATTTTATTTATTCGATATTTCTCAATTTTAACTTCTATGTTTTCTTCAAATATGCTCACTTTTTACGTAATCATTCAATACTATTTCATTGCAAGCATATTTTGATCGAGACTATCCCTGACTTCGATCGCCAAAGCGTGTCAACCACCTTACTCTCATTTTTGCAATTTCGGGCTTGTTTATCGATAATGAAAGTAGGTTTTTGATTATTTTCACAATGATAACTTATCAGTTAAAATTCACTTTTACCTTACGGACATCATCACACATGTGTTGAAATACCAAAGGTGTGAGCAAATACTCTATTGCAGGCATTTTGTTGTTTATTTGCAAAATGACCTAATTTTATAAGTATAAATATATTGTGATATAGTCACGAGACGCGCAGATAAGAGGACATAAATTTTACCTGTCCCCACAACTGACTGAAAAATCGTTCTTTTGGGCAACTTTGTGTAAATATTTTGGCAATTTGGATTTGTAAACTATCTCCTGTGTTATATGTTCAGGTGATTGTGTGTATATGTGTGCAGATTTTGTTTATTAGTGAATTCCTATATTTACATTGTTTACTGTGGAGATATACTGGGTGATTTATGTTCACGGTTGGAATCACTTCGTAGCGGTACTAATGGTACTATCTGGTGAAAATGAAATGGCTAATGTGAATGGCAGTGATGTACAGAACGCTATGATAAAACCGGTGTATATAAAAAATTCGGAAATCCAGCAAGACAGACCAAAGAGAATCAGTGATTTTGAGATATATGAATCTTTGCATCTTAAAGTTGGATGCGAAATACACTGTATTCAACTTGAGCGTGATTTATGGAGGGTTTACTTAAAAACCAAAGAAGCCGGATCACTGCTTATTTTGGAAGGATTCGAACTCAAAAACATATCGGTGCAGGTATATGATTCGAACCCATACTCAACAGGAGCTAGCGGTCCAGATGACAAAGTGATGAAGGTAAGTATATGTGGGTTACCGCTGTCTGCAGATGATCGCGCGGTACTTGAAATGTTATATATAACATATAAAATTGCAATAAATATGAGAACATACGCCATCCCATCACACACCGAATGACTATGTCCTGAATGGTAACAGATTCCTATACATTCTCCCACTCCCCAGCGGATAATCCCTTCCACATAACGCAGTGTGCGCTAAATTAAAATGCCGAATCTACCATCTCTACCAGGTAAATTATTCCATGCCAAAGATTCAAGGCTTCAACTATTGGGAAACTGGACATTTGAAACAGCAGTGTAAAAATGAAAGGGTATGCAAGGTCTGTAGACAACCGGGACACGCCCCTGGGATACCCGAATGTAAGCATTACGCGGATCCTCCGACAACCGGGAAAGTGGTAGTACTAGTATTCAGGGCAAATCCAATCCACTAACCAACTTTTATCCGTGTTCTATCAATGTGTTTGGTGAGAAGCACAATTCCGCAAAACATGCTTATCAGCTGACTAAAGCAAAAGATCAAATTGAAAACGTTTAACAACGACACCATCTGTGCTATAGGTACATTTGACATGGAGTGGGGTTCAGGAATGGACGTCGAAGCCACCTTACATACTGATCCGAAAAAGTGGCCCGGTTAAAACAAACAAGTAAAAATATATCAAAAGATTGCTCATAAATTCGGCAGAAAACTCCGCAGTGCTTCCGTCTCGCATACAAAAGGAGCGACAAATGAGATATTTACCTTTAAAAATTAATATCCCATCGGAAAATGATAATTCCCATAGGAGAATTGATTCTCCTACAAGAAATATTGACAATCCTATAGGATTTTTAAAAAGTCCTATAGGAAATATATTTCCTATAGGAAAATGGTATTTCCTGTAGGAATTTGATTTAGACATGTAGTTTTCCTATAGGATATTAAGTTTTCCTATCGGATTTTATCAAATCCTTTCGGAATTGAAATTCCTATAGGAAGTTCTTGTATTCCGATAGGAAATTTCAAATTACCTATAGGAATATTGTTTTTCCTATGGGAAAACTTAATTTCCTATAGGAATTTATTTTTGAAAGGTAAAAATCTCACCTGACAGGTGAGATACAATGATTACAAAGGTGGTTGTTAACTCTTTAAGCAATGGTCTATCATATGGCATATTAGGATTTTTTGATATATGCAGCTTAAGCGGGTGCAAAAATGCCACCTTGGCACTGGCATAATTATCCGGCACAGTGTTAACTCCTCCTACAGTTTTCAAGATAGGAGGTTGTTCTTTTGCAGATTAATTTTACATATATCAAAGGTGTGCATATTTTGATTTCTGATTGTTTATGAAAAAAATACAAGTTTTTGAACTTAGTCATACAGTTTACATTAACGAAATCCGGATTGCTGTCACGTTGACAGCTCTTCACTTGTTTGATTCTTATTTCAATTATGAACATATTGAATCAGTTTCTGCCATGAGTCATTTTGTCAAAGAAATCTTAACAAAGTTTTTAGCTTAACAAATTAACAAGTTAAGCTCATGTAGCAAATGCCTGTACTAGAGCAATCCACTGAGTGTTAAGTTAGCAGGTGTGTCAATAATAGTATGTCAAAAATGTGGTTTATCAGAAAAGTATACCTTGGAAAAATAGTTCGCATGGGAAATTTTGGCAGAGGTCGACAAGCTTTTGATATCAATTCAAAGGTTGCTACAAATATAGCTTCATTGGTTTGTAAATTTATGAAAGTATAATTTATAGTCCATTTCAAGTTCTTGATTCCAACACGTTTTGTCAATTTTCATAATAGTACATTAATCATATCAATGATCGATAAAAGGCATTTCAATTTAGTTATGTACCTTGTACCTCTTTAATTTTCACCTGGGAAATTGGCAATGTGGAAAACCTTAACTATTCAATTTTCAAAGAGCCTTAATCTTTTCATATTTATATTTACCATAATCTCAATTTTTGACTTCTTGTGAGTACAGGAATGTAGAATTTGGTGTGATTCAATTTTACATGTTAATAATGTTTTCTCATATATTATAATAATAATAAGGAGCCTTTTAATCAGAAAAAAGTATGTAAAAAAATTGGGTTATTCTTTCCCGGTGTTTAATGCATATATCAATATGCCTTTCAATAAATGAATACTTCAACAGGGTTTGAAATAAACAGTCGCCCACTCGCCATTTGCGACTAAACTTTCGTGTGGGCGAATTAACAATACAATTTTTGTTGCCCGCATGGCGATAAAGCAATTTAAGAGACAAGCGTGTTGTTTCCAGTTTTGTCCGAACGTTTCCTATTTTCATTTCGGTCGTAGTTTAGATCAATAAGACGCTTGACTTAACAAATAAAACATTTTACAGGCACGTAGCATCGGGGGGGGGGGGGGGGGGCGGCTGGTCCCCCTCCCTCTTTTTCTTGCAGCAACAAATTTTTATAAATTTACATATAAAAAATTTAATTATCATGGAGTCCCCCCCACCCAGTTTTTTGGGAGTATGTAAAAACTTGATATGAAAATAAGGAAATTAGGAGTGAAATTGAAGTAATATTGAAGATATATAGATATATTAGCGGTTTATTGATGGGGTCCGTCAGCCAAAGAAAACAAAAGTAGATAGAAAAGAATATCATGATGCGTACGACAAAACAAAAAGGCAGCGCAAGTTTTTAAATGCATGGACCATTAACAGGCCATGGTTAGTTGACACTGAAAAGGGCATGATTTGCTACTATTGCAAACAAATACCTACGAGTACGACAGGGTCCCGTCTGTTTTTTATAGGCTGTACATCGTACAAACTAGACAGTGTAACAAAACACGAAAACTCATTGCAACACAAACATGCAGTGAAGGTGAATGAGGGAAAGAGTAAGCCAGTAGAAGAGTCTGTCTGAAGGTCGCAAGATAATTTCTACACTTTGAAAAGTTGAAAAAAATGTTTCGTACATGTCATGCTCTCATTGACCCCTTAGTGATTTTACATGGATATATGATTTAGATAAAATGAAAGGATATGATTTGGGAAGAACATATAGAAACATTAACTCTGTCAAAGTTTTTATTCAGTGTATTGCTGGAGTTGAGTTTCAGAAGATAGCTAATCAGATAAAAAACTCTCAGTTTTTATCTGTAATTGGAGACGGGTCAACTGATTCAGCTGTGAAAGAGCAGGAGATGTGGTTTGTTAGAGGATGCAGAGCAGGTATTGTGACAGTAGATTTCATTGGTGTTCATTCAGCGAGTAAAGCTACTGAAGAAAATATTGTTAACAGTTTACAAGAGACAGTTGTTAGTAATTTGAATATGGACTGGAATGAGATATAAAATAAGCTAGTTGGTTTGAGTTGTGATGGAGCCAGTGTAATGAAGATGCATATCTGTATGGTGTAAGAGCTATCCTGGAGAAAGAGTTATAAGGTTGAAGGATGTAACTAAAATCGTGAAGACATACGAGATAGTGAACATTTTGTTAGCTAAACTTCATTATTTTTATCACAACTTACAGTGCTCTTAATAGAGCTTCAAAGTCTCAGGATGAAAGGCTGTTAATTCCAACTAGAGTTGGAGGAGAGCGATGGATTGGTCATCAGGTAACCTCCATCTCCCATGTGATCACATCTTACTAATTCATTATAACCCATATGGAACAGGTAAGTATTATATACATCAATTTTGATTTTTTTTTTTATACAATTTGTTTTTACAAAAGTCAAAATGTTCCTAATTGGTTTTTCTATTTGAAGTTATTAGAGACAAGAGAAAGGGTTTCATCTGATGCTAAAGCTAAGTCAAAAGGCTTTTTAAAACTCTTGAAGTCCAAAGTTATTGTTTGATTCATGCTTTTTTTTGCTGGATGCCCTTGCACCGTTGCGTCATCTATCACTGAACCTCCAGGACTGGACTGCATTAATATCATGTCAGCATGATTCCCTGTAAAGCGCTCTTGAAGCCTTTTTGGAGAGCAAAACAAGGTTTGTTCTTTTGTAGTTTTTCTGTAATTACAGATATTGTTAATTCTTAAATTCAAAGTCAAAAGTTTGATGCTGATGTATTTCAGTGATGGGCCTAACCTCAGAAAGCTATATGACCAGTACGAGGGCACAAAGTTGTACCATACTGGCTTTTAACACTTCAGTCAAATAAATATAGCTTTCATTGAAAGCATCCAGTCTACCCTTCAAAAGAGATTTTTTGAATTTTCACCTTCATCAACAATGCCAGTTGTTAATGCAACGCAGATAGCTGATTTTAGAGCATGGCCACAGGAATGGCACGATCTGAGAGGTTTATGGTCTGTTCATGTATTGGTTTGAACTTTCAAGGTTGAATTGATGGTTTTTGTTAGTTCCAGATTCAAGTTTATTATGTTTAATTTTCAGGATCAGTTTACATCGATTTTTATTTTCAGGTTCAGTTCTAATTTTGTATACATTTTGTGTTTACTTTTCCATTACTTTTGAACGTTTTTCAAGAAAATCTTTTAAAGTAATATAAGTGACTGTAAACAAACAAAAATGACCAAGGTTGAAATATACATGCAAAAACTAAAAAATGTTATAAAGTTTGCAGAATTTGGGGATAGGATTCTGTCCTGAAACAAGCTGGAGTCAATGTTCTTGGAGCTGAAATAGAATGGACAATGTTAAAAAAGGAAATTCAAAAGAGGTAAATATATCCAAATATATTAAGTGCAGCAAATTACTTAGCAATATAAGCTTTGAGAAACTTGTTAAACTTCTCTGTTTAAATGTAATGATATTCTTAGAAGTGATTGGGTCTAAGTACAGAGAAAATATGAGAACAAGTTTTCCAAAATCCTTGCAGTTATCGACCTCATATTTACCATGTCACCAAGCTCTGCGCAAGCAGAAAGGGGTTTTTCCCAATTAAAATGCCTAAAAACAAATTTACGATCTAGGCTCAATCAGACCACACTTAATCATGTCCTGTCTATCAAACTCCACTCGAAATATATAAGGGACTATGACCCAAAGCCAGCAATACATTACTGGAACCACAGGTCCATAAGGCAAAGGCGCCCTTTATTTGAAAGGAAGTAAAGCAAAGAGACTGAAGAATTGGAGGAAAACAGTGATGCTGTGAATCATCATGAGGACAATGCCATGGAAGCAGAAGAAAACCATGAGTCAGTTGAAGAGGAACCCATTGAAGCCAGTGATGATGAAGAAGAAACCAGTCATGCAGTCAGAGATGAAAGATGGAGAGTTTGATTCAGAGGATGATACAAGTGATGACATTTCTCAAAATGAAATATTTCAAAATTTCAAAGAAATTGAAATGGAATATAAATATGATTAAATCAAAAAATAAACTGTTTTCTTGTCCTTTAGTTTTTTAAATTTAAATGTGGGCGACTTAATTTTGATGTGCGCTCCTTAAATTACATAGCTTGGTAGCCCACATGGCTAGCAAATATTTCAAGTTAGTTTAAAACCCTG